>BMAV01020637.1:148966-179521 GCA_019973955.1 Trichonephila inaurata madagascariensis | reverse complement strand
AGATTATAATGTTTTTCCGAAGTGGCCCGCAAGGTCATTTGGGTTGGACACCCCTGTTGTAGATCAATGTGTAGTTTTTAAAAGAAAGTTTCTGCAAAACGCAAATGTTGGCAACAGTAAAACGCATGAACTGATTGCCTGAAAACATTATGACATTTACAGTGTGAATTAATAAATTGATTGGATGGGGAAAAAACACGTGTTTGTATTTATCATGTGACTATGACGTCACAGGAATTTAAGCCATTGTTGTTGCATCTATTAATACTCCGAAAAATGGGAGACGTGAATTCCCGTCATTTATTAATTTGTTAATTTAATGTTTTACATTATAGTATTTTCGGTGTTTTTTTTTCCCT
Source organism: Trichonephila inaurata madagascariensis (assembly GCA_019973955.1). Taxonomy (NCBI): domain Eukaryota; kingdom Metazoa; phylum Arthropoda; class Arachnida; order Araneae; family Nephilidae; genus Trichonephila; species Trichonephila inaurata. Next base: position 179,162 of record BMAV01020637.1, on the reverse strand, counting down.
TTAATTACTGGAGGCTACGAAAAAAATATGCATGCTTAATTTCTGGGTTATTTAAGTATTTTTCTTTTGTAAGAACATTAACATGTATTTCTGCTGGCTTTGAACTGTTTTTAAGATGACTAATTACGTTCGAAACCGTGATTTTGAAAAAGCGAATAGGTGAATTTTATTTTTTTATATGTTTAATGCCAGTTGAATTAGAATATACATATGAAAATTCTTTTAAAAATATTATTACTAGAAAGAATGAGATTTCCCAAACATTCTTTTCTGAAAAAAATGCTTTCTATAATAATAATAATAATATATTTCCTCTTTTTATATAGCTGAAACTTCTCTACCTAGTCTGAAACAGGATTTTTGAAAAATTCACATTATTTCAGAGTTACTCTCTATTGAAATAGTAACCGGTAATATAGTAAAATTTGAATAAATTTACTTTTAAATTATATGTTTCAAACATTCTAGTGCAGACTCTGAACAGAAATCTTAGTTATATATAAGCAAAATATTATTATTATAGAAACATTTTCCATAAAAGGAAAATGTTTTGAAAATGTCATTCCTTTATTGTTACTATAATATTCTTAAAGCAATTTTATTTGTATATTTTAATTCAAGTGACACTCAATGGTAAAATAAAAAAAATTATTCATTTATATTCTTTTGCAAAATAACGGTTCGGAACGTAGTCAGATGCCTTAAAGATTATGATGGAAAAACAAAAACAATAACTGTGGCAAAAATAAATCCTGGCTAACAAAGAATTTTAAAAGTGATGATACTAAATATTATGGTATCGATTCATCAAACGAATTTAGATTTTTTATCAGAAAATTAATACTTAAAACAATTTTTCGTTACGGATGTAATATTTCATATGTAAACAACGGCAAAGGAGTGTTAATTTGATGATATCTAGAAAGAAACGAAAAGTTTAGCTATTTAGTAGAGATGTGTGTGGGTAGTAGTTTCATTGAATCGCCGAATTTAGCGAGCTAATTTTCTACTTTAAGAAATCACCTTTTTATGCTAATAGTTTTCTGACCTTAGATTTTATCAGCAAAATGTAGATTTGAGATATCAGATGGTTCCTACGTAACATTATGCATTCAAATCTCCCAACTTTATTCTTTATTGATGTTAGTGAAATTTTAAAAGGTTTTTTCCTTAAAGAGCAAATACATTAAAAAGCTCTTAACGTGTCTGATTTTTACGAAAGATTCCGAATGACTGAAAAAATGAATCAGTAAAATTCATAGTTTATATATTCTAAGACATAGTCTGCTTTGTGCTATATGCATTTAATGTGTGAGTGTTCTCAAATAGTTTTTCAATAATCTGTCTATATATACAAAAAAATGAGAAAAGCAATTCACACACGATCATCACGAGATACCCAGAGGCATGAAATTTGGAAGGCATGTTTTTTTTATTGAGTAGAGATCCGCTAAGAACGGGTTTTATGGGAATCGATTCCCAAAGAAGGTTGAGGATTACGAGGGCGTTAACGTAAAAGTTACCGGTTTTAAATTATTAGGCCTACAGACTTGAAATTTGATAAGCATGTTTCTTTTGTCGAACAGATATCCGCTAAGAACGGGTTTTGTGGAGATTAACTTCCAAAGGTGCGTGGGTGTTGCAGATAAAAATTCACATTTTTGAACTGTTAGAGGTACGGATTTGAAATTTGGGTAGCATGTTTCTTTTGTTGAGAGTGGTGGGGTGTGGTTTTGAAAGTGGGTTTGGGGAAGAAGATAATTATATGGTCTGTTTTAGAAATCCAAGTCCTGTCTTTTTTAAATCAAGAAGCGAGGGCTATAAAAATGTTTTTAAATACAGTCGAAAACTTAATACTAGGATTTCAATAACTTAAGAAAACAGTATATAGTCAAACAACATCGTGAAATACCCAGTGAAGCGTATGGGTAACTGTTAGTAGACTAAATAAATTTAATAATATAAACAGGGACATAGCTACCGCCGTATCAACGATTTTGGGGCCCCCAACATGTATGAGCAAAAAAATCATAAAATGTCAAGGGGGCTCCCAAGAGTTTCGATTCAGGGCCCATTCAAAACTAACTACATTAGTGATTACAGACACTTTTTAGTAATATTATGGCGAATAACGGTTTGCATTGTTCATATCTCTGCCAGTACAATGCATTAGTTTCAATGCCCTCTTATACTTTAGAAATTTTAATATGTATTGTTAAATTTGAGCTGCAAATATCAAAATCTTAAAACGACCATTAAGCAATTCTTAAAATGATTTAAAATTGAAACTGCATTAGATTATTTATGTGTTAAAACTTGAGTACTTGTGGAATTATCTTTGAGATACCAGCAGTATTGAAATTTGTACATTCTTCAGCATCCTGCATAAGTACGAAAGATGTACCATTAATCTATTTTTTGCACCGAATCTACATGGCATGGTCGGTGATTGATGGTGAAATGTCTGCATTAAGCTACACGGCGGTACATAATGTCATACACCTGATATTCATGTAATTAGGAAATCTTGCTCATTATTCCTGACACGATTTCCATTCCCTTTTGCAGTGCGAAGAATCCATATCCCGTGGTGATATGGCTGTTTTCGCATCCAGAGCTGGGCCCACTTCTTGCTGGCACCCTGGATGCTTCACGTGTTGCGTCTGCAAAGAACTGTTGGTGGACTTGATCTACTTCTTCAAGGATGGCAAGCTGTACTGCGGGAGGCATCATGCGGAGTCCCTCAAGCCCCGCTGTGCTGCATGCGATGAGGTGAGACCACTCTTAATTATGTTTTCTTGTTTTAAATGGTATGTCATTGGATTTATCCGTTGAAAAGACCTTTAAAAAATGCTTGTTCAAAGATCAGAATATATTTTTGAATTCTAAAGTTCTACAAGTGTAAGAATCATCTGCATATATTATAAATAATCATGTTATCAAATCGTCTCTAATTATCGTAAACAAGTCTTCGACGGTAAAATTGTTTAAATTAATCGTTATAAAGATAAAATCATTTGCAAAAAATTGCAAAAAGAATCTGTTATTCCGCCGATATATCGGTGAGAATGTATTTTTGAATTTTAAAGTTCTACACGTGTAAGAATCATTTGCGTTTATTATATATAATCATGTTATCAAATCGTCTGTTATTATCGTAAACAATTCTTCGACGGTAAAACTGTTTATATTAATCGTTATAAAGACAAAATCGTTTGCAAAAATTGTAAGAAGAATCAGTTATTCCGCTTAGGAAATATAACATGTTGCTGTTTTGTGTCATAACTAAGCAAATTCTTCTATTTATTTGTAGTAGTAGTTCTTTTTGAAAATGTTTCAAGAATTCTGTAAAAGTAATTTAATCCGAAAAAGTATTCTCTCATTTTAATTTTTTTTTTAACTTTAAACAAAGTCGCTTAGAAATTGCCAATTTTTAAAGAGAACGCATTTCGAACTTAATTAAAAAATGTATACCAAATGATTTTTATGGATTGGAATCTAGATATTCTATTAATGATGTCTCCAATAAACTCTATCAAATTATAATAAATCTGTTTGGTTTGGAGAAAACCGTTAAGTTTTGGAAATAAAAAAATTTCACTGATTAAAAATATAATTAGTATATTTAATACAAAATATTCTTTTAAAGCATTGAAACTACAAATTAAATGGAAATTGATGCTAATAATAATAGGCATAAGTAAATAATGGTTTGAACAACGCTGATAATTGGTAGTTTATTTAAAATGTCCGAAAAATCCGGGAAGCTAAGTATTTTCGTCGCTATTAATATTAACTTCGTAAGCCAATGTATGTATTTTCTTTCATGTTTGCTGAGCTGTTTAGAGAATCGGGTTTTGATCATATTAGAATAACTGCTCTATTTATTCAAAACATTAACTGGCGATGCATACTTCGGAGAGATTTTGATTTGTCTTCTAAAATTTAATTCTACAATTGTAATTAACTAAACTGCCGTTATTTTAAAGACATTAATCAACGCTATGATTGCAGGTTTTGAAATTTACCATAATTTTCAAGATTAGAAAATTCAAGAAACGAAAAATAAATTTCTTTATTTTTGTTCCATCAAAACATTGCTCCATTTTTCATAAATAATTTAGTCTAATGAATTTCTAAGAATATAAAATAAAACAAAGGAAAAGTCTTTAATCTCGTAAGCATTATTATTATATATATAAACTCTTATTGCATTTTAGGGATTTTTTTCTTTCAAATCTAAAATTTTATCTAACAGGATGTTGTTCCATCTTTGTGTTGGGGCGGTTCTGCTAGTAAAGAAAATTTCGAATACAAAGCTCATTTCTCATGAGTTTATACGGGAGATCCTCTTATTTAACAAATTATAATGTGCATATCATTATCTTATTCGAGATCGAATAGTTGATAAATTTCAAAATTTACATTAATTCCACATACCTTTATTGATGAATGTTGTGTTGTACCCACACAAAAGTCAAGTCCTTTTTATGATATGGGTTAAAGTATTTTGTATGGGTACAAATATGTTAATTAGGTTATATGTAGTTGTGTCGTTGTAGTTGTTTCTTACTGAAGCGTATTCATTGTCGTTTGGAAATACGGTCATTGCGTATTCCATCAAAAATTAATTCGGGGCCAATTAAAATTCAATAAGAGTCGGCAAACTGCGGCTCTTTGCAGAGAAGGTTGTGGCTCTTCAGTCTTCTGCCTCTATGAATTATTAAAAAAATCTGTATGCATACTAGAAAATTGTTCACTTTTCTCTTCTTATTTACTGAAAAAATTACCTGCATTTACATATACATTTAAATATTTGGCTGGTTTAAGATTGTTATTTCTGAAGCAGTAAAAGTTCAATTTATTGGTAAAATTGCCAAGAGAAGACATACTTTCAAGTCATTTCCAGGAACCATCGGCGTAGGTACCACCGTATCAATGATACGGACCCCCCCCCCTCCCCCAAACAACAGGGCCATCGACATGTGTAAGTACAAAATTGTAAAATGTTATCAATAATCCCATTTACAATGCTCCCATTTCTAATAGGAGGCCCCGAAGAAATTGAGTTGGAGAGCACTCATGATTTTGACCAAAAGATACGCTTAAACCTCCAACAAGAGTGACAAAAATATATTCCGTATTTTATGTCAAGCTTTACGGTTAATAAAAGAAGTACTGAAATGACTTTTGTATGCAAAAACAACCAAAATCACGGTTCTAAGGGGACGGTGGACCATTAAAACTAATTTATTAAATTGTTAGCTTAATTAGCTGAAAATTGAGTTAGTATAGCAAATGATTATTATATATCAGAATTTAAATATATATTTTTTAAAAAAACTATTAATAACTGAATTTTTTTTAAAGTTAATTTTTTAAACTATTTTTAAAAATGCTTCTTGCGCATTGGTTTTTAAGATATGTACATAATTTTTGTTTTGTGTATAGATGAACTACAACAAAATATATCTGTGCATGAATTTTAAATTCTGAATAAAATTTAATGAAAAAAAAGATAAATTTTCTGTACTATATGAAATATTTCACCAAATATCACCCATTCAAGGTATTCAAAACAACACAAAATAAGACCCGTTAAATATTTTAGAAAACTAATGCTCAAATTTGTGAATTATATCATCTTTCATAAGTTGTGAAAATTTAAAAGAGATATGACTTAATTTGAAATGCAAGGAGAATTTTATGTAACAATGAAAACTGAAAATTTACAAACTAAGAAAAGTGCATTTTAAACATTTATTTGAATAAAATAAAAAAATAATTCAGTAATTATTAATCAAGATGACGAAATTTTTTGACAGAATTATTCTATGAAATATAAGAACTATTATTAGTATACCAAATCGCAATCCTAAATTTGTCATTGTGAAGGTCCACCATCCCCTTAAATTGTGGTCCGCTGACTTCCGGGAGTCCCCAGCGCTTTTCTAGGTTGTCCGCGAAGGTTTTTTTTTTTTTTTTAAGTGTTAAGAGATTTTCCTCTTTTACAAACTCTGAAAGATCTCCTAAAAAAATTGAAAGATGTGCGTTCTAGACTAAATCACTAAATTGCCTCTTAGAACTTGTATTTCGATCAAGAATATTATTTCAGTTTTTGAAATTTTTTTGCAACTACATAGCCATTACTGCAATGTAATATTTTTTAGTTAGATGTTCACTAGGGGAGGTGTGGGGGTGAATTGTGTTATAAAAAAATTCCAGAAGTAGCAGAGGATTATTGAAGAATCTGCCATGTGTTGGGAGTCAGGGAGGAGTGTTCAAAATCTTGTGGGGCCGCGATGTCAGGCTTATACATAAAGGGGACCGCGGCAGTCGAAATAAAATTCTGTTAAAATATAATAAATATTAATCGGAGCACGACCACTACCAGAGACCTCCAGCGTAAGCGTTCTCATATTATTAGTTTAGGTTCTTTGATAGTTTGTCTTGTTTCACTTACAAATTGGCTCTTCTATAGCAAAGGTTTGCCGACCCCTGCCATAGAACCATAGAATTCCCCCCCCCCCTTTCTCAAGAAAAACTGGGGCGGTGTTTGTATTAAAGAATATCTGTTTCAAAATTCTTATGGTTAAGAAGAAAAATAATATGTGTATACTTCCTGGAAATCGACTGATGTGATTCCAAGAAGCCTAAACAAAAGCAACACCGCACACAATCAACCCCGTTATCTTCTCTAAAACTTTTTTAAAAGAAAAAGTCTTATAGCCTTGCAAGATGTGATGCGGAACGTAAAACTGGTTGGACAAAAACAGTCGAGATACGGGTTTGGTAGATGTCAATTACTTTCTTGGAAAAGATGTAAAAAAAGTAATTCCACGTAAAAGTCTAATATTATATCGAATTCTTATATATATTTATGTATTTTTTTTTATTTCTGCTGAAAAATTGTTTGTATTAAATATTTTTATTTTTGTATATTATGTGTCATCTTTATAAGGCTATATTTTGATAGCTGAGACGTAGATTATAAGATGGAAGAATCCATAAGTGCAAAATTAAAACCATAGTCCTGCTGTTCATTATGTAGTTGCAATAAGTTTAGTATGAAAAACATAGTAAAAAGTTATCTTTAGTTATCATTTAACTTCTCAACATATTAGCTATTTTTCTTCACTCAACGGTGAACAAATTGTTTAATTAAACATACAATCGCGTTTTTGAAATCATTGATCTTTAGAAATTATGTTTTTCGTTTATGTATACATTTCGCTACATTGACTGTCGAATTATCCAATATAAAATTGGATTTCTCATTCACTGACAATACCTATCGTACTTCCATGGGTCAAATCTCTCTGGGTAAAAAGTAGTTATTAATCCCCCCTACCAATATTAACAACTGACAATTCTTTATTGCCCATTCATCCAACTAGGTGACGAAGTTGGTTAGGTGCTGGCCTTTGTACGCCCAACTTTACGGGTTCGATCCGGTCAAGTCAATGGATTTTCATGTTGCAGAAAATCGACTGCATCCATGTCGTATGGTTATGCGGCATGTTAAAGATCCCTAGAGTGTCTGTTTGGCTTGGGTGCTCTCCGCAAAATTAAATTCCTTATACAATTTCGCATCATCAGAGCTTGGGTACTTTCCTCTGGGGAGGAAACTGGGCGTCAGAATTACATTGTGACAATTGGCGCCATACTGAAAAGTGATACCAGCTCCCGGAGAATGTACTAGATCTGCAATGGTAATTACCAATACGCTGCCCTATTTGAAAGAGGAAAAAAATATGTGTATATTGTCCATTCAAAAATAATGTTATGTGTTAAATTAAAATGATAACAATTGATAGATTTCGATATTGTGAAATAATTCCATGGCTTTGGAGAATTTAGAATAATCTGAGTGTTCTTAGCAATTGTAACGAAAAATTTATCTAGCACAGGCGTGGGATTCTTTCTTTATTGTGAGCCGTGTCCAATGAGGCGTTATTGATCCAATGAAGATATTTCAGAGAGATCTGCTTAATTATGTACATTTTTATGTGCATCTCAAAAATAATTTTATAATACAAGTATATTTATTTCAAATTTTAATTATAATGCGTCTTAGATGTAAAAAATATCAGTTTAGTGGGAAATTAAAGTATTATCTGAGCATAAAATTTGTTTTGTTTGTCTTTTAACTTTTAATGTTAAAATAGATACCTTCTGCAGTTTTAATTAATACTAGCTTGAAAACTGTTATCGATTGTATAATATTTACAATTTAACATCGTATTTACCGTTTTGAGCAAAAATGCATTGATGAAAATGTATATTTCATGTATAAAATGTGAATTTTTCTAGATGCTACAGGTTGACCATTCTCAGTACTAGGTACCTAGGTCACTACTAAATGCGATTTTAAGTAGGTATCACTCTCAATATCATAATTCTTCTTCCAACCCCGAACTTGACATTATATACTTCGCTGAATCAAATACATTCTGTAACCAGAGTTTGATTTAGTTTAGCGTTCTAGTAATCAGGGCGTCTTAAGACATGGGACTACTAGGTCTCGTCTCGAACTACCTCAATAAGATCATGATCAAAACGATTTTTAGGGTCAAACGTTATAACCGAGAATTGCGAACTACACTCCAACTGGCAACAGTGATATAATTGCATTATTATGTGTCCATGTCTATGTCTACCATTATACATCATCATTACTGATGTAGTCGAAAGAAGGCAGTCGGTTTTGGCCTATGTATTGGAGATTGTGAGCCACGCAAATTTGTTTGTTACGGGTTACTTTATGTTTGAGAATTTGACAACGTATGCTATGTACTGTAAACTTTTAAGGGTCACAGGTGGGCCTTGCTTTCGCATGGGGTCCAGGACCTCAAGAAGTCCTTGCTAGTACTTGAAAGTTTTTATACTACCGAATTATATCGAACTAAATATAAAAGTTTATAGATCATACGTTGCCATTTTAAAAAAGTTTTGTGGTAAATTCATTGGTTTGTATACAAAATATCACAGATGCACTTTTCTATTCCTAAGAATCCCTGATTCGAAGACCACTGTGCTGGTGTCATTAGCATAATAATTAAAGTTGCATGATCCGCCACCAAAGCTTACTATGCGTTTTACTTCAAAGGCGATGATGACTTGATGTAAATCTATATAATTAAGTTTTAAATGTCGATATAAGGAACATATTAACACAATTCAAAGTCAGATGTATCAATGTTGGGATCTGATTATGACATCTCTCTTGTATCTGAAATTCATTAACCAAAATTTCTCTTTAAGCAATGCGTCTATTCTTTTATTTGAGCCGAACCATACAATTCCAGCATTGTCAATATTCTGTTATTGGGTTAATTTGATGAACGCCTTAATACACCAACGGTTCATAGGCTTGTCTGAAGTTTACGGTATCGTTGGTTTAATAGAGTAACGACTTAGTGTCTAATGAGATGGGACTCATTTCCGCTTAAAATTGCCGTTTAAAATTATAAGGGTAATTACACAATAAACTCAACTGATCATCAAAGTTTCCACGTTCTCCGGTGAGGAGGTAAAGAGATTAACTTTATTCCTTGTTCTTGAACCCAGAGAATAAGGCATGGGCCGACTGGGCCCAGGACTTCGTCTCGTTCTCAACTCGACCTCAGTAAGATCACGATTCGAATAATTTTAATCGTCAAATGTTATTTCCTGACATATTTTCCGAAAAACTGGGGATTTCGAACTATATGCCAACTGGTAGAAGTGGCAAGATTGCATTATTACGTCATATCCGCCGTCCGTGTCTGAGCCGCGGCCTACCACCATGCACCATCATTTGGGAGAAAGGCCGCAATAGGCCCAATAGGTTTGTGCTTAGGTTTAAGATTGTGAGTCACGTATATTTATTTGTGACAGGTTACTATTTGAATAAGTATTTGACAAGGCATTCTATATACTGTCTAAGGGAAGAAGTCGCTAGGGAGGGACTTACTTTTGCATAAGGGGTTCAAGAAATCTTAAGACTTTACTGCTTGAGCATAGTCCAAAATTTCGAGATTCATCACTAACATACGTTGCATTTATTATGAACAACAACAATTTTGAACTGTTTTATAGACATTACTTTTATCTCCCTAATTCTTATTCTTTAAAACTTGTGCATTTTCATTCTAGATCATCTTCGCCGACGAGTGCACTGAAGCCGAAGGAAGAGCATGGCATATGAGACACTTCTGCTGCTTCGAATGTGATCGACAACTGGGAGGTGAGCGGTATGTGATGCGAGATGGGAGGCCATTTTGCTTGCACTGCTTCGACGCCACCTTTGCCGAGTACTGCGACGCCTGTGGTGATCCTATAGGGGTGGACCAGGGTCAGATGTCGCACGAGGGACAGCATTGGCACGCGACGGAAAACTGTTTCCGGTGTCATGCGTGCCATCTATCCTTGCTGGGCAGACCTTTCCTTCCTAGGAAAGGACTCATATACTGTTCCGTCCATTGCAGCAAAGGTAAAAACACGAGTTTTCATGAAATTGTTTTCTCGGAATTTTCAAATGTTGTTATAGAACTATGACTTTTGTTTTAAAACTTCGAGGATAATGTCCAATACTTATGCAGCCTTTCTCACACTCAAATATGTATTCATTAATAACTACAACAAATTTGAATAATTTCAGAAATAACGGAATTCTTTCTTTTTAAAAATATTTTTTATGAGTATCTCGTAGTTTCAAAAGAATATTAAAATATTTTTTCAAAGAAAGTCTGATATCGTAGATATTAGGTACAATCCGATTCTCTTTTTAACCATTAAAAAAAAAAAAAATTCTGCAAGAATTAGTGTTATTTTGTCAAAAGAGACATTTTTTGTTATCCGCACATGTGTTTAAAGCTGTCTTCGACAAACATCAAAGATACTGAACCAAATTCGAAACACATTTTCAGACAGAAGAACGTTCCAATTTTCATATAATCTATGACATTGTTATACATAAGTTTACAATATTGACTTTTTACAGTTGAAAAATTCTTAAATATACAATTTTTCGCTTTAACACGTAAAATTTAAAATCCATTTATCATTGAAGTAAAGAAAGCGAAACTTGGAACACATTTTATACTAAAAAAAATGGACCAATTGAATTAAATAAGAAAAATATAATAAAATAGGAACAGCGAAGTGAGAAAGTAATGTGAATGTTGGAACAATTTTTCGATCAGAAAAGGTGTTCCAAATTTGAATTATTTTTTTCAAACTTTATGTGCATGTGGAGAAATGTTTGAAGCGCCATCTATTAGAGACATTTTAAACTATTTTCTACATTACTACATTTCCTAATAACCTTTCGATTCCTCTTCATGGTATCAATTTATTACATTAATTCTACACATTATATATATAAATAAAAGTTATTTTATTATATTGCATCAAAAATTATTTTGAACTCAACTTATTAAATAAAATTTGTCATACACTGTAATTTTTTACCAAAACCAAATAAAGAAAAATGAATTTCATTTCTCTCAAATATTCTGTTTTTGATATTAAGCTTATTATATATTTCTCATTCATTAGCTGACCAAAGCAGTAACAACAAACGAAACAAGCCTTCCCAACCTAATTATGGGGGTGAAAATCGTGCTTCCAGTCCTCTTGTTCCTCGAAGCCCACTCGTTCCATATCGGAACGCTCCATCGAAAGATCCTCTGGTGATGCACAATGTGCAAGACACAGAAAATAAAAATATTAGTTCCTCCATTAAGTAAGTTAAAACAAAAATGATTCTCAATTTATTCTGCTTAGGACCAATATAACCACATATTTTTAAACAGATGTCATTATATAGAAACGTGCAAAATTTAATTATTATAAATCTTTAATTATTTACAATATTTTGAAACAAATTCTCTAGGATTTCTAAGAAATTTTTGAAACTTTGTAATTGATGAACTTGTTGAATAATACTTGCATTCTAAAGCATTTTTATTTCCCATTGAATTAATGGTATTAGAGTAATGAAAAAATACTAACCATTTTTATCATGCAGAGGAATTTCATTTGATTTTAAAATCCAGTTTATTTTTTTAAAAAATGTTTCAATTTTCAAAAAATCTGATGTTAGCATTTTATGAACTAATTTAAGCATGCAAAAGAAGAAAAAAAAAATTATGCCCAAGAAAATTTTCTTAATTGAAACAGTTCATTATATAAAAATAATTTTTAACCAAAAATCTTCTCAAAAAAATCTATGAAATGTTTGCTTTCAAAAATTTGTAACTTTGGCATTTATTATAGGGAAATTTTTTTAATTATGATCAATGAAATGATATATGCATGCACATGATTTAATTTTTAAAAGGACAGTAAAAATTTACCCCCCAAACACATTTTTATTCACTATCTCATTTGAAAATTTCAAAAGAATATGCAAATATACAATTTGACTTCTCAAACCTTTAGCATACATTTTTATTTTTCTGTCTACTTATATCTGGAAGTTTATAGTAAAAGTACTTGGATTCATTACATTGATTAAACTTACTAAACTACATACTTGTTTTTTCCTATAGTTATTCTCAAATTTTTTTTTCTTTATCTTATTATAGTGATCATTCATCAAATACAGAAAACAATTCATTAGTTGAGAAGAAATCACCAATGCTAGGAAGGTCCAGAGAACCTCTTAACATGTCTGACCTTACTATAGATGCTTTAATGTCAAAATCTCCCCAAGTTTTCGTCCAGGTATGTGCAAACATTGCAGTTTGAACTTCAATTATTTAACTTGATTGCTAGTAATTCTTATTCTAAATTTTTTAGATATATATAGAATAAATTTTCAAATGAAAAAGTTTCACTATAAAAAATAACCAAAATATTCAATTAACCATTAAAGTTTTGTAATTGTTTCTACTCTCTTTTAAAAATATTTTCCAATGTAATTCTAAATGTATGTTGTATAAACCATATTAAATGTATCTAACAAATAATGACAATTTTTTTGAAAACTTACTATTATTTTGGAGGATAAAAAGGTAATTATATGTATGTTTTATATTTCTATAAAAAATCTGATTTTAAGATTGGTATGATAAGTAATCTTAAATTTAAACATTTGAAAAGTTCATCGAAGTATTTAAAATCTTATACAAATTCACCAAATGTCTTAGTTCTAATTCTGTTTAGTTTTAATAAAATTTCATGTTTATTAAAACACACATTGTAAATTAACTCAATATAATCAAAAACTTATTTGCAAAACCTATATAATTTCATTTTATGTAGAAAAAGTATTGGTTTACTTTTTCATATTTGTCCACTTTTTTAAGTAATTCATTTGTCAGTTTAATTATTATTCTAATAAATACTTAAATGTCAAAATGTGAGGGGTTTTTCTTCTTTTTTCTTTAATTTTAAGATCTTCCAATTTTGTAACAGTAGTGGAGTTTTTCTATCCATCTTCATAACTCACAAATTCAATTCTTCCTTATTTTTTCTTCATCTTATACTTTAATATTTAGCAATTCTTATCAGGAATGAGTATATTTTAGAGAATTTATATGAACAAAATCCAAAATTAAATTTGCCTTCAATTTTGATTATACATATTCTAAATTAGTATAAGCAATAAAAAAAAGAGGGGGCATATTGTTGGGATTGTATAATTAACATTTGCATACAACCAATTGTACATGCTAAACTAATTCATGTTATAGGTGGTTGAAGAAATCGAAGAACAGAGAAAAGATCACAGTCGTTACCATCATCGTCGTACAACAGCTCATTTTTCCATGCCAGACCTCACCAGAGATACAGGATCAACAACACCTCCTGAAACTCCATCAAAAACAGACTTGAATAGCAGCAGCAGTGGAGCAGTTTCTTCAAAGAAACTGATAGTTCGTTTCAGTCCTTCAACTGCAAATCTGCCTCCTTCCAGTGATGATGAAGAACAAAGGACATTATCCCAAAAAGTTGAAAGGTCATCTTCCTCTTCCTGTGCTGGAAGTGAAGATACCTTCACAAAAAGTCAACTTGCACAACCTCAGAATAAAAGAAACTCTGCTGTTCTTAGAAGTAGAAGTTATGGAGATCGATCAGAACTGGAATCTAGTTTTCAAAGAGTAACGACAGCTCAAGCAACAACTTCCAGGTATGATGACGATCGATGCAGTACATGTTCAAGTTCCAGTTCTGATGATGACAATCCATATGAATTGCCACCACGACGAGCATATGGGGGTGTTCGAATATCATATGTCAGTAATGATACACTTGCAGTGGCTAGACAAAGATCTGGAACTCTGCAGTCTTCAGGTGGAAAAAGTCTTCGCAGAAGGCGGAAACATGATGATAAGAACTGTATTGTGTCATGACAATTTTTTAATTTGTTGTTTAAGTACAAATGCGACGCGAGCTTCCAAATAAGACTTTCCTGTGGATTTTATGTGATTTTTTTTTCTACTTACAGAAATGTATACAGGACATGAATATGAAGCTTAGAAAGAAAATGATACTCAATAGCACAACTACATGCATTTATTAAAACAATTATGATACACGATAAAAGATTTTATAAATTTGTACAAGAACAAATATTACTTTATACGGAATTTGTATGTAATATATATAACTTTTTTTTCCTGAAGTTTAATATACAATTGAGCCAAAAAAATAAAATGTAATGTAGTTTTCTACTGCTTGATCTTCCATTCTGTAAACAATATTTATCTAGAAATAGCCAATATTTTCTGAATATAACTTTTAAGATGTTACTTTTTTGAGAAAATAATTTACTAGTGTTATTTTATAGATGTAAATAGGTAATGTTTTGAGAAAGCATCAGTTTCCCAATAAAAAACTTCATTTGGCATTGTAAAGATTATTGACTCAAATACAATCAATCATAAATATAATGGAATACAATTTTTATTTAAAGTATAACAAGTTTTGTTTTTTTTAATTTTGAAATTTGTAAATAAATATTACACTAAATGTCATGGTATGTTTCACAAATACAAAAGATAAAACAATATGAAACTTAAATAAAAAGTTTAAAAATGTGATTAACGCAGCTTTCATATGATCTTAAGGCTGTCTTCGGTTAATGTTAAAGAATAGGACGAGAATTTGGAATATTTTTTCATATATAAGAAAAGAAAAATTAATATTATATTCTGGCTTCACTATCCATTAGAGTAGTATATTTTATCATATATTACACTTTTAACCGAGTTGATCTCGTTCTGGTATAAAATGTGTTTCCCGTTTTTTCTTCTAATACCATAATGCAAAGTGATTTATCCCTTTATGTGTTAAAATAAAAAACAAAGCGTTTAAGTGGAATATTTGAAATTTTTAAAACATTACATTATTCACAGGTGTATGAGTTCTAATGTTGCAAATTTTCACAGAATTTGTGGCATTTTTCTGTCTGAAAATGTGCTTCATGTTTAGTTCAAGCTCTCGTACTTTCACCGAAGACAGTCTTAACACATTTACAATGCTTATAAAGTGATTAATATCAATAAATTCAGATAAAAGTTTAATAAAAAAAATTTCCATGATTTAAAAAACATACATAAATCACAAATATATAAGCACGCTAACAGCAGAATTAAACTTTCAATGAATGCAACCTTGTAGATAGGTAAGTCATTTCAAAATATATTTTTGCATCACAGACACATTATAGAAACAGGAATGTGTGTATATCACGTCATATATACAGTTGTTGCTTGGAAGTTTCTAAAAAGCAAGTTTCAAACCTTACAACCAAATAATTGAATATGAATTAACATCAACACAAGTGACCTAAAAATACACTAACAAGTATGTACTCATATCAGTGCCTTAGATTTTCAAGGGTTTAAAAAACATTTTTTTTTTATATTAAACAATTTACTACCAACAAACACAAAATTTAAAGATAATACTTGGAGATGGGAAAATAGGGAGTTCTACTACAGTCTGAGAAAGAAAAAAACTTTTGAATTCATAAACATATTTTCTACAAATTAATGAAACATTTACTATATCTTGTTTAAACTAGAAATAATAATTAATGGGATGTTGCAATACACACAGATGTATATTCTAGATTTAATAACTAATTATACTAAAATAAACAAATATAGCAAAGTTATACAAAAATTTAAAGATCTAAAGAACTGATTAAATGTGAGCTATGTAAAAAATTGATAATAGTTACATAATTTTCACAATAACATCTGCAATAAATGCTTCAACCTTGAGACATATTTCTATGAACGAAGTTTTGGAATAACATTTGTTCAAAAATCTATTTTACTAGTATTGGTTATAGTACAGACAGATCCTGAGAAAAAACATTTAAAGAGTTAAGCATCAAATAAAATATTTATATAATCTCAATGAAATACATTTATTTATATTTAAAATACTCTAGTAAATCTGAAGAAAATATATTATTTAGATTACATGTGAATTTTTAAAATAAAGCTCAACATTCTAACCGGCAAAATTATTTTTTGAATTAAGGCCTAGAGTAATATAAAATATGCAAACATTTTAAATTATGGCATGATTTAATAATTTTTGTAGTAATTCATTCAAAAAATAGAATCTTAATTCTGATCTTTAGAAGTGGACCATGATGTCATATGTAACATAACAATACTTGGTGGTTTACCTCCTTCCTTTATAAGGGGAAAAAAGTCAAAAACTTGCTCACTGTACATGCAATAACAAATTGGCATAAAATCTAGCAACTGTTTTCTCCAACTTTTTTTTTCAATCAAGCTAAATGTTTAGTATATCAAGTGAAGAATGTGTCATTTTGATAAATGAATTTAAATAGAAATTGATGCTTTTTTACACTATTGTCAAAAATTGTCTATTTTAATACCTGATACAAGTCAGTCTTCTTAATGTGAAGCTCTCAGATGGTGCCAGAATCATAATCCAGTGATGTTTCATCCAAGAACTAATCTACATACACCAAAAAAGTACAAACACTGCTTTGTGAGGTGCGCATTATTAATACTCATAGTCTCAATAGACCAAATTTCATACATCTTAGTCTTTCTGTCTTATGCCCTCCATAAACACATAAACTCCTCCTTTTATTAATATTCAATATTTATTCCAACCATTTCTCTCCACAAAAAAAAAAAAAAAAAAATTACTCAATTTTTTAAAACATGACAGCTAATGATCATAACACAAAATAAAATGAAAATTTCACTTCAATACCAAAGTTTTAGTTGTTTTATATTTCCAAGAGACATCAGTCTTTGATATATAAATAAAAATTAATAATAAATTTAAAAATAGCACTTTCTTAAACTAAAAAAATTGTTTGTTCATGAATAATTTGAGTTTGTTTCTAATTTTCAAAACTTAAATATCAAATGAGTGTTAGTTACCTCACACAATAAAAGTAACACAAGGGCTATTGGGGATGGACCTCGTCATTTTGAACCAAGGTTCAATGACAAGGATGACACCTGAGCTCGCATCCTCTCCCCAAACTACCACACCATACCAATGGGAAGACTTTGAGCTATGACAGGACATGCATCAGCTCTTCTACATCGTGGGTCTTCAGTGGCACTAAGACTCAAGCTCGTGATATGCCAGCTACAAGCATGTGATCAAAATCACATGCTTGTTACCACAGTCTCTAAGTTAAAGATCAAAACAAAAATTTAAAGTTAAATATCAAAAAAGTGTCCATGACTGTGCCAAAATTTATAACTAATAAATACAAAAACCAATAGAGCAGTAAGAGAAATCTGCACTTTTCATCAATGAAAGTTGATAAAGGCTATCAAACACAACTTAAATCTTGGTCATCAGCCTCAAGTTGTGTGTTAAAGTTCCGATTCTCCAACAGACATATGATATAATGTTGCACAATAAATCCATCATGTCTAAAAGTCCTTGCTTTAGCACAACATTGGGAATGGGAGCTACTTCCCCACAAGTGAATACTTCAAAATTCATTAGTATGTTGGGTGTGCAACCTTTTGAGTAACACAAAAATGGACATAGCAAGAATTATATTTAATAACCAATAACAACAACAACAAAAAAAAACAGCTTGAAGCTCTATCCAAATTACTAATCTTCATTCAGTTGAACTATATCTCAATTTGTATCATTTCTAAATTAACCTTTTCGTAAAAATGTCCTGATCAACAGAAAACATTTTAAAGATGTGTGTGTCAGATATGCATCCACTACAAATGTCACTGGCAGTTGGGTGATACACCGGTGAATCATGTTTCATACTTGATAGACTGGACTGATTGTCCCCACGAAAAGTTGCATTGAACAGCTTACCGCTTGATAAGGGGGGGTTGAGACATGTCTATATGACAAACCCACCGTGAAAGGATTAACAATGGTTTTGTTGCAACAAAACTTGTAATTTGAATCTTGGTCAAATGATGAGCATAATATTTAATGTATGACATAGCCCAATTAAGCTTAGAAGACAACAATATTTATTATATGAGATTTCTTTCTCAAATTCTCTCAGTGTTTCCTAAAGAAACTTCCCTGATATCTTTTCCCTTTTCTTTGTTTTGTTTAATAATATTATAGAACCAAGTAATCTATTATTTTAAAGGAAAATTTTTCTTCTCAATCCTGCTATAAAGCCCATAGCAACTGAAAGTTGTAAAAACTTCTTTCTTGAATTCAAAATTTCCAATATATTTATTCAAAAATTAAATTTTTCTTCATTATTTGGTTCCTTTTTCTGTCTCCACCTCACCCTTAGGAACTTTAGAAAGGAATTGAAAAATTTCTTTTATATTAATTTTTGAATAAAAAAGTAAAAATTTTATCATTTTCTCTATAAAAAATTTAATACAATTAAATCAACAACAGCAACAAAAGAAATTTACAAAATACAACATTTATAAAATATTAAGAGTCACTTCATTTTACACATATCATTTATAGATAATATTTTGAGGTACATATTTTAATAAAATATTCACCAACATTCAAATCTCAATAACTTTATAAATACATATTCTGTACAAGAATTTCATTAACACTGATTTCTCCTCAAGAGAAACAGTTTAAACAAGAATGATAATTTCAAATATTATAGAAGAGATCATATAGTACTCATTCATTTTGGTTGTAATCATTTACTTTATAAATGAAATATAAAAATATTTTAAAATATTTGTAATAGCAACCTTTGCTTATAATTACATCATGTTCATAATTACACCAACTTATAATTGATTACACAAAACACAGTGCTATGTGCTATTAAAAATATATAAACTTATATAACAGTTTTAAAAATGGAACCCCTTTTTTTAGATTTTGAAAAATGAAGGAAGACATTGTTGATATTTAAATTTACCTGCATATTTTGTTTAACAAATGAAAATCAATATTCAGTGAAGAAAAAAGACAGTGCACATGTACTTAAAAGGACCATGGTGAAGGCATTGTAGTAAATCAACAATCTAAATTTGGGGTCGAGATCTCCTTGGCGATACCAATAAATCTGCAACAGTAACAAATAAAAATAATTACTACAAAATTCTTCAGTAAATTTTTACATAATTGAAAACTTGTAAAAATAACTTTTCTGAAGCAACTAGCAACAACATTTATACTCCATTTAATGAATTTACACTGAATATCTATTAAAAATACATAGTGCATATTTCTATACATAATGTTCAATATTTCCAAAAATAAAAATAAAATTTTTAAGATTTAATGTATTTGCTACAAGCAAACCATTTTTTTTACACAGAAATTAAAAATTATAAGAAACAATGATATTTCTGCATACTTTATATGTCTGCAAAATTTTTAGCTTAAGGCAAGAAATACGTAAGGTGTAAAATTTTAATGTTCAAACTCTATAAGTAGTACTCAAAATTATATTTAATTATAAATCTTGGTAACAGTTTTTTAATTTGCATTTTCAAAATTCTAGTTTTAATATAATTTCATTCCATGTAAAATAAAACATCTGTGCTTCTGAGGTAAAATGTTGTACTCTTGAAACATTTTTATTAGATTTTCTGTATAAGCAAGCCTATTTCATTCTCAGAAATTTATACCAAGATAAAAATAAACAAGATGGAGGATGAAGGTACATAAAAACCAAACCCAAACAAAAATGGCTATGCCATTTATTAAAACACAATTAGAAATCAAATGTGTGATTGCTAAGCAATAAAGATGCTGAATTATTGGAATTTAATACATTTCTTAAATTTGGTAATTTCTATCAATATGGTTGCAAAATGGATGTCATAATGCACAAGTATTAATCAGTGTTCAAAATCAACAATTTTCAGAAACATTTTTATTTAAATTTTCATCTCAATGTATCACTTGATTGATTGGTTGTTTATTAAAATTGCAGTTCAAAGCTGTACTAGGGCTATGCATCACTCTTGGAATGTATAAAAAAATTGAAAATGCAAAAGTACAGAAAATTTTAAAGTGATATTTTAAATATTTTTTCTTTCTTTCCACTAAGGATACAGTTTGCTAATCACCATTACAGACCAAGTGCATTCCCGGGGAGCTCATATCACTTTTTAGTGTGGCACCATAGAGGTCAAAATCAGTTGCCACAATCTAATTCTGATGCCCAGTTTCCTCCCCAGATGGAGGCCCTTTAGCTCTGATGATGTGAAACTGTATTAGGAATTAATTTTGCTAAGAGCACCCAAGCCAAACAGGCATTCTATAGGGATGTTTAACATGCAACATAATCATACGACATAAACGATGTTGATTTTTTTGCATCACAAAAATCCATCGACTTGGGGCGGGGTTGACCCCGCAAACTTAAGTGTACAAGGACTAAACCACACAGCCAGCGTACTTAATTTTAAATATATTAATATTGTTTTTTTTTTTAATTTAACAATGGGCTAAATTCACAGACAAGTCGGAATCCCATGATGAAGATACAAACATTATGTTGTGCATAGCCTTTGAATGTAACTTTGTTTTAACTTTATCTCCTTATATATATTTAATATGATCATAGTTTATAAATTATTCTAGTATATCAATTAGGCAGAAAATAATCTTCTTAATTCTTTTACATAACTTTTATTTTAATTTATTTGTATTGCTAAATGTGCTAAGCTTTTAACAGCAGTTATTAACTTATTTATAGTTCTTAGATGTGTTTTTTAGTTTAATTATTAACTCTAGTAGCATATTTACTTAACATGTATACCGACTCCAAAGATAAGAAAAAAAAGAAAACTCTTTCATTATTAAGTGGGTTCTTTAAATACATTGTTTGAAATGAACTATTACACAGTATAGGAACAAGTTAAATAGCATTTACAAAAATTTCTCCTATACAGGAACATGGAAAATTTTTGTTAAATAGCCAGTTTATCATATATCATTTTAATTGACATATAATCAATTAATATACATCATTATAGACATTTAATTTTAACAATGCATAAATATACTATAGGTAAATGAAATATGTAAATTTTATTTTAGATTAAGAAATTAATTAGAATTTGTTAAATGCATTTTTTATATTCTATTGAAAGATTATACATGATATTGCTTCATTATGTACATATGATGTGTATTTTTCTCAAAGAAATGTGCCAAAGTTATTTTTTTTAATTAATACTGATATAAAAAAGTGAAACATTTGTTATTGTATTCTAGTTTTTGAAATAACTGATGCATATAAAATTCCTAAGACACAGTAGGATCTTTCCAAAGATATGATTATTTAGCAATATTTCAAATATTCTAAGCAATAAATATTTTATAAAATATTGTTACATAAAAAATTCACTCAAATTTAATTGAATGCATGATTATTGAACATTACATTATTTATATTCATTCAAAGTTATTGAATATATTACACATGAATTAACCAAATGTAAACCAAACAAATATAACCATACAATTTAAACAAATAAAATAATGAAAACCATGTTACAAACCTAAATAACCCTCTAACAATAATACAGAAATTAATTTTCAAGAACATCAAAAAGGAAACTTTATCTAAATATTAGAACATAATAGTTAAATCAGGCTATCTTTTCATTAATTACTAGAAATTTCTACATAAAAAAATAAATTCAACACCACAAGCTTTGCTACGAAAGAACTTTGCAAAGAATGAATGAATGTATTTCAGCCCACATGCATGCAATGCATTTAGAATGTAAGAATAATATATATGTGAGGCAAAAACCATAACAAAATATGAGATTGTTTTAATGGTATCAGGCAGGAAACACGTGGCTGTCGTTATCACATGAATTTAAGCCCATTGCATGAAAATTCATATTGAATTAAAAAATAAATATACTATTACAAAGAAAGATCATAAAAAGAAAATTCTAAATTTTATTTCATGTATGATTTTGCATTAATTTAATCATAATTTAAATACATATTTAGATCATTTTTAATAGTTTCTGGCAAAATTGAATTTAAATTTTCAAATAATATATGGGAAACAGTTCCTTTTTCCCCTTAATTTCTTAATACTGCCAACAATTCATTATTACTATTAATTGATAACATGATATAAATTCAATAATTTATTTTGCAGCATTTTACACATCTGTAAACTCACACTTTATAGATCCATGATCTATAGAATAATTTAAAAAATGCTATCCCAAGCCGGGGTTTGAATCCCGAATTAGCGGTGTGGAAGCACAATATGCTACCGCAATTGTATGACTAAAACAAAAAAAAGTAATAATCTACATTTAGATACACTTGTGTCTTTTTCTAAATGAATACTTTTTTTGCATATGGATGTATAAGTTTTAAAAAAGAAACCTAAAAGCAACTTGTAATTATTTTAACAAGTAACATATTAAAATTGATAAAATCATTTGTAAGCAGAATAATGAAATGCTTTTCTGTTTTAATTTGTAACATTCAATATTGAAAATAATTGACAAGAAAACCCAAAAGTGAGAGAGAATCAAATGTTATTATCATTAAAAGTATGAATCACCAAAGACGATTATTTTTTCAAAGTAATAATATAATTAATTTATTGTATGTTATATAAGAAGGGAAAAAATAAGCTATTTAACTTACCAACAAAACATGAGATAAAGAAACTAATGAGAGACAAATGACAAAATAGATATTCAATCCCCTGGGTGGAGTTTTTGCAAAAAATGCAGATAATAAAGTCACCTAATAGAGGAAAAGTAAATTGATTAATACTGTGCATTATGATTTTATAAAATATATAATATATTACTAACATATGATATATATATATATATTTCAAAAAAAAATTTCTTTTTCGCCCAATAAAAAAATTATCCCTTCATAACTGAAATTAAATAAAAGTATATCAATGAAAAAACTTCTGTTGTTAGAAGTGAGTGAAAGTTTATAAATGTTGCACAATGAGGAATACTGGCAATAAACCTCAATCAAGTGAGGAGGACAACACAGGGGGAGGAATTAGAGCCTCAAATGATTTAATGTGCATCAGACCCTCCGCACAGCGAGTTTTCAGTAGCACTAGGGCTTGAACTCATGGATGGTACTGGATTCAGCTGCCAGATGCCCCATTTGTTCTCATTCTACAGATTCTCAATTGGATTGAAATATGGGGATTGGATGCAGTAACTTGCCCCATAGTAATCTCTAAAGGAAAATTTTCATGAACCTTCCCTAACTAATGGGGAATTCAATCAGTCTGTATGAAACTTTAGCCATGAAACAGAAATTACTATTATGAAACAGACTCAGAATCGGTGATAAGCCTACCCACAAAAACGGAATTTTTTAAAATAAATATTCAATATTATGCGTGTTTGAGTGGTGAAATGTTTTAGTGTTGTCATAATAAATGTTTCAAAAACTGAAATAAGGACTCATTATTGGACTAAGGAATGACGCACCAATTTATTCTTCAGCTTATGCAACATTGGGCAGGCCAACTAAGTAAGGTAAAGTTTCAGTCATGCTCTTTGAACCATCTGGGAACAATGCCAGCTATATAACAGGGAACACTGTCCTGCTAAAAATATCCATTACTGTCAGGGTACTTTGTTAGTATAAAAAGGATGTACTTGATCTGTGATAACACTTAAAATGCCCTTTGGCATTCAGACGTTCTTCCACATGAATCTAAGGACCCATGGAATGACAAGAAAACATCCTCCAAACCATAATATTACCTCCACTAGCTTAAAGAGTTGTGGCAATTCAGATGGGATTTGTACTTTCAATTCTGTTTTCTCTATATTTTCACCTTGTTGTCTACATGATGTAGCTGAAAATGTAATTTTTTGTACCACGTAACCCTTTTCCAGTCATCTACTGTCCAATCCTCATGCTTCTTTGCAAACTGAAGATATCTGTTCTTGTTGAAGGCAAATATTAGAGGCTTTCGTACAGGTTGTGAACTACTATACCCTACGTGTGGTCTAATGTGCAGTAAACATATTTTGTACAGACATTTGCAATGGCTCCTTGATTAAAATTCCTTGAGACTTGAAGTGTTGCTGCACTTCTGTTGGACTGGACAACTTTTGCAATTCTTTCTTTTGAGTAAACTTTCAGTAGCGTGTAATGACCACAAGCCTGACATTGAAATCTGGTTTTCTGCTTGGGAATACACTCATTGTAAACATTAATAACTGTTGATTTTGAACACTCCACAAGTACAGCCATTTTGCTGATACTGGATCTGATGCTTCGAGTACCTACACTCATTAAACAATCAAACACAGCTAAATAACGTTTTCCCCCCTATTTCTTCACAAGCAACATAGTGCAATTGAAGCTTCATTATTCTTTCATTCCTTATTAATAGCTGTTTTGTCCTCTAGTAGCAATTACATAAAGTTAAGGCTGACCTCCATACATGTGTCAAATGGTCTTAATAATTCAGCCACTCAGTGGCTACTATACTGAAGTTCCAACAGTCATGGAATACATCCTTACATCAAACAAGATCTCCTTTTACCTGACAAAGTGATAATATAAAACATGGTATTGATTCATTAAGTCATCAGAAATCCCAAAAGAAATATTCAGTCATGTTGCCTCTTCAGCCAGCCATAATTGTGAAAATGTCACATAATTTTGCACTCATATTGACCTTTGATCCTTTTCTATATATATATATATATATATATATATATATATATATATATATATATATTCAATGGGAGTCATTTGGCAATTCAAGTAAACAAATCATTATATTGTCATTCTTAAAAATTCCCTTGTTGTTTGGATATATGAAGTTCATGGATAGTTTCAAATAGTCTCCTAGTAGCTAAATATAACCATTTACAATGAATGATTGGTTTAAATTGACTAGAAGACTTTGTTTTCACACCACATATATATATATAAAAACAGCTCCCACTATTATGGAACCCTCACTTGTTTGTATCATGTCTTGTTGATTACTAGGGTCAATTGCCCTTCACTCATATCATACTATCAGTTTTTACTAACTGGAATAATGA
The DNA here is from genome assembly GCA_019973955.1 of Trichonephila inaurata madagascariensis. Lineage (NCBI taxonomy): Eukaryota > Metazoa > Arthropoda > Arachnida > Araneae > Nephilidae > Trichonephila > Trichonephila inaurata. The sequence goes on along the minus strand of BMAV01020637.1, from coordinate 153,702 downwards.
CTCATCTGGCCAAGCAAAATTTTTCCATTCATCTAGGGAACAACTGATATGATCACAAGCCCAGCAGAAGCACTGCAGTTGGTGGCATTTGTTAGTAAAAGCACTCAAGTCAGTCTTTGGCTACCAATATCCCATCAATACCAAATTTCACTTAACTGCCCTCATGGATGCATGTGTCCTACATTGATTGTTATTTGACACAGTATTGTGTGCTCTACACATACATAGCAGGTCTTAGTCATTATTGGTAACAGTGGGCAGAGGAATGATAAATTTCCTAACAGTTTCCAAAATGAATGACCATCTAGCTTCCCAAATAGATTACATTCGAAGTCTGTTAATTCTCACTGTGCAGCCATAATCACATCAGATTTTCACATTAATTACTTAAATACAAATAAAAACCCTGACAATTTACAGCTCATTTATAAATACTACAATCGTCTAGATATTTGGGTATTGCCATCTAATGACATATGGTACTTCAGTCTGTGTGCATGTACATATATTACTATAATTATTTCCACACACAATTTTCCAATCAAAAAAATTCATATATACTTTTTATTTATTTTTCATTTTAATTTTAACTAATGCATTTAATCTATCTTTTAAGAAATTTGAATGAAAAACTAATTTTTATGTTAAATTTAACAAACTTAAGCACATTCAAATAAATGAAGTTTGGAATAGAAAAAATCTGCTGAAATTGTATCAAAAATTACATTTGAACAATAAATATAAAAAAAAATATTAGCTCATGAGCAATAAATATAATATCTTTCCATCTACAAAATTACATTCTTAAGGACAAACATTTCTCAGTTATTTAATTTTGGTAAACTGATAATTAAGCCTTGTTTACCAAACCTTATTTTTTTCTGATAATTGTTTAGCAAACCTGCCTCATTAAAAATAATTATGAAAATTGAATGAATATTGTAATATTTTTTTACATAAAAAAATCTTTTACATGTTCTGTTTGTGAAGATAAAATTCAACATTTAATATATTCTAAAAGTTTTTCTGCATAAATTTAAAATTGAAATAAACCATCCAATTTAACTTTAAAAAGTAAACAATAAAAATGCCTTTATCACATAAAATTTATTTTTAATTATCAATGTAAAACATGCAAATAAAAACATTTTTTGATTTCCCTTTTCCACATTTCATTCATATAAAAAAAAGTGAAAATTAAGTTTGTTAGATTAAAACTATATGGATATTAAATAAAGATTTACATCCATTATGATTTAATCTAATAGTCAAATAAGAACATAAGAAGGGGAAAAAACAAAACACAAATGACATCTCTGTGTCTTGGTACCAAAGAAAATTATTAAGAGAATGTGACCAAAAATAACTGAAAAATGTCATTAAATAATTTTATGTTAAAATATGTAAACTGTATAATAAAAAAAGGCTAAAAATAATTAATTTTTAGAAATAGAAAAGTTAAAATATACTTACTCCAAACAAAAGTACTGTCACAAAACCAACGAGTAAATTAATTACTCTATCCTGTAAGAAAAAAAATCATACATTAGAAAAAATTTATGTTACACTGCACAGAAGTCATTTTATTACATAATTACTTCCTATTCACCTGTATAAAGAAATTAATTTTCCTTTTCCTTAATTTAGTTTTCCTAAGTATAACCTAATATTTCTTCAAATTTGGAAATAATGTATGCATATAATTCCTTTGTGTCACTGTCAAAAGATCTTACTTAGAGGTGTTCGACAGGGAGATTCTCTCGCCTGCTTGCTCTTTAATATTAGTGGACATATTTTTTCTAAATCTGTACAATTTTTAGCCTATGCTGATGATGATGTGATTGCTCATACTCTCCCTGCTCTGAAAGAGGAGGCATTCCTTGCTCTTAAGATTGAAGCAAGCCGAATGATCTTGTTACAAATGAAAAAAAGACTAAATATATGCTACTTTCAAAAGACAGAATCCCAAATCTTTATCTTGAAATAGATTCATATAAATTTCAAACAGTTAAAAGTTTTACCTCCTTAGGATCAATTATTACCTCTGACAACAGAATATCTCTGAAATCCAGAAACAATTATACCTGGCAAATAAGGCTTTTTATGGACTGAGGAGATTTTTAAAATCTAAACTTCTTTCAAGAAACACAAAATTTCTAATTTACCAAACTCTTATTAGACCAGTTCTAACAAATGCATCTGAGACTTGACAATAACTAAACTGGAGGAAAACCGAATGGCATCTTTTGAGAGAAAAATACTTTGAAGTATAATTGGAGGATTAAATGGAAAAAAATAGCAGGAAAAGTAGATACAATTTTGAATTATGTAGAATTTATAAACAACCTGACATTGTTAAATACATAAAAATAAATAGAATGAATTGGACGGCCCATATAATTCAAATGCCAGATGATAATGTTGTCAAAAATTACTGCAGTTCAAAGTCACTGGAATTCGGAAACATGGAAGAACAAGGCAGAGTTGGACAGACTCAGTGGAATCAGACTTTGGGATTATAAACAAGAAAACTTGGAGAACGGAAGTGAACAAGAGGTCACTTTGCAGGAATCTTCAAAGGAAGGCACTGGCCCATGAGAGGCTGTCTAGCTGGATGTGATGATAATTCATTCAATAATTTTAGGAAATAAACTAAACATATTATTCATCCATAATTATTAAAATAAGAATCAAAAATACATAACACAGACAACTTTTTTTTTTTTTTTTTTTTTTTTTTGAGATACTACATGCTGTTTTTCTCTTTTTTATCTGATGAAGGAAATAAAAAAAAAGATTTTATTATTTGGCAATAACTATATAACTAAGTCTCTTTTAAAATTTTCAAATAAAGGATGAAAAGTTATGCTTTGTTACTTCTTATAAATAACAAAATAAAGCCATATTTTCTTGTTCACACAATAAGAAATGTTATGGCAGTCAACAGTAACAAAGATATGCAAGTATGATTATGAAACTAATTAGAACAGTGCTCCCCAACATTTTTATTGCCTTGGACCCGACAATGACTGATAACTTTACTACAGTTTGCTGAGGGTGGGACGCTGATTGTTTATATTTTAGATTGCTTTGATTTAATAATTTTAATTTAACTCTTCTTACATAAGTCTTCAGAATAAAATACAATTACACCAAAAAAATATAGTGATTTAACATGGAATATAAAGTGATTTCAATGGGAAGTCAATCAAACCCAAGAGAAATACACCACAGTAAAGAAAATGGAAATAATTCAATGTTTCTTGGGTGGCCCAGTACCATTTGATCTATGAACTGGTATTGGTGCACAGACCAGTGGTCAGGGACTACTGAATTAGAACACCGTGTCTCTTTCTTACAGTTTTATTATCCCAGGAAATTATACATTTGCAAGTAAATATGCTGCAGCTAAAAATGAGGTATCAATGAAATAAAACAGCCGTTGTCCAAATGAATAGAAAATTAAGGTTATACATACACACACTAACTGGAATACCAGTTTTTCACATGGATGAAATTTTAAAATAAAATTCACTCTCATCAGGTAGCTTGCAAAAGATTTTCTTAAATGAGGACATATATCCAACCCAATGTAAACCAACATATCCAAGAATTTAAGATATTTTTTTAAAGGATGTGTGTGTGTGGCCCAACTTTTAACCTTCTAAATAATTTTCTCTAAATTTTTGAAAAAAATATATATATTTACAACAATTTATTTGAAAAAGAATTATAACCCTGCACTCAAAGAGCAAATGAATAAATACAAATTTCCAAAAATAGACCATGACATCTGATGAAATGTAAGCCAAAATCAAGCAAAATAAAGAAGAAAAAAAAAGGTTAATGGTTCATTTCATGTACTGCATAAATTCCATGTTGGACTGACAGATTTCCAGATAGAATAATTTTAAAATGCAATTAGAAATTGATACAGTTCTGTGCCATTTTTTTTAAATAACAAAAAATTGGCTAATTAATTTACCTGCTAGAAGTGAAATCTGTCCTCATTGAAAAAATTTGGTCTTTCAAATAGTATAAGAATTATAATTCTATGGTGTTGTATTTTTTGCTTCCAACTTTACTACTATCACCCACAGCTTCAACTTACCAAATTTCAATCTGAGCCTTTCTTTTGTGCTATGCTGTTCCATACCTCCCTCCATTATGAATGCAATAGCCGAGAGGTCATGGCGGAGAACTCATGGTTGGTATTATTGACTAGCGAGTTCAAAACCTAATACCACAGAAGACCCATCATGTAAAGGGGCAGATACATGTTTAATTTTTGAAGACTCAAAGTCCTACCACTGCTGTGATATAGAAGTCAGAAAAGGAGGTGTAAGCTTAGGTATCATCCTCCTCACTTGACAATGGTTCAAAATTAGGATGTCTGTGTCGCAAATAGATGTTGTGTTGCTTCACAGTGCATAAAATCAATTAATCTTCTCCCCACATACACACAAACTATTCCTATTATTAAGATAAACTAAGAAAACCATACAGTCATCTAAGCAATCAATATGTTCTACAGCAAATCACAATGTAATACAGCAATAATACCACAAAAACTAAACTCATTGGTGCACCCATGAGCCCACTGTGCCCATCTCAGTTTTCATGATCTTGGGCACTGAGGTGCATGAGCAGATGTTCTGGTCAGGTGGTCAGTCTGGCGCACTTTAACATTATATATTCTAAACTTTTCATTTATATTTCTGTACGTATATGTTTTA
>BMAV01020637.1:115455-148866 GCA_019973955.1 Trichonephila inaurata madagascariensis | reverse complement strand
CCCCCCCCCCCCCCAGTAATTAGTTCACAAGCACGCTTGATACTCATTTTTCAACTTACTGAAGGGATGAAGGGCTGAGTTGACCTTACTCAGCCAAGGGTTTGAACCCTGGACCTGTGGCATGGAAGAGCGAAACTCTACCACTCAGTCACCTGGCTTCAGAACACATCAATGCAGTTCGTGAAATAATTGTCAATAAAATCAATAAATATAAAGCAGCCTTAAACTGAAAAAGAAATTACAATATTAACTTAAATCAAACAGCTATTTAAAATGGGTAAAACAGGCCTATCCAATATAACAGCACTTCTGTCCAATATAACAGCAGTAAATCATCAAGTTGGCAGCAAATAGTGGAGGATTTTAAGAATAAGGTCCAACCATACAAAAGAATATATGTCACAAAATATTAAATTAGAAAAACTATTTAAAAAAAATTACAAAAATAATATTAAATAAAGTTAAATTACAACATTAACATTGATTGAAGCAAAAAAATCTAAAACAAGTAAAATAAGCTTGTCTTTGATTAAATTATCATCAAGAGTACAAAAGATCCAAGAAATCACAATATTAACACATTCAGTTAAGAACGATCAATAACAAATAAATTTAAACCAAAGTTTAGAACAGAATTACTGAAAGATAAAATAGAATTAGTAACAGAAGTATACAAAAATGGTATTGCTAAAACCAAAATTCAACTGTTGAAAGAATTATCATTTAAAGATGATTTATTTGAAAAACAATTGTAACTGTGCCTCTAAGAGCAAATAAATGAATGACTATACTCATAAATAAATCTAATAATAATGAACCTACATTAAAAATCACTAAAATGCTACATGAAGAATAATTTATAGCATACAGATGTAGATGTTATGTCACTAGAGCAAGGGAAAATTGCTTCAAAACTGAATTTCAAAAATTTATCTTCAAGGTGCAACCTATAATCATCCACAAATTCACTGTGCTAAATTTCATGCATCTGCTTCTTATAATTTTTATTCTTCATCACACATACACACAAATTCTTTATTCCATAAGTACATATACAAACATATACATACATGAATTATTTACTTGACTCAGTATTGAGTTAAACTAGAAAAAGGTTGAATTGAAGACAATTAAGAAGACATATATAAAACAACTCTTTATTTCATGAAAATCTGTAATATATTTTTAAAAATATTTATAAGAAATTTTTATATGTAAATTAAATCAAAACAAATTAAGTATAAAGTACAACAAAATTAAATTGAATTCACAATTATTAAAATTATGAACAAGTTTATTTACATTTATCTAAATCACACATATTTTTAAAAAAATTACATTAAAAAGAAATAACAGGTTTCATGCACTATCACACAATAGTTATGTAAACAAACAAAATTCATGCTGGATCTGTTTAAAAATTAATGAGTAACTCTTGTTATGTTTTCAATGAACTCAACTTACAATCTTGTGACAATTATAAATAAAAAAAATGTACTAGCTTTGTTTCTGTTTTTACATTAATTACACCATATTTTAATCACAGAGCAATTAACAGCTTGTACATTTTTCTTTTCAAATTTAATGCAAAAAACATTGAGGATTAACAAATTTAGGAGAACATATATAAATTAAGAACATTAAAATTATTTCCTTCTCTCCATTCAAAAACATAAACAAAAAACTAACAATAACAAAATTCTGCCATTCTCTTAATGCTGGTTCCTTTCTCAAAATAAAGTTGCCAAATTTCCAGAGAATTTCAGAAATGTGAAATCTGTATAAAAATGTATCAAGTTAACCTTTTTACCCTGTGTGGGTCAATTTGACCTTTTGGTATCTTCAATAAATTTTCACTATAACAGTTGTACGTTATATATTCCTCAAAAATAAGCATTCAACTAAATATGTAACACTTTCAGAGTCATAGATAGTTTCTTAATCCTGAAGTAAAAAAAGTGACATATTTTACCTGTCTGGGTCGAATTATGACCCATATAATCAACTTAACTCAATGGCGCAACAGCCTATGAGGGCCAAGGCCTACTGTGCCCATCTTAGTATACGTGACCTTGGGACCCAAGGTACATGGGCAGATGTTCCAATCAGGTGGTCAGTCTGAAGTGAAACTTTTAATGTTAAGTTCCCAAGCAAGTTTGGTACTCATTAAACGACCCACAGAAGGGATGAAAGGCTGAGTCTACCTTGCCCAGCCCGAGGTTTAAGCTCCGGACATGTGGTGTGGAAGCCCGATGTACTACCACTCAGCCACTGGGCTTCCAATCCACATAAATAGCAAGTATAAAAATGCATGAAAAACTAATTTAGTATTTTTAATAGACCATTTTAATGAATAATTAATGGACAGCATAAGTGGAGAAATGATAATGTTATTATTAAGTGGTGTCTGTTGTTGCTCTTCTCCAAATAGTCAGCTACATGTAATGAGCAACACATGTCATATGTGACCAGCCAATGCCACAAAATATTACCTTGTTTCAGTGATGTAAAAAAACATTTATTACTAATAAAATAAAATTTAAGCTGTGAATTGGATCCATAATGCACTACATGCTGGATGTGCTTTACCATTTTTATAGTACAGTACAAAATGGTGAATCATAAATGAGGTCTTACTGAAAGCTTTTGCAAGAGCTTAGTAAAAATTCTGATAAAATAAGCAACAATGAAAAGAATGAAACCAATGAATCAAATCTCACTTACTCAATGCAGAAATTTTTGACAATTAGACAGATATTTTGTAATCAGATCAAGAAACTCTACGTTGAGTAATACATTTATTATTCCCCCTCCCCATACCCAATTTCTAAAGATGTTCATTCCTTTCAAAAATTTAACAACAGACAAACAGCATGTACTTTTCTGAGATAAATGCTAATTTAGACAATATTTACCTTCAAAACCAAGAGTAAAATACGAATTAAATTATTGTTTAAGTTTGATGGAAAAATAACTTACGTTTACTCTATTGAAAAGTACACTGGAAAGTCTAAGTATAAGCACAACATAAATCCAGGATAGGTTTTCCATCTAATTAAATCAATTAAGGGCACTGCTAGGGTTGATAATTTTTTACTGCAGATTTTATCTGTGACAAAGAATTATTGAAGAAGTTTTGTTGGAATTGGAATTCTCATAAAAAACAAGTCATTTTTCTTCCTCCTTAAACTCCAATCATACCATGACCGATAAAAAATTGTCATCATCTTTTGAATCCCAAAAAATAAGACCCTTGAGTTATATGTGCCTAAAAAATAAAGTGATTTTTCTAGCCAACTTTACATTATAATAGTTGTCAACTTGATGGCCAGAGACATGCTCAACTTTCTGTCTTCCCTAGGGTGTAGGGAGTGGCATGTTTTAGAGTCATCACCAGACACGATTATTTGCAGGCCCATCTGTTTAAAATTGGCTTGGCTGATTCTCTGCTCTGCCCTTTCTGTAATTCTGTGCCAATGACTGGGGAGCATTTATTTGGTTGCCCTCTCTACTTCATGTTCGATCTCAAGTTAACTATGAAGTTTTCCCTCCTACTAGCGTAACTTCTGTCTGGTACTGGACAATAAGACACCTTATGTCCGAGAGGACGTTGCCAGGTGTAATTTTAAAAAAAATTATAATGGTAAAGTTTCATAAGCAAAATAAATGCATATATATGAGTTAAACCAAGCAAATTTATTCTATAATCAAACTTCACATTAAGCAGATATGGTGAATATAAACTAGTTGCCACTTATACATTCAAAACAGGGACAAGAAAAGACCAGTGAGCTTATTTTATGTAATTGAGTTTGCTGCAATTAATGTTTTCATTGATTGAACACGTATAAAACCATTGCACAAGTAACACAAGTTATCAAAAGTCTTTTTCTAAAGAAACTTGGAAAGCATCTTACAAAGAATCAATGATGTTATATGGGAAAAAAGATGTTAGTAACAATAAGCAAGAAGTTACTGGAAAAAGGTGAAATTTCAGATGTCAAAACACCTAAACAAAGAAGGATAAAAAATGAGACTCTAAGTAAGATAGAAAAATTCAGATCAATTGTGCCTTATACAAGACATTTTTTTGATACCATGTAAACAGTTATTCTAAAACTTATGTATCATAGAAAACATTGTCAATAATAATGTAATTATAATATGAAAAACCTTAGAATTATATCAACTGTTTTAATATTCCCAAAATCATACGGAATCAAGAGAATGGTCTAATATAGGGGTGAGCAAATAGTGACCAACAGGCCACATGCAGCCCATAAAGAGTGTTTTTGCAGCCCACCAAAACAGACAGAAAACCAAATGGATAGAAAATATTCTCTTTTTTTTTTGGCTTAACATATATTTATGAGCACAGTTTTTATTGTATATAGACAAAAAACAAACAATCTCATTCCTGATTTTAAAAAAAAATTGTAGAAAAGTGTGACAGAGCATTTATCTCATTAAACTGATTCTAAAATTAAATGTGCTTGCATCTATTGATTTGAAACAAGCATAACACATAAATTGTATAAAACTGCTACTATTAAACTTAACTTATATTTATTGATTTTTAGAATACAATTTACACCCTTCTGAGATGCAAAATTAGCTAAGAAATGCAATCATTTCAAAAAGGAGTGACCCTCTGGTATACTCCACTTCCTCAATGTAGCCCTCAAGCCAAAACAGTTACCCAGCCCTGGTAAACAGGGTTTGAAATGAAAAAATAGGGAAAATATGAATTACAAATAATACAAAAAATGAACATCGAAAATATTTCTTAAAGGCTAGAGTAAATTTTTATAAACTGGACTAATAGACCCGCACAAGAAAAACATGACATTTTTTCAAAATGGTAGCAAGGTTAAAACAAACAGCTAAAAAATCAGAAACATTTTTCATAAAAATAATTAAACACGACTTTTTTTTTATTCTGTCTTAAGAACAAAAATAAGAAGATAAAAATATTTTGCCCAACAGAAAATGTTACTTTTATAGAATTTTACAATGATGGATGTTTTCATATTTCTTAATAAAGCAACACATATCATGTTTGTTCAAATCGCTGTTCTGATAAATATGTTTGCACTGATAGCATCCCTTTTATACGTTCGGAAACAGATTATCTTGCATATTGTACACATATTTTGTTTTGTATTATATTTTTAAAACTCTAATGAGCACTTCATAAAAAAGATAACTTTTTTTAAGAAAATATTGATTATACTAACATGAAAGTTACACAGTTTAAACATTACATACATTTATAAAAAAATCTTTTAACTTACTTTAGTATTGGTGACACCAAACAAAGGTTTGTCTGTAATTTCTGCCCCAAACAATGGACGGTATTCATCACGGTGAGGCTCCATTTAATAAAATTCTAAAAGAATGAAAAATAATCATTAACTACTCAAAAAGTATTGTGAATAAATTTAAATTATTTAATTGCAGTTTAAAAACATTTTTACTGATAAAATGTTATTATTTTATCAGGAAAAAAGTTTCAATAGATTGTACTACAGTTTATTTCAAAATTTATGGATATTAACAATTCTTTTGCAAAGTTTGAACAAAGAGGAATTACATGTCTTTGTAGCTTTAACACAAGCAAGCAAATACAGAATTTCTACAAGTAAAGGTTTATTACATTATTGAACGAACACATAAAAGTTATATATATATTGATAACTTGTAACGTGAAAATTTGAATCAAAGTATATTCAAATCAACTAAACAATCAATATTATGAGATTAGCAGGAAAAATTTAAATAAGAGCAGTTGAAGGCTAATAAAGCTTATCACAAGACTTTTTTTTTTCAATTTTAGAAACATTTATTTGATAACATGACAATTTTTTCTCAATTATAGTAAATAATACTATATGGAGTCTAACAAAGTATATCTTAAAAATTGTTAAAAATTTCCCTTTTTACAAAACTTCTACATACTATTTAAATCCTTCTGTACTTTAAACAGTGTAAAGTGATTTTATTAGAATGATGTACATAACCATAATAACCACAGTATCAAATCTAAATTGCTTGCATGCCCATATAAATATTATAAAAATTCTAAATATCGGCATTACAATATTTAATATAACTTATGCGGCATGTAAAAAATCTTTTGAGTGTCTGTTTGGCTTGGGTGCTCTTGGCAAAATTATAATACTAAGTTTGGTTTCGCATTGCCAGAGCTCAGGTGCCTCCTTCTGGAGAGGAAACTGGACATCAAAATTATCTGTGGCAGTTGGTATCCACCTATATGGTGCCACACTAAAAAGAGATACCAGCTCTCGGGGAATATACTAGGTCTGCAATGGTAAGGCACTAATCTGCAACCCCATTACAAATTTAAAAAAATATTTAACATAACTTTAAAAGCATTCATTTCATCAATTTATTATATTAATATAAACTTATCATCTCAAAATCAATTTCTTTTAGGAATACATATATTAATGTCCTTACAGAAAGGAAGTTAGGTATGATTACGAATTTAATGATGACAAATACATCAGTATGAAAGGTCTATCATGATTTCATTTCTTTTTGAAACTGATGTCTTGGAAAAATATGATGCAAAACACTTTTTTAGTTTAGTCAGAAAAATTTGTTTGAATCCTATTTTAGTGCACACCTTCATTTATTGCCAATGTGAATTATTGACTTCATATTGGAAAGAAATGCAAAGCAGAAAAATATAATGTTGACACAGATTAAAGCATTTTTTTTTACTCTGGAACTCCAGGTGTGAACAAAATTAGGATTGTATAAAAAGTTCACTGCTCTGTGGAAAATAATTTAATTCTCACTTTGAAAAATTTCTACAGCAAAACATACCCAATAACATTTATCTGAATTAGCTGCTTTACATCTTTGTTGGTACTCTTCAAAAAAATCTCCCTTTAGAACAATTAAACACTTCAGTTAAAAATAGGTCATTTAATTAATGCAATTGCACACAACCATACATGATGAAAAATTAATTGTACAACTTATATTTCAAAATTTGTTCCTTTAATCAATGCAACCCAATAATTCTATTTTACAAACGTTAAAATTTTTATTTTGCATTGTTAGAACATGCTTGTTTGATAGGTTGCAAATTTAGGACAAAAATCAATACATATTTATAATGCAGCGAGCTATTTTTCGAGATTTTATAATCATAAAATTTCTTAAGTATACTAGGATTATTTTTAAAAAATCGGCTTCACCTCATATTTACCTGGATTTTAATAGTTTTTACAAATTCATACTAAAAAAAGAAAAACTTATCCTTCTTTACGAAATTGACAAGAAAATTTTTAAAAATTTAAAATATCAACTTTAATGAACAAAATACACATGATAAGATAACAGTAAACAATTAGAATTAATGAACGTAAAACTCAAGTAACTAAAAAGTAAACATAATTACTCATTGTTTGTACCCCAATAGGAAATAATTAATTCAAGCTATCACGTGGTCAAACATTCGAACGTTTTAAAAAGGTTCAATTTATTTTCAGTTCAGTAAAATATTACAGAAAAGAAATATAAATTTACTATTTAAATACTGGCGTTGGATTAACTACCGCCGTAACACCTGCCAAACCCAAACTACATTTTCGTATTGTAAACAATAATCATGACTTTCTGTTTCAGTTCAGTTGTTAAACGTGCATCATGTGATTAATAGGTATTTCGAAACTAAAACTATCTCAGTCTTATTTAAGTTTTCATTTTAAAAAGAAAAAAATTAAAATTGTTTTAAATATAATAATATTTGAAAAATATTTCTATCTTTTTTATCTTGATTATACTTATGGTAATATGTATTACTATTAGAGGATTTATAAACGCCGTTGCGTGTGTGTGTGCCGTTGACGAAATCTTGCACTGAACGGAAGTAAGTGAGGAGGTCATTTTCAATCCTAAGGGGACAAACATGGCTGCGCTTGTACGGAGTTTCGCAAGAAATATTCATTCGTCTGCCCCACGAATGAACACGCTTCTTCATCCTCCAAATCCGAAGGAATACACTGGTATTTATAAATGTTTCAACAATAAATGAAAAAATAATTCATATTTTTAAAAATAGATTAATCTCGACGACTAATGAACTTGAATTACTATGTGAAAGCTCACTTGGCTTTTTCTCAAAAAAAAAAAAATATTACTCTTATTTTTATCAAAACAGATATTTATAATTTTTGGAATATTAGAAAGATAACTATACAAAATTTTAAATTCAAATTAAGTAATTGGCAAAAATAAATAGAAAGTTTCAACCTATCAAAATGAGAGGGAACCAAAATGAAAGTAAATCGATATCAGTTTAAATCGTTGTGGTTTACACTTTTTGTTGATTCGAGTTTTCAGTAATAGCTTTGAGCCTATTTTTCACGAAATTCACTAATTTTTTCCTTGTTCTAGAAGGAACTTTATCCTATTCTAAGAGTAGCTTCTTATATTGTTCTATTTTAAGTATATTGTGTTTCTGTACTCTTGTTGTCAAGTTCTTTCCAAAAATTTTCGATGTGATTTAAGTCAGGGAACTGAGTTGGATAGTTGAGTGTGTGGGTATATGATGGAGCAACTGCAGATAGCAATAGGTGCCATAAAAATTGTATAGATGAAGCTTATGGGCACTTAGTTGAAAATTTATACTAAAGGATATTCAAGTAGATATACATGTCCATTGTGCCATCAATGATATCAAGTTTGCCAACACAGGAGAGAGAGAGATGCAAGTGTTTCATGCATCCCTGTACCATTGCACTTTCACCCCCTATGTATTATTGATGCTTGAACAATTTCTTTTTTTCATGCTCAGTTTTCGTTTGTCTCCTAATTGAATTCCTTCCATTGCAAAGAATTAAGTTGCTTTCAGTTTCATTGTGAAATAATACATCTGACCAAAATGTGCTATCTCTATGTAAAGGCTTCCTTGCAAAGCGTAATTTTTCTTTGTTTTGCTGATATGTTATTTTCTTGCTGTTCTATAATTTGGTACTCGCGTATTAGCATCACCACGCAGCAAAATTTGCGCCACGCAAATCGCACTATGATATCAAAACAAAGATTCTTATGTGTTTTATTTGAAGAAAAATCATTCTCCTGGTGCAGTTTTGGCTGCAATTACGCTAATACATAAGCACCTATAATTCTAACCATCCTAAGGAAAGAATACTGCAAATAGTTTCTGGATAAATTTTTCTTTTTGTTAGTCTTTATTGGGTGTTGTAATGATTGTATTTTGAGGGAGTTTTTGGATTTGCCTTAAGAATTCTGACAATTTTCTTTCCTACAAGTCAGTGTTTTGGCATGGCTATTCCTTTGCGTATTTTTCAAACTGCCAGATTACGTGAAATTTATTGTTCTTACTGTGTTATCGTCTTCCTTTCACTACTTTTCCATATTTATGTAAATTCTGATTATGCGAAAATAAGCAATTATTTTCATTCGTTACTAATAATTTCTGCACACTTGCCTCTGGCGTAGCTAGTTCTAAGGAGGCCCTGTATCAAAATTCCTTCAGGGCCCTTTTTTAGGTTTAGGAATTCTGTTATTGGGGCTGCAGTTACACATGTTGAGGCCCCTGTAGCTTGGGGGGTCCTGTATCATTGATACGGCGGTAGCTACGCCCCTGACACTTACTAACCATTCTAAAACTTCAATGAACTAAGGGAAAATAGCCAAGCCTTCAGTGCTACTTCGGATAGATCAGTTACCTGTCCTTTATTTCTGATTCAAAAAATTATTTTGAATAAAACTCAGCTTTCTGCTCTTATTGTCTTCCATTCTAATGGTTTGAAAGGTTCTATTTATATGAATAAAAAATGTTGTTCTTAAAAAAAAATTTAAGTTGTCTTTTATGTCTTTCTCTACATATCAGAATGATTTTGCTTTTAATCATAAAATAAAAACTAGTTACAGTATTTTTCTGTATATAATCCGCAGCGGCGTATTATCCGCAAAGCCTTTTTTTCGAGTAAAAAGAAACATTGTATAATTCGCGGCAGTTTTTACAGTGAATAATCCAAAATACAAACTGCCGATAATGAGTATCATATAAGATAAAAAATACACAATATAATTAAAAATAGAAGTAAGAAATTGTACAGAAAAAAAAATTTATTATGAAACGTCTTTTTAAATATGTTTGATAATATTTTTTACGATAATCTTAATAAAACAAAAAAAATCTTTGCTACTGCCATCTATGTTTTGAATTGTTAAACAAAACATTCCACGTGGAAAAAATCTTTTTTCTTTTTTTTAATTTAGCAAGTTAACAGCAAAAAAATTAAGATAGAGGCTGCTTTCCCATTGTTTCTTTCTTTTAAAATCCATTTATTTCTTCCTCTAATTCTGGCCAGTGAGGTTTTCCACAACAATCGGCTCTTTAAGGTCGATCACAATTTTCGAAGTTGATCTTGTTTTTTCTCCACAAACAAATATTCAATTCATCAACGTTGAAAAACCTTACAGCTTTCCGACTTCAGTAGCCTTCTCTATAACTTTTAACTTGAAGTTTGCAGTGTAACTTAATGCTTTCACTTCAACATGATGAAAACTTTCAAAGGACGCAATAGCTCTAGTCAAGAAAAAATTGGAAATGGCGCCAGCGACTAGAAACTGTTTTTTCTTTCCGAGGAATCGAATTCGTTTTTGAATGTAATTGGACAAAAACTAGTTATGGCTTAAATACGTCACCTGTGTCATGAAAGCACCATCTATTATTCATTTTATAAAACATAAACGGCATTTCTTTCAAAACTTTATTGTTAGCTTTTCTGATGGAGAATGTTTTTTCTCAGATAATCCGCGGCGGTGTATAATATGCACAACGAAATTTGAAACTTTTTTAACACATAATCCGCAGATTATATACAGGAAAATACGGTAATACTTTTTCTGGTACATGCGTATTATCGCAACAATGCCAATGTACAAGGTAACTCGCCAAGTTGTCATTAGGGATTTTACATGTGTGGTAGATGCTAAATCGGCAACCATGTACTTTGTTTCATATAATGTTGCCAATACAGTTGCAATAATACAAAAATACTCTTTTTCTAAATGCTTTGAGAATATATGTATAAAATGTTTCGAAATAAGTGATAGTTCATTTATGATGTTTTGCTACTTGTTAATTTTTTAATACTAAAACAAAGTTGCATATTAACTAGCATTGCAAAGTTTATTATGTACTGTTAAATAACTAATCGCAATGTGACCTATAAAGTAAACCAAGTTATGTAACACATTTAGCTTTACTCTGCTCTCAGTGCTGAGAAAACAACTTGTATTTTGAAATATGTTAAAAGTAAAATGATAAATTATTACATGTAAAAGATTAGAGTTCTAATCATTACATACATGTGTATTAATTTTAAAAAAAATTTCTTCAGCATGGTGTGTTCCAGGACCACCTTCAATGACCTTTGTGTTTATTAGCTGTGACTCTTTTTAAATGGCTATCCAGGCTAATGACGATATTAAAAAAATTAATATCAAAAGAAGGAAATTTAATTTTTATTTCATACATATATATTTATTCTTTAGTTAGGTTTAGTTTGTCATTAATGCTGTGTGTGATCTTATGAAGGCTCAGTACTGTAAAAGCAAAGTATGCAGTAATATTCCGAACTTATGTAATTGATAGTCCCGTAATAATATCAATAATATCCCGTAGTGATATCAGCGTAAGTCAGGGCATGATTTGACATATAAATGCATCTAAATTATTCTTAGTTGGAGCTGAAGACAGAAGAAAATAGTTCAGAAAAAAAAAAGTTTAATAAAATCTTGGATAACACAAATGAAAAATCGCAAAATGCAATTATTTTGATGTTTTTTTTTAAATTTCTAATGGCAGATTATGAACAGTTATTAGCAGAGTTCATCAATCTATCTAGTACATCACCAAAAGCAGGTATCTCTTTTTAGTGCGCCGCCATATAGGCAGATACCAATCGCCGCAGGCAATTTTGATGCCCAGTTTCCTCCCTAGAGGGAGGCACCTGAGCTCTGATAATCTGAACCTGTACTAGGGTTTAATTTTGCCTAGAGCATCCCCCTAGGGATCTTTTACATGCCATATAATCATATGACATGGCCGCTGTCGGTTTTCTGCATCGTGAAAATCTATCGACTTGGGCTGGGGTCGAACCTGCAATCTTGGGTACAGAAGGCCAGCGACAAACCAACCACGCCACCCAGCTGACTTATTTTGATGTAGTAGGTTTCATAAAATCTTAACAAAATAGTTTGTCGGCTTCAAAGATGTTTTTTTTTCTCGCACAAAATTTCCTTGTAGGGTGCTAATATTTTTATTCCCAGTTTTGTTGAAAAAATGTGCTCCTCATTGGAGTATTTTTTCTAAAATTTGTAAACCTTTTTCAATTAAACAGGCCTTGTGTAAAATTTTCAACACTATAATTCAATCTTTTGATTGAACTAGGTCTATAGACATCATTTCTAGAACCAGGGGTTCTACTTCGTTTTCGTTTAGGTGACATAGACATCTCTCAAATCTATGTAGATATAATACATATAACAAGCATGATATAACAATTACAACAAATACACATTCCATAGATAAGAAATAAATAACTCAAAATAAATTGTTGTGGCTAAGCGTTAATTCTGCATGATACATCAGAGCATATATATTTGCTAAACAGGAAGCAGGGTGTGAGTAATTGAATTGTGTAGGGCTCGAGCAAAAGACGAATCTACTAGATTTTAAAATCGGTTTTATAAAAATATACAGATCTGAATTTTCACTGAAGACCGAAATCTATAGACACTGTGGAAATAAATGAATTGCTGGTTTTCATTGTTTACGATTTGATTTTGAAAAATTGGAAGTCTCAAAATATCCCAAATCCTTAAGACTTGACAAGTATTTATGCCGTTCTGCTCAAATTTAAATTTATCTTGTTGGTCATTCTTGTTAAAAAAGATTTTTAAAAGCATCAGTACAATTAAAAGTTGTATTATTAAATGAATATATTATGAAATAAATATATTCTATTTTTTATGTGTAGAACATCATATTCTCACTGTCTTTTTTTTTTTCTGCAAGAATTTATTTTGCTCTGGTATTGCTAGTGTAAGAAATGTCTTATTTTTCCATTCTCTAAAAAATTATGTAATTTTAATAAGTGTTTATATTTTCTAACATAATGTAATTTTAAATTTGAATACATTTATAAAAATGTAAGATTAATAAAACCACAAAATTAATCAAACTAGTTGCTTATTATGAAGCCTAGTGGCTGAGTGGTAGTGCATCCCACTTTCGCACCACAGGTCCGAGGTTCAAATCTCTGACCTCAGCCGTTCATCCCTTCAGTGGGTTGATAAATGAATTCCAAGCTTGCTTGGGAAAACACCCAAGGTTTCGCATTAAATTGATCACCTGATTGGAACATCCGTTCATGCACCTCAAAGCCCAAGGTCACGAAAACTGAGATGGGCTCAGAAGACCTGTTGCGCTACTAAGTTCAGCAAAGTTGCTTTTTATAAAGCAGCTGTAAATGTGCTAATCGTATTGGAAGTGGATTTTCAGATAAATGTTCCAAAGTTTTCTGACTGATCAATGCCTTTTAAATGCAAGATGAAACTGAAAGGAAATTTCGTAGTGCTCTTTAGATTAATCTTATAAGGGAGAGATTGGACGTAGATATAAAGAACGGGGGGGCTAGAGAGAGAAAAAATTAATATTGAAAGTAAACAAATAGAATTGTATTTAAATAAGATGAAATTTTATGATACTATTTACCAAAATGTTATCTAGGCTCGTATGGAACAGAGCCCTGTTTATTAAAAGCTTTCTTGAAAATTGGTCATTCATTGTTAATAATTATTTTTCTTTTTGATGTAATATCAAAATTATATAATGATGGAACAAAATTAGCTCATAAATTGCCTGATATATATGTTCTTTGTTTTATTGAATGCTTGTTTTTATTTCCAACACAGGGATTGCTATCCACAGCCAATCCAGCATGATATATCCATAAAACTTGTTCTTAGCAGATCTATATTCAACAAAAGAAACATGCCCACATAATTTCAAGTTTGCATGCCTAATGGTTCAAAAATGGTAATATTTATCTGCAATGCCTCTTAAGCCCTGACAACGACTGCTCGGGTCCCTTCTCAAAACACCTTTTGTAGCGGATCTCTACTCCATGAAAGGAACGGGCCTACCAAATTTCTAGCATATGTCTAATAGTCCAAAAACGGGAATATATTTATGTATAACACCTTTTAAGTCCTCACAACGCCCCTCTCTCTCTCTCTATATATATATATAATTTTACATATATTTAGTATTGATGTAATTTTTAAACATTGTCCATTCTACATTGAATGCATAAACTAATTGTATAAAGGATCCTTGATAACTTAAGTATTTTTCTGCACATTTTCTCTCACATTGTCTAGTATTGTAAAGTAGGTAAATTTAGCTTGTGCGTTCTAAAATATAAAAAAATTTCTTACAGGTGCTGTAAAAACATGGAGAAATCTAACATTTTTTGTTGCTTTGCCTGCTATTGGGTTGTGCATGGTAAATGCTTACTTAGGTGAAAAAGAACATATGGAACATTTTCACAGGGATGAGTTTATACCTTATGAGCACCTTCGAATTCGCAAGAAGGTTTGTATGTTTAGTTTGCTTCATTTCTGTTGAGTTTTAAAAATTTTTGCTTTTACTCATGTTAATGTGAATTTGTTTATCATGTTTTAATCATTATAATATATACTGTAGCAATTTTTTTTGTTTGAATTTTGCGCAAAAAGGACATCATTTTCAATACTCATAGGTTATAAGAACTATAAGTTAGAAACTGCTTTTCCGAGTTTTCAACTATTGGTAATATTTTTAATCTACAATTTTTTCTGGGCTGAAATCTATTTGTCATTGGCATCATGAAACATCACACAAATAAATTTGTTGCCCAGCCTTAACAAAGTGTAAGGCTTCTGTAAACAAAATCCTATATCCCCCAAAACAAATTTATTCATGAAAATCTATGTGCTGACAACCAAAGAACACTTCTTGCTACTTTTATCTATACATTGTTTGGACTAATACATTGTTGTAACATTTCTTTCTGTTGAAAAAAAGCTTAATGCACACATCTTTGTTTATCACCTTAATTCTAAATTTTCATCATTGTCTCAGAGTAGTAGAAAATAAAATAAAAATTTGTTATTCAAAAATATGTAACATTCTTTGTTTATATAGTTTTAGCAAAGTATAATCCATGGTACTTAAAAACAGTGCTGCCTATTTATAATTTTAGCTACTAATATAGGCCAGAATTTGGTATATTTTCTTGTTATTGTCATATTTGACTTCATGACCCATATGTAAATGATAAGTACCTTATTTTTTCTTATATAACTTGTGAACCTATAGTACGTACTTTAGGAGCAGTGGCAAACAATGAATTTATCTAAAGAATTTTTATTAATGATATGTGTTTCCTTTCACATTAGTTATTAATTGAAGTTTTCAAAAATATAATTTTTTACAATTATTTATACCTTTGGTGAAACTTATCAAAATAACTGAAAATGGCACTTAAATTGTCTGTTAAGGGATGAAAGTGTTCTACTAATATAAAATTAAATATTTAAAAATTAATTGAATCTCTGTAGAGAGATTTAACACAACCCACACACACAATGTGAGCAAGTTTTGCAGTGATGTTATTCAGAATCTCTTGCTCGTTTTTTATCCTAAAGCCAAATAATAGTTTACAAGCTATTTCCGTCTTATATAATTATTCTATTCATACTTCATATTAACATTAAATCTGTTTTAATATACCTTCTTGAATTTTAGTACTAAATTATCTTCAATTTTCTATGTTAAATTTTTAAGGATGTAAGGTAAATGAATGTTGCATCCAAAAATTAATAAATTTAATTTTTCTCGCTGTACTAAAAGCTCTAATCCAAATATGTAACATTACTCTTAACCCTTTAACATCTAAAAAACATCATTCTTTTCATGTGCCACTTTGGTAAGTTTGAGATGTCAAGAACAGTCTCTGGCAGATCTATCCCTGCCAAGAATTGTGCCAAATCTATTCAATCTCCAAATCCCTCTCCTTTTCTCAATGGTTTAGGAAATCCATGTTCTCAGGGAAGGGAAAAGTCTGTGTCAAATTCTGTTTTTATTTGTGCATCAAAAAGTTTTTACAATTTTAAAAATAAATTCTTCAAATTTTGAATCTTTTTTTTTAAAGAAAAAGAATATTATAATTTATATCATATTTTAAAAATTGAATGGGAAAAATGTTGCTTGCTTGTTACATTTTTTTAGAATTACTTTTCTATATTTTGAAATTTTATGTAAATAATTCTGTAAATGTATCTTTTTTTCCCTGTGATGTAAGTGTATAATATTCCCATGTAAATTAATACAAAAATTTTGAAATTCTTTTTGATTGCTGTGATGGTTACCTTTTTGAGTTTTCCCTAATTTCCTATCACTGTTACTTAATTATTAGCAGCTGATTTTTTCACCCTTTGACAAATTATTTATTGTGAAAAACAAGCTAATAAATTTTTTTGTGTGTATTATTGTGGTATATAATAGTGATCTATTGCATACCACAATAATACATATGTCTGATTCAAGTGTAGTATGGGGGGGGGCACTTCGAATTTGGCGATTTTTATCTAAATGTCATGGTGATATATCGAATTCATTCGAAAATAAATAATAAATAATTCCGAAAAAAATACCTTGGAGACCTATTTTAGTTGCCAAAATAAAGGCCTGCGCCAAGTGGCCCCCCCCCCTCCTATACTACACTTTAACCCATATGTCTTTATATTTGGGATTTTTAAAATGAATTAATTTGAAAGTACATATTTGCTATAAGACAATTCCTGACTGTACTTACTTCCCTGAAGAAATAATCATTGTATATGTAGTTGTCAGTTATCTTTTAATATACTTTGCTTTATTTAATTTTTTCACTAAGCAGAGGCTATTTTTTTAAACAGTAATATAGTACTTAAAATCAAATTTTTGCATTATGTATTACATCTGTAAGATTTTTAACTATCACAAACATTACAAAATGTTTTCTTATTTTTCCAGGAGATTCTTCTTACACTTATTCATCAGTAAAATTAGTCAAATATTATTTTTGTAGAAATTTGTTTTAGATCTGAAAAAGGATTCACCCTAAAAATTTTAAAAGTAAGGGAGCATAATTTGAATTGCAAAATAATAAAGCTCTTGAAGTATAATTCCATCTATTTTGTTACAATAGTTTAAAAATAAAGATGCTTGTAATTGTTAAATATTGAAAAATATTCCGCTATAACTCTTTTAATGGTTAAGTCTTATATATAATATCTAACTGATAATATATATATAAATCTCAGAGTACTGTGAGATCTGTTTATAAAATCAAAGATCATTTATGCTGTGCTAAAAATAGGTATTGACTATATAAATTAAAATTTTTAATCATTATTTTGTAATTTATACTTTAATGTTTGAAGTAATAGTTGTTATTCTAAGGATCCCTCTCCCATCCTAACTCGTGAAGTGGAAAAAAAAGAAGTGTAATGTATTTTACAAATTCTTCTTAATCTATTTTTAGAATCAATGCACTTGAAGTTTAATTCGAATTTCAATAAATATGTGGAACTAAAATGTCATTTTCATTACTTGTCCTGTATCATTTAGAACTCATATTTAGTAAAAAAAGATGCTATTTTTTTCTCTAGCAACATTTTATTTTGGTATGCAAATTACTAAATTCCTTTATGTGTCTCCATTTCAGAGGTTCCCATGGGGAGATGGCAACAAGACTCTTTTCCACAACCCTAGAGTTAATGCTTTGCCTGATGGATTTGAAGATATATAAACAGGAGGCAGAATAGCTCTTAATTTTGCTCTCAAATAAACTACCAGTTAGATGTAAAATATATGCATAAATTAAAACTAATTTCACCATCTGAGTATAGTATTTATTACATATCTGCAGAAAGTTTCTTGTAATATTCTGATTGCAAAAGAATTGTGTATCAAAAATATACTTATATTTTTCTTTGCCCCATTAATAACAATTTGTCACATTTTAAAAGCTTACCCCCTCTCAGAGATTACAAAACAAAATACTTTATTGTGTATGTGAGAATTAATCAAAATATTGCATTAGGTAAATAAAATTTTATATATATATGTATATTTTTTCCCTATTTTTAAAATTATTTTTATGTGTAAAAATTACCTGAAAATGAATAGTTAGTGTTCTGTAATATACAAGTTGGATGTGTATTAAATACTTATTTACATAATATTACATCAGATATTTTATTTACAGAATTATTAATTATAAAACTAATACATTTTTTATATTTAATATGTGGCAAGAAAATTTAAATGAACATATTATAATTACAAGGTTTTTAAATTGAAAATTTAAACTCTGTAAGGCAGCAGCCATTGAAATGGACTTTTAAGGAAGTTTTTTGTTAATTCTCGAGTTTTTCCGTAAAATGTTAGTATTTAATTGAATATTTGCTACTTTTAAAATATTAATTATTAGATATCTAAAATAATTGTTAATTTAATTTCAGTGTCTTAAATCATAAATTTTCTTAGAGAAAATTAAATCATCTAGAGTTTATGACATGGAATCAAATATTTGGATTTAATATCCTGAGTGATAGAAATTCATTCGAAAGTCTAAATATTTTACTTAGTAATGAAATGTGAATTAAAATTTTAAAAATATAACACTGAACATTTTTGGAAAAGATAAGAAAAATTGTCATTTTTTTATGTCTATTAAATTCAGCCTTAAATTCTCAATCTTTTTATTATTTTTTTCAATTCATTCATTTTATTTAATTAAAGCATTCAAAATTCGAATCATTTTATTACTTTTA
The DNA here is from genome assembly GCA_019973955.1 of Trichonephila inaurata madagascariensis. Classification (NCBI taxonomy): domain Eukaryota; kingdom Metazoa; phylum Arthropoda; class Arachnida; order Araneae; family Nephilidae; genus Trichonephila; species Trichonephila inaurata. The sequence continues at coordinate 129,927 of BMAV01020637.1, read as the reverse complement.
ACAATAGCTGAATTTTCATGTGATGTATATCATATATTTGTTCACAATTTAACAACTGAGAAGAAACTTTTTGAATTTGATATAAATAGCTGTTTCTAGTATTCCTTTGAAACAGTCATTTTATAACAAAATTTTATGCATAGAATGAATTTTTCTTATCTGTTCATTTAAAAAAAAACTTTTCTTTTGTATCCTTTCTCCTTAAAATTTTTTAAAAAATTTGACCAAAAAAATCTCAGTTGAAATTGAAGCTATAAAAGTTACTACTAAAGTAAATATTTTGATTGCTCTACATAGTTGGAAAAAAAATTAGGTAACTTGGTCTTAAAAATATTATTTTATATTAAATTAAAACTACTGTAAAATCCGGCGTATAATGTGCACGCTTTTAACACAAAAAATAAAATCGAAATTTATGGATGCAAAATAAGCCGGGTATAAAAAAATGAGAGCTTTAAAAATAAAAAGGAGATGTGAGCATTACAAAAATCAAATGCTGCTATATCAAAATGCTGTTTCTTTATATAAAAAAAAAAATGGCATTCTTTATGAACTTACAGGGTTGTAGTTCTAGAAGTATACTATTTTTTTTCTAAAGCTTCTAATAATACATATAACAAATGACTTCAAAACAAATAAAAAAACTTTTAAATTATATATTTAAAGATGGGGAAAATATAAGAGCAACTTAAAAATATATTTGAAGTAACAAACCGACTACAAAATATAAATATTTATAAAAGTCATTGAAATTTAAAATATTCTTTTTAAATACATTAAGAATGTGAACTTCAATTTATGAACTACTGCTTTGCTTTTTTAATAAATAATTAATAGAATTTTAACGTGGTTGGAAAAAAAACTTTATTAAAAAAATTAATTGAAAATTGTTCTCTGAATTTCTTAGTCATATTTATTCTTGATTGTATGTATTTAAAACAAATTCAAGGGCATTGGAGCTGGTTGACAGGAAATTTAGAATCTTGCTTTCACATAGAATTTACATGTATTAAATAAAAAAGAATATACTTTTGAAAAGAAATTTCTTGAGAAGACTTTTAAGTTCAATATGCATGTGGTATTTTGAAGCTTACTTATTCAATTAATTTTTTTCATCTAATCTTTATTTTCATTCTTTCTTCAGTGAATCATAATACTTATATATATATATACTATATAATGTGATTTCAAGTAAATCAGTGCAGTAAATTTTGAACAGATCAATTACAACCTGATGGAAATATATGAAATGAATATAAATTTATAGTATACATAACACCAAGTGATTAATTTTACATTAGCAGTTTTAAAACACATTCACTATCAAAAATACTTTTTGTGTGGAGAATAAAATGAATGTATAGTTACAAATATATCTTTAAGTTTTGTAAAGTCTTTTTAAAATGCAAAAAAAATTTTTATAAGTTTTACATAAATTTAAAAAGATGAGCACAAACTAAATTTTTTAAAAAAATTCAGGAATTTTTATATACAGTCGGACCTCTATTTAACGAATTCGCTAAATCCCGAGAAAAAGGTCGTTATGGAAAATTTGTTATATAGAGGTTCACACCCCTGTCAATGTACTTTATAAACCACATAAAACAAATTTTAAATTCATAAACACTTTATATTGAAAAAAGTAAATATTCTCATCTTTTTTTTTAATTAATATCTACTTATTTTATATATATCTTACCTATCAAAAAAACAACAACTGCAGGGCGAACAAGGAATACACTGTACTTTTAACATTAAAAAAATTTTATATTAAAATTAATGAATTTTAAAATATTTTCTAATTTGAAGTACACGAGTAATTTTAAGCATACATTACTTTATATAACTAAACTACTAAAATGTAATAAAAGAGAGAATAACTTGAAATGTCCAGAAATACTTTAAAAATAGAAAGGGAAAAAATTGAGTCACAAGAGAAAAAGTTCGTTATATAGAAAATGCACTTCGCTATAGAGAGGTTATTTTACGAAGAAAATCATGAAATGTTCTTGGTTCCAGAAAAAAGTGCGCTATATAGAAAAATTTGCAATATAGAGGCTCGACTGTACTTGCAAAAATATTTCATGTTCTAACTGTGTGTCACAATTAATAAAAATTGCTTACATAAAAGAATTAGTTTTAAAAAAATTGTAGAAGCGATGCCAATTTAATTTAGTCCAACAAATTATTGCAGTGGAATATCGCAGTCTGCTGGTGATAAAGAAATTATAAATGTTTATATTTTTTCATTCACTGTGTGGCCATGGTCACAAACTCATGGCTGGCGTAATTTCTGATGAGCCCTGGTGCCGCTTAAGACCCAACGTGTAGAGGGTCTGATGCGTGTTAAGTCTGCAGGACTAAAAATCCTCACATTGGTGCAGTTTGGAGAGTAGAGAGTGAGCCAGTTTTTTTTTTATATATATGTCATCCTCATCACTTGACCATGATTTAAAATTACAAGGTGTGTGTGCGACATTAAAATAAAACAAATTGAACAGTTCATTGCCACTTAAATTTCTATAATATTGCTCAACTTGAATGTCATTACATGATTTGGAACAAGAACATACCTTCTAATTTCAAAAAGGGTGTCAGAGTAATTTATTTAAACAAACAGTGTAAATGTGTGTGTGATTAAACAGGAATACACAAAAGTTTGAAACAGATCAAAATGAACTAAGCAGATGGGAAAGAGTTGCCTGATTTTGGCAGCAAAGTGAAGGCCATTTTAAACAAAGAACAGATTATTAGTGAAAAATTGAGTAGGTTTTGGTGAATAGTTTGTTTATTTAACCCTTATTCCTATTTGTGGGCAGAACAAGGCCTGAGTTTCTGTTATGAAGTTTTAATTCGCCTTGGTTGGTCCTAAAACCATTGTAAATCAACATATTCAGGAAAAGTATTTAAAAATAAATAATTGAGTATTTTTTAAATGACTTATGCTGTATAAAAGCTAAACCAATTATATAAAATATTGAGAAAAACCTAGAATTGTGATTTTACGTATTTTTGCAGGATTTGTTGTGTGTGTGCCATTTTACTCGTACATGCTCATAAATCTGAGAGATTGCTATCCTTGTCAACTTATATAATTCAAGTTAACAAGATTTGTGGCCGATAACTTGTTATGTTCTTATGTGTGATTTGAATTCAAAAAGAACACATGAAATTAATTAATAAAATTATAATATGCTTCCACTACAGAGAGGTTGCTTCAGCTTTGCAAAATAGAAATTGTGTTCAATTACAAACGATTGAATATTTAACCATGTAAGGGAAGTATGTATATGTGGAAGTACTCGTTTCATAGAAAGATCAATTTATAATACTCTTATTAGTATTTTTAGGTTGTGGCATGTTATTTTATAACGTATTTTTATAAACACTCAGTATCTGTGAAAAAATATAAAATTACGTTTGAGATTTCTACTCATTTAAATTATATCAGTATAGCTTTAAAACTTTTAAAATTTTTTAAAATTTTATTTTTATGTTGAAAAATACTTATTGAAAACCTATTTGATTAGTTCCCCAACCCCGGGTTTTTAAAGCTGTCTTCCCAAAAAAGCGGGTAGCCCAATGCTCAGGGGGAAAGTACTTTTGTGGCCGGCGTGTCATTTAGTTCGAGCCTTTTTTCCCAAAGGGGCCCCCACCGCATAGGGGAAGGGGAATGCACGTTAAATTTTGATGCTCAAACGTCCTCCGTTGGTGTGGTATGGTAGTTAGGAGAGGGGGTGCCAACTCAGGAGTCGTAAACGCGGAACTCACATTTTGAAACTGTGAAAAGTTAATTTTCATGAAAATCTTGTAATTCATGCACATCTGTTTATGATACGTTTTTGACCAGTTAACTGTGATTGACGAGTATACTCGTCATGGAGAAGTTACAGGATTTTGTGTATTGACGTGTATACTCGTCATGCTTAAAAAATAGTGATCACATTGGCTATTTAAATAGTAATTTTTGAGAAAGACAAAACATATTTTCAAATTTCAAGATGTTTAAAATATTTTCAGGCCACAGGCCGTAGTAAAATAAACAAAAAATATGAAAAATTTTAAGATGAATTCATGCGTTCCCGTATGCACAGGCTGAAACAGCGCTTAAGTTCGTTATTTGTATGCGATGGCAGATTCGAACCAGGCACCTTCCGTTCGGAACGCAAGTACTTTATCGATCACGCCAAAACGATCGGCTTCGCGTGATGTCTAAAAAATTTTATTGTTTCATAAAAAACTCATTCTTTTGTTCAATTGGAGATAAAAAAAAACTTGTATTGAAGCGAAATAAAGAAATTTTTTAAAGGGATAAATAATAATAAAAAATTTTTCTTCCAAAACGTCAAAAATTATCAGTCATTTTGTAATAAATAATGTAAGGAATTTTGTGAAAGGTTATAGATGAAGGTAAACAAAATCCTTGTTTTTCGAAAGTACGAATGAAGTACCTTTCGATAAGGCTGCTGTTTAATATATATATACTCTGTATTTATTCCATTCTAAGCCGCACCACAAATTCTCAACATTTTTGCGAAAAATGGTTAATCGATGTATCCAATTTTACGAAATTGAAATAAATTTAAATTAAGAAATGAATAATGAGTTATTTTACGAATGTTATAAACTTTTAAATACTTACATGAACCTGTAATTGCTCTTATTGCCCCATCCAACGAATTTTTTCTTCTATTCTAAGCCGTACCCTATTATCAGTAGCATTAATATTGGAAAAAAAGTGCGATAGATTCGAGTAAATACGGTATATATAGCTTGTGACTGATTTTTTTAAAAAATTTATCGGAAAAAGGTATAAACCGTGCAAGAGCTAGTTAAAATTTAATAAGATTTTTTTTCTGCATTCTTTAAAAATCGTTTTTAATACTACCGTTATTAATTGATTCTTCGAGAAATTCGAGCTTTTTGAAAGATATTTGAATAATCACATATAAAAATGAGTATATAGAGTTGAAATAAGTACCTCACAAAATCCGGTGTATAACGCGCACCTATACTTTCAAGCTTAATTTTTTAATTTTTAGGTATATTCAACGTATAATGCGCATCCCCTTTTTTTACGAAGAAATCTGAAATACTAGTATGCATTGCTCTTATGTTTTGAAGTCATTCATTCAAGGTATTATCTCAGACTTTTGACAAAATAGTTTTCTTCTAGAACTACATCTCTCTTTTTTCTTTTTTTAGTTCAGAAGGCAAGTCATTTCTTCAGTATCCATTGGGGCGGGGGCCCTGATAAGCTGAACTAAACCAGATTTTCTGGTAATAAATTTCGATGTGCCAAGGGGGCCCGTAGATCTTCTGCACCCAGGGCCTGAAATGAGCTTAAATCGGTGCTGAATTTCTTTTAAATAAGCAGTATTTCGATACTTACAGAAGTAAAAAAATTTTCATGCTTATCTCTTTTGTTATTTTTAAATCTATCGTTTGAATACCCGGCGTGTAACGCGCATCCTTAAGTTTCGATCTTATTCAATTCCTACTATTAGCTCATAATCTCTATATATTTATTTATTTATTTATCTTGTTGGAATTTTCAATCGTTAATAAAATATATTTTAAAGCGCTGAATTGAGCTGAAATTTTATATACAGGATTATTTTGGATGGCAATACAATAATATAATAATAATAAAAATTAATTGATTAAAACTAATTATTTAAAGAATTACAAAAACACACAACCACGTTCGCATCATTTTTGGCTACTTGTGTCAAAACTCGAAAAGATTTTTTTTCTCATGTGTTAAAGTATTCACAGTTCAACTGAATTTTATATACACGATTGTTTTGGATGACAATACGATACTTTAATGATAATGAATAAAAATTAATTACCACTTAATGTTGTGCTTCTGTCCTATGTATATACATATTTATATTAATTGAAACTATTTAATAAAAAGTAACTAAAATAAAAATTTTCTTTGTTGATCAAAGTAGAAATTGACTTAAAAAAATTTTTTCTTTTATATTACTTTTTTTTTGTGTTAAAAGTGCGCGTTAGTCACTGGATATTATGGTAATTAAATTGGTTCAATGTTTAATTCATATCTCTCTAGATTTAAATGTAAAGAATCAAGATGAAAAAAGGAATTTTTTTTAATGTTTCCATCTCGGTTTTGCCACATACAAGTTTGTGCACTCTTTATAACTGCTGAAATGAAAAGCTGACTTGACTTGTTTTGTTTAGTCTTTTGATATTAGGGGGTTTTTAACAGGAAAATATATAAATATATATAATGATACATTATTCTTATAAAATTAGTATGTCATGCAACCGATATGGTTCCTGAAAAACCACCTTTTATTTCCACGATTATTTTTTAGATTAGATCGCGCGAATCAGCTCGCTTCCTTTAGTAAATTAGAACCTTTACCATCTCTTTTGCTCGAAGACGTGACAATATCGGCAGGGAAAAGCAATAAGAACGCACAGTATTCGATGTGGTAAAATTGTAATTGATGATCTGCCCTCAATCTAAAATGGAATAAGTGAAAGCAAGAGGGCGCAGAACGAGTTTGAGAAGCAGGCATAGGTGGCACGACGTTCTTTTGCAGAAAGGGGCGTTTTACAGCCTGGCTTTTGTTACAACGAGGCATTGTTTTCCTACGAGTAGCTTTTAACTTGGAAGAGTGCATTCGGTAACATATGAGGGCGTCGACAGTTGCCGAAAATCGTGCAGGCGTTATATGTAAATACAGAAAACGGGCCTCAGGAATGCGGGTCAAATCGCGAACTCCTTCTAGATGAATAAATAAGCCTTCAAACTTAACCTTCTGCTGGTGAAAAAATGTGTTGGATGAACGCGATGTGTAGTGGCAATGTTTGCGGAACCCTTATGGGTGTCTTTAGATTAATCAGGATCTCGAGGTTTGCGGTGTACTTCCTGATTATAAATTTACTTGCAGTGTTTGTTTTTAAGAGGTTAATTAGTTTGTGGTGTGTTAAGAAACCCACACATTGATTTGTTTCCTTCAATATTGTTCTGTCGTGCATATTAATGATTTTGAAGGTAGCTAGCTGATGAGAAAACCCATTTGTGCAATGTTTTTCTTTTTCGCCATTTTTAGAATAACCGATCGAGTTTGGATTCAGCATTATTAATATTTCAATGTTACCAGTAGCGCACACAGGAATTTTTCAAGGGGGTCCGGGGTCGAATGTTCACTATTCTTGTATCATGCTTCTTTTGATTTTGTCGATTTTCGGCAACAAAACACAGTAAAAAACTAATTATTAAATAAATAATTAGCATTAATTAATAAAAATAATCATTCATAACAAATACTTAATTAAATTTTTCGTACTATATACTTAAAATTGTAATCAATCGGGAAAAAAATCAAGGACTTGGGGGGTTCCGGACCCCCAGGACCCACCCCCCTTGTGTTCGCCACTGAATGTTACCTATTCTTTTTTGTGATGAAACCATCTAATGAACAATTATGTCAGATTTCTTAGCCTGGGTGACCTGGAACTTTGACAGGGGTTCCACAAGTGTGTGATCGCGATTTTCTTAATCAAAACGCCAAAATTTTAATAAAATTTAAATTTTTATAAAAGATTGAATTCTTATAAAGTCAGTATGCTTGTAAAAAATTAATATAAATAAATATTTTATGGATAAAATAAAATCTTAAGTTTCAAGCATTAATGGATTTATTAGAAGGCTTGCTAAAGTAGGAGAAAGAATTACTTGTCGACACATTTCAATAGATTCAACGTTAAAATCTGAATATAATCAAGAACAGACAGTGAGTGTGCGCCACAAGGGGGTTCCTAGTGTCTGGACCCCAAACCCTTGATTTTTTTCCGATTGGTTATAATTCTAATAATAAATACGTAAAATTTAATTAAATATTTGTTATTAATGATTGAATTTTATTAATTAATACTATAATTATTTATTCAATAATTAGTTTTACTGTGTTTGTTCCTGAAAATTGCAAAATCAAAAATAGCATATACAAGGTGGTGAACTTTCAGCCGGACCCGCCTTAAAATTCTGTTTTGCGCTACTCAAGAACAGATCCTAAATTTTCGGTTCCAAATTTACAGAATAGAAGTTCCACACACAATTCTAAATATTTTAATACCTTTCTAAACAATGTATTTAAGTTAAAAATATTTCTCCACCTATATGGCTACAAAAACAAAATATGGAAGCAAATTAACGCAGAATATTAAATGAGACTGCAGATAGCTTCTATGTACCACCTAGACTTCGATAGTTTGTATAAGATTGCACAAACACATATTCCGGATATTAAATATAATGCAATGATAGATGATACTTGGAGCATGGATTGCACAGAGTGAATTACATTAATATATTACAATAAAAAAATACAGTATTTTTTAATTGCTTGTACTTAAAGTACCTATCCCCCCCAACCCATGTTGATCTACTTTAAAGTTATTTTAAAATATATACTTCTAAAGCTTGGATGGGGTTCACCAAAAACACCTTGTAGTTTCAAAGGTCCCGTGAATCGACCAAGTTTGAAGATTATTGAGCTATACGGTCTTTTTAACTTTTAGTTCGTTCCATCATTTAATTTGTGAAAACAATTCCTTTATTACTTGCGATCTTAAAACCTCAAATTCAGACGCAGCAATTATGGAGAAATATGAAGAATCCTTAAATCCTCCAACAGCACTTGTACAAAATAAACTTTCTCCCTTTATTTATGGCACTTTTTCTGCTGTCTATTCCTGTTCGTCACAAATACGTGATTTCGAATCTCGTTATTTCAAACCACGTTCAGATAAGGAGATTGATACCTTAGTTGCCGCGAACGTTTCTCCTCATCGACGTGAGGACTTAGTGCCCCTACTGATTAAATGCACATCAGTGGAATCAGGGTTGGAATTTGTGGCTCGACGGAAGCATTGCTTGCTTCGAACTTGATGTCCCGATCCCATTTAGCTATTGTGGCCTTAAAATATTTCAAACAGCCCATGCTTATCTCTAGAGCGATATCATAACCAAAATCCTGTAAAATGTTCCAAAACAAATTATTTCATTAGTATTATGTTTTGAAAAAAGAAGCAGAAAACTTTAATTTTACTTTAAAACAATTTTTAAAAAAAAAAAAAATAAAGAGTCATTTTTTTTTTAAAGTGAATTCAGTAGTGTCAAAACTTAGTAGTGTATTTTGTATTTTTGCATATAATTAGAATACACACACAAAAGCATTGGTATAAAATATTATTTCTTAAATTAAAATATATATTGAAGGAAGAGATGTACTTTCAATAAATATATTCCAAAAAAAAAAAAAAAAGACCAAAATATTTCTTAGGTTTTGGATTTAATTTTACATAATGTAAAAGAAAGGTCATTCTTATTATACATGTCTTAAATGTTTTCCAGAAACATTGTGAATAATAGTAGCCAAAGTTTGTTCCACGCATGCCTTTTATTCTTATAATCACACAAATAATCAAAAAGATCTCCAGATGAATGATAATAAATATCTCGAAAATATACAAAAATCAATTACATATTAAGTTCAACCAGCATCGCTTATGCATTATAATTCTTTTCTCAGATAAAAAAAAATATATTTAAAATAATTCCAAAAGATGCCAACTTAAAGCAACCTAACTTTAACAACAAACGATTATATATCAGCAAATATAAATTAAGTAATCCGATAAATTAGAGTTGCATAAGTTGAATTAAAGCAGACGATAATAATGTGGAAGATAATTTTCACATTATAAACAATATCTGTATGACTACTGTATAATTTAAGAATTCAAAAATTAGCTCAAATAAAGAAAAAAAAATTAAATAGTAATAAATATATATATATTTTTTCCAATACGAAACGAACGTTTTTGCTTTCTTTTGAGAATACAATTGACTTTAACACGTAAATCTATTTCATAATTTGAAAAAAATAATGCATTTTGAATTCATGTTAGACATATAAAATATTCTAAGTATTTGTTTACATAAAAGTAAGATTATATTACATTCAATATGAAAATGTTGCTTTATTATTACATGTAGATATTCATTGACTGAAGCCACATCGGAAGACGGCGCTTTTCAAGTGACAAATAAACGTGCATTTTTTGCTTCATCTGGAAATATTTTGACTGTATGGCTTCTTGAAACACGGAAGCTTACGAAAACAATCCGTTAGTAATCTCTCACACTTTTTTTTCTGTCGTAAAAACCTCTGAAATCCTTTTACCTTCCTATTGTAGTCGTTTCATATTTGTATTTTCGTTTGTTTTTATGATGCTCTGCTTGTTTTCGAGATAAGGAACACGAGACATATTCCAATGAGAATTATTGTTTTAAATATATTTTATTGTTTTAATTCATTCAGAAATATAAGTTTTGACATCTAAAGTGATTGTTAAGCTGCTGTTTTGACACGTGCCCTACTTGAGAATTAATTGTTATTCAAGTTCTAATATTTCACGCGTGCTGTTTGACAAACGATTTTTTAAATTAACTTGGTTTCGGAAAACGGGAATTTATTTCACTTGTGATTTTTACAATTCTTGTTTTAAAATTATTTAAAACTTTTTTTTCCTTCTTTATCTGAATCTCGTCACTAATAAAATAAAGAAAAAGAAGACAGAGGTAATTGCTCTGTCAATCAAATTTTATGCTCCAAAAAATATTTTTCCGTAATTGCCACTTACAATTTCTGCTGCTCTTTTGGTGGAACAATTTTCGTTTAAAAGTAATCCGAAAACGTTCAATTATTTAAACTCTTAAGAGTAATTTGGGAATAAAGACAACGTTCGATTTTAAAATGGAGCTAATTTCTAGGAAAAGCTTATAAATTCCTATCTTCAGTAGCTCTAGTGTTTTTGCGAATCTGATCAACTAATTTATCATCGTCAAATTCGTTGCTGTTTAATTCTTCTTGACTTTTAAAAAAAGATAGTCTGGTTAATCACTAATTCATTTATCGCAAATAAAACGGTAAATCGACCACCGCAAAATAATTTTTTAAGACTGTTTTACTTTTAAATTAAATTATTTTAAAATTTTGTGGACATAGTTTTAATCAGAAAATTCTATTTGCTCAATTTAAATAACACAGGCTAAAAATTTGGAATTTTTTTTTCAAAGAGGCAAAAAAGTCTTCATATTCTTTTAAGTTTTTGCGACTATAACTAAAATTTTATGGTAAAAGTTATATAATGTATTTAAATTCGAAATTTTTCCCTTTAAACAATAAAGTTAAAAATCCACTTAGCATTATAGCATAAAATACAAAATTCAAAATATGTTATTTAAAGGGGAGGGGGGAGTAAAAATAGTTGAAAGATGATTGGGTAATTTCTTTATACACTGGTAAAATCGGAATTCGAAATTGCTTTGAGCCATTTTGTGGAATGAAAAAAAAATGTTCCGGTTTTGGGTTCTATTTTTAAACATTATACGAAAACACACCGATATAGAAAACAAGAATTCGCTTACACATGCTACACGGAACTTTTATTCGAATTTTCTGATTGAAAAGATATATATATATATATATATATATATATATATAATATTTTAGGCTGGTTGAAATACTTTTTTTATAAAAGGATAATTGATTATACAATGCCTTAAAACTCATCAATGTTGCTACGTATTGAAATTCTTCAGTCAGAGTTCATTTTTTTTAATTGATAAGAATTTGTTCTTATCAATTAAAAAAACGATCGAAAAAATTTACATCTTAAAACTTATATCGTAAATTTGTTTCCTGATTTGAGAATATAAAATACATATTTTTCTTTGATAAGGGAAAAAGATATTGCAAATGATTTCTAACTTCGAATTTTTTCATCGTTAAATTTGAATTTCTTTATTAAGAAAAAAATTATTCGAATAAAAAATTCGCATAAAAAGCAAAACAAAACACCTCCAAATATAGGTTTATATCATAAAACGTTTTCGTAAATCAAAACTATAGAACAGTTATTCTCGTTTCAAAATTGTAGAATTTATCGTATGTTTTAACATTTTTTTTTTTTTTTTATTCGTAACATTTTCAAAAAAAGAAAGAAATTATTTTCCACGCACATAGATATTTTATATTTATTTTTCTTAAGCTTGTTGCATATAGTGGTGTACAAGTGAACATGTTTATTTCTAAAGTTCCTAAGTGTTTGAAATAATTGTTATGTCGATGTAAATTAAGCTGTATGATATCAAGGAAGTGCGAAAATAAAACTTCTAAAAAGCATTTTACGGAAGTTTATTTGCAAAATATTATAACAATTGCAAACATTATTATAGTTTTAAATAAAGATTGTTGCTACATATTTCACAAAAGAATTTTTTGTCGTGACATAAGATACGCTTATAAATAATAACTCAATACATTCAATGATTGCTTTAGATATCATTTACGTCGAAAAGTAATGAAACTACATCCCGGAATAAAATGTTTTTGTCATTTAGGTCATGAAAATCATAAAAATTCCTCAACATTTTATTGTACTACATTGGGAGAGGCATTTTTGCTGGTATGTTTTTGATTTTTACATCCGTATTGAGAAATTAAAAGTAAATTGCTACTTTTATGGGGTCATTGTAAGTTTTCTTAGATTCTTTATGTTGCCATTTCTTAGTTTCAAATCTTTCAAAATTTTATTGATCCATTGACGATATCGATGTTATAGAGTAAAATAGAGAATCCTTATAGATTGCTAATATTTTGAGAGGTATAATTTTTGTCGAAAAACTACATCAAAGTGCAAATTTTAATTTTTTTTAATTTTATTTTTTGTGTGAATTACATTATATTTTCTTAAATGATATTACAGTTTAAGAAAACTATACAAAGCCGCACATCATAGATCTTTATATGCATATTTATAGTTACGATTCAATTTTTTAAGGGAAATATTTTGAATTCCATTTGGAATTGAATTATAAGGAAATTCCTCGAAAAAAAATGATTGAATAAAAAAATAAAAAATAAATAAAACGGTGTTTTTATTTTATAAGCTATACACGGTATAAAACTCTTTTTTTTTTATTTTAATAACACACACACGCATAAATATATATTGTATTCTATTTTTTTTATTTTTTAATATGCATGAGCAACTATAAATAGCTCCCAAGTGTGTTCTTGATTAATAACTATAAAATATTGCATAAAATTAATCGAATTTTATTGTTGTTGTGTGTTATTTATCCTGTGGGATATACATATGAATTACATAAGTGGAAATAGAACAAAAACATAATGCAAACAGAAGAACACAGACATTTATTACAAATGATTATCCCAACCTATAACAGAAGGGGGTGCGCTGCTTTCCATTCGAGACGGGAATCCATTGCAGGTGAAAGTCTGACTTCTTTCCCTGAAGAAGATACAACCATGCCTTACTCGGGATTCGAACTCACTCGGTTACAAGCCGAGGGTCATATCCACCATACTGGCTGGGCGGCATCGAATTTTATTGGTACATATTAATAACTGTATAAATACAGTCGAATGTCCCTATAACGAACCTGTGTTTTGCGAATTTCTCTATTTTGCGAATTTTTTCCAGGAACCAAGAACATTTAATTATTTTCTTCTTTAAATAACCTCCAACTAGCAAAGTACATTTTCTAATTAACGGGCTTTTTCTCTAGTGATTTGATTTTTTTCCCTCCCTATTTTTAAGATATTTCGGGATATTTTTCAAATTTTTCTCTCAATTATCCCATTTCTGGTGATCAATGGCCTTGAACTGGTTTTACCAGGTGCCTAACTCACCTAGAGCAATGAAATTGTCGTAATTTTTTCAAACAAAAAACTCAAATAAAATTAAAATATTTTATCAGTAATTTGATTTAAGGATGCATGTGGTAGTGTATGCTTAAAATTACCGGTTATAAAATAATGTACATTTAAAAGTACTTGTAGGCTTAAAATTAGAAAAAAAATGACGTTAAAATAATTCATTTATTTTAATATAAAACTATCTCTTTTAATGTTGAAAATACAGTGTACTCCTGGACTTTGTTTTTCCCCCTTTTTCCATGCAAATTTCGTTTGATGGGTAAGATATATAAAAGAAATAGACATTAATTTTCAAGATAAAGTGTGAATAATTACTTTTTTAAATAATATATAGTACTTTTTTATGTATGAATTTAAAATTTGTTTTATGTGGTTTTAAGAATGAAAAAAGGATTTAAAGGATGAACCTCTATTTAACGAATTTTCCACATAACGAACTTTTTTTTCGGGATTTAGCGACTTCGTTAATAAGGGGTCCAGTTGTATATAGAATTTCTTATAAATACAACTTCATTACTTTGTCTCATTACACATTAAACATTTTATAATTATATAGTTTTACATGAATAACTTATTAATGGATCGATATTTTAATATACTCGTATATATTTTCTAAACATTATTTTGAATTTATTTTAAAGAGATTATTCAACAACAATTTACAGCTTCTATTTTTTTT
>BMAV01020637.1:98087-113213 GCA_019973955.1 Trichonephila inaurata madagascariensis | reverse complement strand
CCCGGACCCCCAGGACCCCCCCTTATGTGCGCCACTGGTATATATATATCTATGTGAATAAAATTAACTCTAATAAACTTAATTTTGGTGATAAATGATTTTTTTTATATCTTTTAACAAGTAAATCTTTTAACGCAAAAAATATTTCAGTCTCTTCAGTTTTCCGTTAAGCGATTTTCATCGTATTTAAAAAAGTCCCACACATCCTCCCTAAAAAACTCTTAAACTATAATAAAAAAAAATATTAAGGTTGTGTAGTTAATTATCAAGAACTTTTGAAGGATAACTTTCTTTTTGTGTTATAAGAATATGTTTACAGTTATTATTTCAAAAATTCATATTTATTTAAATTATCAAGTTAGCGAAAAACAAATAGCACTGTCTGGTCTGACTTTACATCATGTTTATTTTTTTACGTCGATACGTAATTTTGAAATGTTTATTTTTTTGCATATAAAAACATCAGAATATGTAAAGAAACACAATAATCGAATACAGAAATAATAAAAGTTTAAACGATGATAAATATATAGCTAAAGATATGTACGAATAGAACACAAAAAATTATTTTCCTCATTAAAATTCTCAAAATATTGAAATTTTAATAGCAATGAAGTTTATCGATTGTTTGTTATATGTTTGTTTTAAGAAACGAAATATATTTAATGAGTTTCATTTAAAAGAGAAATATATATATATATATAGTAATATAAAATAACAGTGAAGAAGTACTAGAACCTACAGTGCTAAAGCAGGAAGAAATTGGAATTCACCAGACACAACAAATGTAGATACAAAAAAGTCTGTGGACTAAACTGGAGACCTATTATGATATTTTTTTCTATATATATATGTAATAAGGATTAACTGGCTTATAGAGAGAGGAAACGTAACACTTGATAAAAATGGACAATCTCGAGGTAACGAAACAGTAAAAAATTTCCAATTTATTTCCTTATTTTGTAGAATTCCTTTCTTAAGAGTTGAGTAGTTCTCGCTACTGACGGAAATTTCAACCAAACGATCAATCAACTACTAAGAATGAAGAGCGTATATAACGTCTATTTTAAGAAATATTTCAATCATACACCTAAAAAATTTTAATAACAATACATCAGCTGCATTTTTAAAATTTCTTTTTTAATTTTTAAATAAATCTTTTTTTCGACGTTTACATAATACTTTTCAGGAACGAGATGTGACTTCAGCTTTCAAAACAAATCATTAATAACTCTAAATATAGAATTAAAAATATCTAAAAATAAATTCCAATCGGTTTCTTTAAGAAAAAGAAGATAAAAGTGCGCAGTAACGACAACAGCAAACGGTTTAATCTGTTGAAATGCGATTCCAAATTACCTTTATAATTTCGACAAATTAACGTCTAATGAATTAAAAATACAGTATATGATTCTTTTTAGTGTGTGAGAGCTTACACTTGCATAATAATTAGAAAGAGATTTGATTAAGAAATAATTATCATTATATTATGTAATCAAAGATTGCGTTAGCCTGTTCTATTACGAAACGACCAGGTAACCAATGGATTGTTGGATCAGGCCTCTTTCAAAGATCCTCTTGTAGTGGGACTAGTGCGCTTTAAATCCTAACATTGGCATGGCATAAGTAAGGAAATTAAAGGTGGCAGAGTTTTAGTGTAGACCTCGTCATTTGAGGCAGTGCTCCGCAACCTTTTTATCGCTGCGGACCGGTCAACGTTTGCTAATTTTACCGCGGCCCGCTGAGAGTGGGACACGTTGATTGTTTGTATTTTAGATTGTTTTGATTTAACAATTTTAATTTAGTTACATTTAAATATGCCTTCAGAATAAAATATAGTTACACCAAAAATGAATAAAAGTGATTTAACGTGGAATATAAAGTGATTTCCGCGGAAAGTTGGGCAAATCCGAGAGAAATGCACCACTTTAAATAGTAGTTAGTTTAATGTTCTTTAGGCGGCCCGGCACCTTTTGATCCACGGACCGGGGGTTGCGGACCACTGATTTAAGGGACACCACGTCGAGGATTTTAATACCTTACATCAGTGTTCCGCAACCTTTTCATCTCCGCGGACCGGTCAACGTTTGTTAATTTTACCGCGACCCGCTGAGATTGAGAACATTGATTGTTTATATTTATAACTGTTTTATTTAATAATTTTAATTTAATTGTTTATAATCGTGACTTCAGAATAAAATATAGTTACACCAAAAAATGAATATAAAGGGATTGAACAAGGAGTATAAAGGGATTTTCATAAAAAGTACCCCAAACCCAAGAAAAATATGCAGTAATTTTCATAAAAAGTACCCCAAACCCAAGAAAAATATACAGTGATTTTCATAAAAAGTACCCCAAACACAAGAAAAATATACCACAGTAAATGAAAGGGAAATACTTTAATATTTCTTGTGCGGACCGTATTTGATCCATGGACCGGTACCGGTCCGCGAACCGGGGGTTGTGGAACACTGCCTTACATGACATCTAGATGGCGGTGACTATTGCGAGGGTTTTGATTCAAATATTTGTCTAAAGGTTTCTAAAAAGGCAATAAATATATCTTCCTAGTATTTCCTACAGTAGAGAATCCTCCCTTTTCTAATGCAGTAAGGATTGGAAGTTTGAGAGGGTCACAGTTGTAAAACTGGAAAAAGAAATGCTAATTCTTTCTCTTTTTTTTTTTTTTTTTTTTTTTTGGAGGGGGAGAAGTTGTATAAAGTTCCAGGTGTGGTCAAGTTCAACGTAAAATAACGTTGAATCTTGACCATGAAAGATGTCTTTGAAACTTTTTCGTCTAAAAGAGCTCTTAGAACTATAAGGTGCTTCGGGTACCCTATTCCACACACACACAGAATATATCTTAAAATAATATTTAAAGCAGATCCACATGTTTTGGGTACATTATGCAAAGACAATATAAATATTGTATTTGTTGTAAAAATTAATGTAATTTTAATATATTTACTCAATAATATTAATTTGTTCTGAAAGACATTAAAAAGTTGATAACTGTGAGCAGTAGCGCACAAAAAATTTTTCCAAAGGAGGGGTCCAGGGTCGAAAGTCCACCATTCTTGTATCATGTTCCTTTTGTATTTTGTCGATTTTGGGGAACAAAAAACAATAAAAAACTAATTATTGAATAAATAATTAGTATTAATTAATAAAATTAATCATTAAAAACAAATATTTAATTAAATTTTTCGTATTATATACTTAAAATTATAATCAATCAGGAAAAAAAATCAAGGGCTTAGGGGGGGGGGGCCGGACCCCTAGGACACCCCCCTTGTATGCGCCACTGACTGTGTGAGAAATCCTGTGTATTTTGCGTGAATTTGCAACCTGAAATTTAGGAGAGCGGTTTTTGCTTAAACATAGATTTTAACGTCGATTCTACTGATATGTCGATAAATTGTTCCCTCTAATTCATTATCGGTGTTTTTGTCCACAAATGAAAAAAGATGTGTGTATTTTTCATTAGAAAACTATTTAGTTCTACAAAACCTTTGAACTAAAGAGTATAAAATTAAAATTATGCGGCGTATTAAGCGGGAAGCTCAGATCAGAAAAGTTCGCCAAGAAAATATATCTGCTACAGGAATTACATTGGGATCAATTTTATAGCATTGGTCAGACACCACAAGAAGCAGTAAAACTGCGTCCATTGGATTCATGTTTAATATAATAAGGGTCATATTTAATGGTGCAACTCGTTGAACCATTAAATATGCCCTTCCCCCTTATTAAATCCGAAAAATAAAATAAAAAATTCCTTTCAGTTTAATCGAAATAATCATTACCCACCCGCTTCGCTGGGTGTTTAATGTTGTATGACTATATATATATATATATATATATATATATATAAGTTATTGTTATCTAAATCCACTAGCATCAAGCTTTCGATTGTATTCAAAAACACTATTCCATTCCTTGACTCTTGATTTAAAAAGGACAAGACTTGAATTTCACAAGGAAAGTATATTTATCTTTTACGTAAGGGAGTCGATTCCCACAAAATCAATCTTAGCTCATCCCTACTCAATAAAAGAAACACGCCTGCAAAAGTTTAAGTCCGAAGATCTCACAGCTCAAAAACGGTTATATTTTTATCTACTGTGCTCCGTATGTTCTTGAGAGTCAATTTCTACGAAACCCGTTCTTAGAGCATCTCTACTCAGCAAAAGAAACATGCTTGCCAAATTCAAGTCTGCAGATCTAATAATTCCGGAGAACTCGTGAAGATGAGTGAGCGAGTAGTTTTTCTTCTATGTATTGATATTTTGGATTTTTTTTTTTTTTTTATGTTTTAATTAATTTTCACCGCATTTCGATCTGTATTGAAATGATCTTATTTTTCAACAAAGTGGAGCCAGTGTTCTTCTTGGCAAGGTTGATCTATACATGGTTACATTTACTTGAAACTTATCGTACTTAGAATACAAAATAGAATAACACTAATTGTCCAGAATTCATGAATGGAGAAGACAGAACATAATATTAATGTTGAAATACTTAAATACCTGAAAAAAAATATTCCAAACTGAGGTTCTATTCTTTAATATTTCTAGAAGACATCTTTAAGCAATTTGATAAAGTTTTTGATAGTCTGAAAAAAAGTATCTGTAACTTCTTTCGTTTTCATTTTTATGAGATTTTCCTACTCTTGCAAGCGGTAGATGAGAATGCTTACAATTCAATTAACAAAGAATTTCAACTTTAGGGGCTTTTGCGGGAAAGATATTTGCATAGATATTAAAATTCCTCAGCAAATGATTAACGAATATATTATGTGAACATAAATATCATAAGTACTAACATGTTCTCAAAATTTAATATTACTTATTTGAATAGCATGAAGTACAAAGAAAAATAGAATTTTAAAAATTAATTAAGTTTTATAGTTTTTTTCTGAGTGCTAATATGGTTTAGTCGTAAAAAAATTCGCTGAAGGTATCCGACTACGTTCGGAACCGTGATTTTGCAAAAGTGTATAAATGAATAATATTTATGATATTTAGTGTCACTTAGATTAGAAAATGTATATAAAATTGTTTTAAGAGAATAGTATTACAATAAAAAATTATTTAAGTACACTATTTGGACAAAAAATGAACATAGAATGACCCATTTTCAAAATGTTCTCCTTTTGTGAAAAATGCTTCTATTTAATAATATTTTGCCTGTCTATAGCTCAGACCTCTGTACAGAGGCTCAACTAGAATTTTTGAAATTTATAACTTAGAAGTGAGTTTATCCATGTTTTACGACAACACAGGGGAGAAATTTTAAGAAAAAAACGCCGATAATTATTTCAATGGGTTGTAACTCTGAAAATAATGTGAATTTTTCAAACATCATAGTTGAGCCTCTGTACAGAGGTCTGAGCTATATACAGGCAAACTATTATTATAATAGAAGCATTTTTTACAAAAGGAGAACATTTTGAAAAAAGGTTATTCTAAGTTAATTTTTTGCCAAAATGTTGTATTTGAATAATTTTTTTTTCGTCATAATGTCCTTAAAACAATTTTATACATGTATTCTAATCTAAGTGACACTAAATATCATGAAAATTATCCATTTATGCACTTTTTTAAAATCACGGTACCGAACGTAGTCGGATACCTTAAATATCTAAACACTTTTATAATAATAATCTTAGATCATCACTCACTCTTATTACAAATTTTGAGAAATGATGCAATTCAAGGGGCATACAACAGCTGTGTGCTGTCTCTAAAATTAATTTTTTAAAAAACAATTTTTCTATTTTGAATAATCTATTTTTTTTAAAAAAAAGTTAAATGCTTCGTTTCATAAAACTTGAATGAAAAAGAAACAATTTAAAAAAAAAATGAACCCTTTTACCTTAAAAAATCAAATTAAATGTAAATGAAACTCTCCGCTAAGCTTTCTCCTCCTCATCATTGCATTCGATGTTACATTCAAAAACGATTTAGGGTATATTGCCACTTTGGAACTGTAAAATGTTATGCTCCTATAAGGGTTTAAATGAAGGTAATTTACAAAATGGCTTAAATTTAAATACACATTTCTTGTTTTCTTATTACAATGAAGATAATGCAAAAGCGATAAATTCAGCTTACATCCAAGATTCTCATTATATCGGTAAAAATTCATTGATTGAAAAAAAATTAATTCCAATTCTCCTAGATTTTGTTTAATTCTAAAAAAGATTGATTCCAAAAGAAAATTTTAAATGCATTCTTCTTTATATATACGATTGTCAATGTCACAAATGACTATTTGATCAAAATGACTTCACAATATTGATGAATTTTAAAGAACAATGATATTAATCGAATTCGCGGACAATAATTTCATTTTTTCAAATATCACCTGTTAAATTTGTGACGGGCTTTCATCGCGATTTCTACTAATGTCCTATTGGGGTTCTTTGGCGCCAGAATGGCAATTCTTTCCAACCAAATCCAGAAGAAAAACGTGAGAATGCAAATTAGGAATCTTATAAATAGTAGAAGTTTAGCGTTCGCGGGGTGACTAGGTGAAGTTAATATACGAGGTATATGTTTACAAACGATTAAGTTAAAGTGAGAGGAAATCCCGAGTTCAAGAGTTAATCTACCCGTATGTATGTTATCAAGTTAAAGGTGGGTACCATTCCCCAAGGACTAAAGCCACGTCAGTTATGATCAAGCGAATTGCTGTTTACCCAAGATATAGCGGGAAGACTATTTAATTAAGATATAAGGAATTACGTGTATTAAGGAGATTAGCCGTAAGCTGTAAAGTTAGATATAGTGGTCAATTAAGCGATTATTTGGTAATACGAATCGTATCCACTTTCTATAATTATTATTATCATTGTGTGTCGTGAATAAGTTAAGATCTTAATAAAGAGATATTAAGATGTGAATGATATGTCTGGTTCTTTTATTTCCTACGGAAACAGGTCGCGTAGATAATGTTGAAGTGGGGCACCCACAGGCACATGCCTCACAAATTCACTCCATGGGTGCATCTTTCAGAGAACCAAATCACCACCGGAAGAGAAACTAGAGGACAAAAATGTAAGATGAAGATATATTTATGACTTCGATTGTAATTTTTAAGCACCTTTGGAACACACATTTAAAATAACATTGAAAAAAAACCTAATTTGTTAGAAAATTGACTATTAAAAAACATTCGAAAAACTGGATAATATGACTGTCAGCAGCCAAAAAATCTATCTGTAAAAGGGAAAGTAAGTATAGAAACAGATGTGTAACATGAAAAAAAGAGCAAAATTATACATTCTTAAGGAAATTTCTTTAAAAGAAAATTGTTTGGCGATTATATCCTTTAAAGTTTTGAAAAAAAAAAATTATAATTATAAAAGGATTTTTTTTTATCAAAATAAATATGTTTAATTTCTATTAATTGTCATAAAAAAGATTGAAATGATGGCACACTATAAATTCCATTTAGATATTTTTCCATAATCAACATTAAAAAATAATGTTATGCTTTTCTCATTTGAATATGTATAGAATGCTAGTTTAAAGACAATTTCATAACAAGAGATACTCAAGAATATAGAATAAAATACGTATGTGTATAAAAATTTCAAAAGGTTTAATTATGCCTTTTTACATCAAGAAATATTTTATTTTTTCTCTTGAAAACTTCTATTTAAATTGAACCATCAGAATATAAAAAAAAACTCCCCGTTTTTACTGCGATTTTACAGAAACTGTAAATGTTAATGGTTAAAAAATTCCAGCGTGTATATATTAGTTTCAGGGTAATTTTTTTTAAAAAAATTTAAAAAGTTATCTGTTCTGAAAGTTCTTGGTTAGTATGTTGTGCTTTAAAGTTCGAGATAGATTAAATAAAGATTAATTAAATTACTAATTAAAAAGTATGTTATATAATGTACATATGTCCCATTCATTTCTATCATTTTCTTACAGTACATGTTTTGCCTCTCTCTATATAATAAATATAAGTAATGATCGACAAATCGAATGTTCTACATAACATAGAAAGTCGTAATTCAAACCGAAAACCAAGAACAACAAACCAATATAAAAACAGTAAATTGACCAAAATGGAAAACTGTCATATTTTCTAATGCTGTTGCCGACTTAGGGCAGTGAAGTAGTGTTAAGCTTGGTTTATAGGATCCTAACCTTCCCCTTCAGTAGAAAATTTATACATAATAATACAAGAAAACAAAGTAAAAAATAAACCGAGATTGAATACTACTTAGGCCTAAAATTTGCACGTGTAATAAAACCTTAATCTATTTAGCAATTTAACTAATAAGAATGATTATTATAATATTGAAATTAGTAGCAGCATTTAAGATTTATATATATATATATATATTCAAGACAAAGGAATTCAACCTTCAATCAGAGAAAAACACGTTTTGATTTTCTGTAGATTTTTTCTTTCACAATGCATTTCCTGGTCGGATCGGATGGAAGATATTCATTTAATAAGTTCAAAGCATATGTAAAGTCGATAAAAAAAACAATAAGAAAAAATATTATTTATTCACTCTAAAAATTGTAAAAGCATATCGAGATGTAGACAAGAGAAAGTGTCAATATTTTCTTGCACTTTTAAGCACCCTATTACATGCTTGAAAAAACGGGTTTCAGTTATCCGAGGGAAATATTTCGAACGGTAGGTGTGGATCTGAAACTCTTGGTTAGCCAAATATTAAATATTTATTAACCGCATGAATAGATTTTAGCGAAAGTTGATAATGTCGATATGTCTTTCTTTTTTTCCCCCTCTGATATGTTTCAATACGCCTCAATGTTTTCACCAAGCTTTGTATAACAATATGAATATTAGATAATATGCATATTCTTATTTACTTACCATGCAATACATATTTATTTATTTGACAATGGGCCGAATTCCTGACTATCACATGATAAATATAATCACTTGTTTTCTGTTGAATTCAAAGCAGACGTTAGATTTGTATTTGCAAAATCCAGGTAAAGGTCTTCATGTATTAAGATTCCTCAAAAAAAAATTTCAAAATTAAAACAAAAAAGAAATTCTTATATTATATTAGTACTGCCGGAGATTAGAACCGACGACCTATGGATTCGTAAGCACGTAACATACCACTATATAAAAGTGATCACTCGTGTCTGGAGGCTGTTACTGGCTTATTTAGTTATCGCCACAGTACTCCCCCACCAGTGAGTCGGAGGATAGGCGAACGAACGAGATATTTTGTTGTTATGGCGAGCGTGTGAGTTGTTACATTTGCGTCAAGTGAGTCTAACGACTTTTTGCTGCGTCAAGTGAATCTGACGACTTTGTTTTGCTGCATCAAGTGAGTCTGACGGCTTTGGTTGCTGCGTCAAGTGAGTCTAATGACTTTGCTTGCTCTTCTTTTCGGGTAGATGGCGCCCCGACACATTAGAAGGTTTTGCGTTTTTCTTTTCAGCCAAGTCTTCAATGTCGGAGGATAGAATCCGCGATCTACGGATTCGTAAGCACGTAACATACCACTATACAAAAGTGACCACTCCTGTCCGGGGGCCATTATTGGCTTATTTAGTTACTGCCACAGTACCTTTTAAATCAAGTGCATTTTGTTTACTTGAATGAGCTAATACTGTCGACAAATATCCCTTATTGTAAAGAAAGTTTCTGTAAGAAGCAAAAGTTGGCAACAGCGAAGCGCGTGAACTGATTGGCTTGAAACACGGAACTGCAATTATCTTGTGATTATGACTACACCTGAATTTAGCCCATTACGAAGTCCGTCGCCAATAGCCTCTTGTTGCCTCAAGCTGTTAATAAACAATTAAGCCAAGAAGTTCTTCAAATCCTGAACATAGACATGATGTTCAGTTTCTACGTGGAACCAATGGCAATCGAAATTGATACAATATCTGACAAAAATATATCATCGAAACAAACAAGCGAAAAAAAAAATTCCCAGTCATATAAAAACAATAGCATTATGATTTCACTGATCGGAATTTGATTGTCTAAATTCGAAATATTACACTTTGGAAAACATTACCAAATAAAAGGAGAAAAAAAAAAACACTCCTAGAATGGTGCTAATGTTCAAAACAATGAAATGCAACCTCAATAAAATGTATGAAGTTAAATTAACATTGACCTTTTTTTACGATATTGCTTCATTCTTACCTCAGTTGGGTAGCTCTATTTATATTACCACTCGGCGAGGCATAAATACGGGTGCTTATGTATCTTTACTGACTTCACTCCTTATAATTTGCGAATCATTTCCATTATAAGTAAAACAAATAAGATGATTAATCTTACGTAAAATCTGAATGTGTGAAATGTGTATACCAACTACAATCTCTTCATTGATGAATCTTTTTTGTTTATTTTTAAAATAGTAGTAGCGGAACTAACCTAGCCTGTGTATATCAAATGTGTTAGAATGCTATTGTGGTGAAAATCGATTACATTTTGAACTTTCAACACGATTTTAAGCCAAAGGTGAGAGTTTGCATTTCAGTTGATTGGATGATTTGTTGGATGATTACTTTAAAATTCGGTAGCATCTGTAAGAGAGGGTTATTGACGTCATATTTCCTAATTCTAAAGAGCAGTGAAGAGGTGATGGTAGTAAGATGTGAGGGGAAAGTTATTTTCATAAAATGTTAAATCTAATTAGAATTTTTTAAAAAAAGTATCGAAAAATTATTTTGTTTTTGCAAGGTAAAAATGACAAAGGTATTAATGGTAAATTTTGTAATGAAATTAGGAGGGTTTTTTTTATATTACAAATTTTTTTATATTTTAATGTGAAAAAAAGAAAATCAGCTCAATTCAGTTTTTATCTCAATGAGAAAGTATAACAGCTTAAGACAGTGGCTACTTTTATTGCGATAGGTTAGGGTTTTATTTTTAAAAAAATTATATACGAAAGCGCCGAGACGTCATCTTTATTCCAAAAATTAAAAACATGTAAGTGTATGTGGAATCGAACCCCTAAACTCCACCCTTATGTATTTCATGGTCTTAGGTCACAGTTGCACGTAGTAATGATGAATATTGCCATGCCTATATTCGATGGTTTTTGTCATAGATTTCGAAGAATGTTTTTTCAGGGAACCATTGGATTGACTCTTCTTTTAGCTCTAGAATGACATGAGTAAAAGTCAAATGACAGTTTTCTTTTGCACATTTAAAATTCTATTTTGATTATATTAAATGTTAGTAGATTTTTGTCAGTATGTTAATATCTAATCGCAGGTTTGATGAGTATCACTAGAATCGACTTAGATAAAAAAAATTTAGACTAGAATCAAAAAGCTTCCTATTATTATTCAGTGTGAGTGAGCATTATGTATAATTAGACTCAGGTTAGACAAAAAGAATTTGATTAAATATCATTGAAAAGATCCCATAGTTAAAACTTACGGTTTATTTATAAACTGAATGAAAGATGTTTTAGTTCTATTTAATTTCTTCAGTAAATTTAAAATTTATTTTGACTGTTTCTTGATGAATGTTTTCTTTTAATTAAAAGTATCTTAAATATGTATTTTTACAATATTTTATTTTTCTTTCTAATATTTTATACATTATTTTTATCTTTACGATTTGGAAATGTTACTTGGGATTTTACATCTTTAAAAAAAACAAAAAAATTATTTACACAACTATCTTCAGCTGCATTTTATGTTTTTCATAATTTTAAAAACACTTCTTCTAAATTTTTATGTAATGAAACACATTTTTGATTAATTAAAATAAAAAAAATAT
The DNA here is from genome assembly GCA_019973955.1 of Trichonephila inaurata madagascariensis. Taxonomy (NCBI): domain Eukaryota; kingdom Metazoa; phylum Arthropoda; class Arachnida; order Araneae; family Nephilidae; genus Trichonephila; species Trichonephila inaurata. Next base: position 101,450 of record BMAV01020637.1, on the reverse strand, counting down.
ATGATGTTGCTTTTATATCTATGACAAATAAAATATTGAAAGATACGCTTGAAGTTTGGAACACCGAATGAAAAGCAATTGTTATAAAAACCACTAAGTTTATTTACTATCAAGCAATGTTATAAACCGAAGGTGCTGTCAAATTTAATCGTTATCCAAAATTCATAAGACAAGTAAATATGCGCCCGTAGTAACTACACTCGTCAAGTCTCGTTTGGTTCTACTGGATATCCCAGACTGAAGATTTCTATCGATAGTCACTTAACTAATCACTTTATTAGCAGCCTAACGACTAACTCTATCACTAGTCCCGACCCAGAGAACGTAGGGGTAAGAGGGTTCGGAGAAGAATTAGACATGATTTTAAAAATAGATACTTTTACTTTATATTGAAAAATTTATGAATAATTTACAACAATCTTTACAGCAATCTTAAATCCTAATTCTTAATCTAACTTATAGGATTATTCAAAATGATTTAACTTAAATCGGAGCTTCTTATAACAGTCCTTCTCGAACCACGATAGCTCGGTACAACTCCAATGCTATTTCCTTCCCCAACTCCCAGTGGATTCTAAGCTGAATATTTATTTCAAGCCACGCGACTTCACATTCGCAATTCTAGTCCCATTTCCACTATTCCTAGATTTAACGATTAACCAGTGATGTATTGTTCTAAGTTCATTTTATTTTGCTTCATATAATTTTATTTAATGCTCCATTATATATAAAATATTAAAAAGCATACCACAATAAATAACTACAAGATGCTTGGAGATGAACGAAATATTTATTTAATTTAAATGTATGAGAAAAGTTCTAATAAAAAAAAGACGTTCAAGAGTTATTTTATATGCATTGTTATACGGTACCGTTTTTATTAAGCCATTTTAAGTAATTTAAAGTTTTAAGAAATTTCAGGGGGTTCACAGAAATACTCTCATGCAAGAAACAAGATTCGGCAATATTTAAAATTTTTAAGAAATTTCAGGGTTCAGAAATACTCTCATGCAAGAAACAAGATTCGGCAATATTTAAAATTTTTAGAATTCGTAGTTTCACATAAAAGAATCTTTAAATATTTTTGAAGTTTAAATATATAGACAACATTATACGCTTCCGTCAATGGTCTTTCATTAATTTTTTCATTTAGTACGCAGAGCCCAAAGCAACATTCATAATGTCAACAAAATGAGAGTTTTGTTTTGAACAAAATGATTCAACTGCAGAATATAATGGGCAAAACTCGCGTGATGTGATAGTCACATGATAATTACTACCACAGGTTTCCAGCCAATCATTTCATAAGTTCATATGACATCATAGTCACATGATAAATATAAACTCATATTTTCAGCTACCTAGTTGCTTCACTGTTGCCAACTTTTGCTTTTTGCAGAAACTTTGTGTTAAAAAGTGCATATTTGTCAGCAATAATTATGCACACAGGTAAAAGGAAATGCACTTAATTTAAAAATACACAATAATAACTTTTTTTTTTAATTTTAAAAAAGTTTCTCAAGAATTTTAATATTTAAACGTCTTAATGAAACTTGAAATTTTATCCAAATTTTACAAGTAGAACAACAAGTAGAAGTCTAATGATAGGTTTGAATTCAAAGGAGATCACGTGATTACCTTTATCATGTGACCGTCATGAATTTAGCACATTAACCACTTACAATTTCGATTTATTATGTATTTTTGCTGGCATCTTGAAATTTTCAGAAGTTATTTGAGGAATAAATTTCTAGAATTTATATAAATTTCCCAAAATAATTATCGTGCTAGTACTATATATCTTAAGTTATATAAATTCCGTTAATAAAATATTTACTTTTTAATAAACTAAAAATTACGTTCGAATTGTTGTTTAATAAGTTTTTACTACGCCATTTATTTTCAACTATAATTTAAAATTTTACGAAATGATTTTGTTCAGTGAAACTACGGTATTTTGAAATAATACGATCATTTAATTTTGGCAGTATAGCATGATACAATCAGAAAATTTATTTTAATAGTTTAAAATTGTAAAACTGAAGTTTAGAAAAGATATTGTGTGTGTGTTTTGAATTTTTATTAAAAATAAATATATTTAAACCATTTTATTTTCTCATTTAGATATTCTTTTTATATACTCGCTATTACTATTTAAATTCTCTTAACTTTTATCACAATTCAGAAAATACACTCTTAAAAAAACTTTTAAGACAAAGCTTATTTCCCAAATATTGCAAATTGTTTTGTAGTGCATGTTACATGAGGAACACAAGAACTATGACATATTTTAGCGTCGAGAAATGACAGATCACTAATTTTGTATCAAAAGAAAATGACTCTGAGTCGTTATAAAAATTTAATGAAGCGATTATTTGGAAGAATAATCGCTTTGTGACAATGTGTGTGTGTAATATTTAAAGTATTTTTAGCAACATTCACTTGAAAAAAAAACATGTTTTCCTTATATTTATAATTTGTTTTTGGTGGAAAATATATCCCAGACGACTTTTATCTTTTAACAAATAAAAAAAGTAACAAGATGTATAGTGTAACCGAAGCTGTCTTCGAAAAGGATAAACTATTCTAGTTTATTCAACGATTGTGGCAACACAGTAACATATCAAGGAAAATAAAAGGAAGAGAAACCTTAACAAGTGCGTTATTTATTCAATCTTTGCTAATGTTCAAATTCTCAAATAAATAATGACAGGTATCAATCCGAGATTCGTTCAATAAGATAAGTTCAATTATCAAACGATAACTGATCAATGAATACAGAGCTCTGACAAGAACTCAAATTGAGCGATTGAAATTTTTTCAGCTGTCGTAGAAAACCAGATGTTGAACAAAAAAACAAAAGTATTTTTTAGTACTGATTTATAAATAAATGAAGGTCATGTGATATTGCGTGATTTTCAAGGGCAAAAACTTTTCATGACGCCATTGAACTACTAATTTTTTCCCCCTTTAATTTAAAAAAACTATCGTTCAAATATATAATAGCATAGAGTCAATGTTCGCTTGCGATACGTAATACTATTCATAAATAAAATAACTGATATACGTTTCTGAAGGCTTTTCTAATAAAAGTTTGGAAAAATTATCCCAATCGCTAAAAATTATTGCCAAAAAATATGCATTAGTTGTTAATGATTTATTTTAAATTTAAACTGACAAATGTAATTTACGCATGAATTCGTAGTACGTGATAAAAAATCTGAATACGCAATTGAAAAAATAAATGTTATAGGAATATTCAATTCATTATCTTTGTTTTTACATTGATTGATAAAAATGACTTATCAAAAAGGTGGGGAAAAAATTATCTGATAGTTTTCTCTTGTTATTATTATTATTATT
>BMAV01020637.1:60038-76823 GCA_019973955.1 Trichonephila inaurata madagascariensis | reverse complement strand
TTATTTATATTAAGAATTTTTTATGTTATTTATATTAAGAATTTTTTGTTACTTATATTAAGAATTTTTTATGTTATTTATATTAAGAATTTTTTGTTACTTATATTAAGAATTTTTTATGTTATTTATATTAAGAATTTTTTATGTTATTTAAATTAAGAATTTTTTATAACTAATTTGACGAAAACAAGTACACCTCAATCATACAATCACTTGAAAATAATTCCTTTTGAATGCACAGCAACCAATGCACATAAATTGCTAATTTTAATTGCACAAAATATATAAAGACAGTAATCCCCCCATTCACATGGATTTACTTTATTAATTTGCTCGATTACTGTGACCATATCCCAGATGCATTTATGTGTAAACACACAAATTTGGGAATTCTTCAGTGTAATTTATTTTGTGACTGCTTATAAATTTATTGGAAGCTATATAGTGAGCGTTTGAAACTAAATAAAAAAGATAAGTGATGCCATCAACAAGGATTATATTAACGGTTATTCATTTGCGGTGTCATTTATGCGCTCTTTTACGGTCCCAATTATTCGCATAAGGGAATGGATTACGGGATTACGGGTTTTGAGAGATTATTAAATTAACAAGACAAATCAAATGGCTGAAATAAATCTGTAGCATTGAACAACTTCTCTCTTATTTAACCGAATAGTGAATATTTTAAGTTAAATGAATGAGAATGTTTTATATTGCTTTTGAGATGTCCATATTTTATTTTGGAATGTTATATATCATTCCACACGTGTAGATAAACGCCTGACTTTTCATTTTAGCAAATACCAGAAAATCATAATTGAAAGAACGACGCAAGTAATATATCACGTGAGATGTTCATATTATGCTAAGAATGAATTAGTTAACTCAGAAAATCCCATCTTCGTTATTAGAAGCATTGACTGCTTTTTTTTTTATTACTGGAAATTCATATGTATGTGCTGCCTATGAATCATCATTACCAAGAAAAATGTATTCTTTAAAACCAGTAATCAATATAAGTGTTTTAGGGATTTTTTTTTTTATTATTAAACATAAAGGAATCACATTAATATTAAATATCATTAGGAGTTTCTTACCGAAATGCACGTAATTTAGGTTTATATGATGATAATTTAATGAATTAGTGGAGAGTTAAAATTAAAAAGTTTAAGTTATATTAAGTTTCTTGTCATTGAGATTAGAATTAATTAACCATAAAAATTTAGCCTAATAATGAATCTTAAAATCATTCAGAAACAAAGTTTAATATAATCTTCAAGAAGAAAAATATATGGATATAGATACATACCGCATTTACTCGAATCTAAGCCGCACCCCTAAGTTCTCTACACGTTTTAGGGAAAAAATAAAAAAAAATTGTGTTAAAGGGGTTCATCAGTATCCAATTCTTCAGAAATTAAAAAAAAAATATTGAGAAATAATAAGAAGTTAATAATTAATTTATTTTATCAATATTAAAAAGTTTTAAATGCATACATGAACCTATAATTGCTCTAGCTGTCAGTTTATGTTTCGAAAATGATTCATTACTCCTTTTGTCGCAACTGACTTCGGAAGTGGCACCGGCGTAGCCAATTTCCCACACGTTGTCGTTTTCTGTGCCATCTAATGCATTTGTTACGCAACATTTTTTAAAAAAATGGATTTCTGAAGAATGTAAAAGGATTATTAAAGACTGTTGAACATTTATAAACAAAAATTATATGATTTAGTTTTCGCCATCGACGTATATTTGTTTCATCCATGTCAAATTCTCAGTGGCCGCTGCTCTCTTTCCCTTTTTTTCTGCATATAAAATTGCCTCCTTCTTCATACTTGCGTTATAGTGACCTCGTTTTGATGCTATTACGATATCATAGATATTTGGGTGATTAAAAGAAAGCATACACACACACAAATTTCCTAAATACGAGAAGACAGCGATGTTTGAGATAGACTGAATACTGGAGATAAACTGAAGAATGGGATAAGTCATTGATACAAGTGGCCTAAATGGACAGTTACATTGTTTCCTTTTGAAACGGGTGAAAATTCTATTTCTCCCACCCAACAAATATTTTGCCTTCGATTCTAAGCTGCACCAGATTTTTAGTAGTTTTAACACTGGGAAAATAGTGCGGCTTGGATTAGAGTAAATACGGTATCTTATATGTAATTAAAACTTGTAACAAGATGTATGTTATGTATAGTATTTAAATCTTGTTAATATACTAATTATGAACTATTTTAAATGGAAATTTTGTAAAAAAAAAATTATTTTAATCAATTTTGTTAGCTTTTTCTTCAAAAACTTTATTATTTTATATAATTAATGTCGTTTTGTACTTGAAACTAATAAGAATCCTCTTTGAACTATTTTTAACCCCTTAAAAGTCCATTTGTTGTATGCATAGATCAGTGAGTGCTGTTCATTTCTAATCATAGACTTAAAACTGATGTTACAAATTTAATAATAGATTTAAAATCGATACAGTCCTTTACCAATAAAATTTCGAATTTCGTTAGCCCTCGATTTCCATTTTAGAAAGAAATTGCTTCTTAAAATTCTAAGTTCTAGGAACAACTGTGTAAAGTGCTTTCAATCTATTTATTTTTAGACGCATAAACTCACAAAACTGACTTTCTGTTTTCAAACTTTTAGAGTATTTTAAAACTTTAAATTATGAGTTTCTCAAGCAACTTTCTAAAATACTTTTCCTTCAGCTAATTTTAAACATGAAAAAATCCTCAAATCTGTTTCACCTGATCAAAAATAACTTTTGTATATTAATTAAATTGCAATATAAAGTCTACTGCCCCCAGCTCTTTTTGTTTTTGGATCTTAAGATTTTTGTCTTCTTCAAACTTTGAAGGTTAAATTTCCTAAAGCTTATAAATATGTTTCAATTAATCACAAGATGAAAGTTTTCATTCTAAATTTTTGTAGGGCCTTAAGTTTTTTTCTTTCAATTTGAAGTATAGAATTCACGAAAAGTGTAAATACATTGAACTTTGTTTTGGAAAAATATCATTGTTTTAAATTCTAGAACAACGTATAGATTACCTATGTAAATATATGCATGTATTTAATCATTCTTTCCTACTCTTTTTGTTTCACCAGAATTCTTGGGTGGAATCGAAAAAAAAAAAAGGATCAAATATGTTATGTTTCAATTCTTAAATATTTGTTTCTGCTCGCTTTCATATCAGCATGTAATCATCTAGTTTACAAGCGCTTAGATATTTTTAAATACAGATTGTGTGTAAAAATTATAATTTCTTTCGCATTTTCCTCTATCAAGCAAGGCCAAAATTCTTACTTTGTATACAGAAATAGGAATGATTAACTAACAAAAGAGGATTTGTGTTCTTTTTCCTCTTTAAACTCTTAATATTTTCAATCTGTTTCTATTTTGGTATTTCGTTTTCTAGCCAAATAAAAAAATTATAAAAAAATATAAGAAGTTTTAAGGTATCCGGCTACGTTCGGAACCGTGATTTTGCAAAAGACTATAAATGGATAATACTTATGATATTTAGTGTCACTTAGATTAGAAAATGTATAAAAAATTGTTTTAAGAATAATATTACAATACAAAATTATTTAAGAACAATATTTTGACAAAAAATAAACATAGGATGACCCATTTTCAAAATATTCTCCTTTTGTGAAAAATGCTTCTATTATATAATAATATTTTGCCTGTCTATAGCTCAGACCTCTGTACAGAGGCTTAACTAGAATTTTTGAAATATATAACTTAAAAGTGGATTTATCCATGTTTTACGACAACATGGGAGAAATTTTAAGATAAAAAAGCCTATAATTATTTCAAATGGTTGTAACTCTGAAAATAATGCGAATTTTTCAAAATTTGTAGTTGAGCCTCTGTACGGAGTTCTGAGCTATATAGAGGCAAAATATTATTATAATAGAAACACTTTTTATAAAAGGAGGACATTTTGAAAAAAGGTTATTCTAAGTTAATTTTTTATCAAAATATTGTATTTAAATAATTTTTTTTGTCAAAATATCCTTAAAACAATTTTATACATGTATTCTAATCTAAGTGACACTAAATATCATGAATATTATCCATTTCTGTGCTTTTTTTAAAATGCCGGTTCCGAACTTAGTCGGATACCTTAAAAATGTAAATATTTACGTTTGGTTTTCATGTATAAATCAAAAGTGCAAATTGGTGATTTAGTTTTAAAATGTATTAAAAAAAATTGTCCGATTTTTTATTCATAAATGATAACTGTACTCATATATAACAATCTCGTGCACTAATCTCCCTCAAAATAACATCTCAGAGCAGCTTCATATTTCTTCTGATTCTTCACTGTTGGCAGTGTTTCGAACGTTTATTCTGAGAAGACGCGCAATAGGACTCTTTAAATTTTTCAACTCTCCTTTCCCCCCTAGTTTATAAGAATCACTAAAAGTTACAGAAAATTAAAAAGAGTAGAATTTTTTTTCAAATTCTGTTATTTTGTCAAAAGCGAAAATCCAACGTCATTCACTTAATATATCCTCACTCGTCGGTGGTCCACCGGTGACTGATAGCTTCTGCAAGGAGGAAGAACTCGCGCAATAGGATCGTTTATACATGTGGACCGAATTACAGGCATTCACAAAGGTGGGGGTTGGAAGTTAACCTCACACCCTCCCCCTCATCCATAGACCAACAGATTTTTAATTTTTAGCACTAAGATCACTTTTCTGTGCTTTCATTTACGTTTTTTTTTTTTTTTAAATATAACCCCTCTTATAAAATGAGTCTGTGTGTGCCCTTACACCAAATCTCACTTTTCTAGCTTCATTTGCTTACTTACGGAAAATTATAGTTGAATATCTTTTGAGTGAGTGAATATTAACGTCGCAAAATTCATCTACACGAGGGCTTTTGGCGACGGACCTCGTGGTTTTGAACCCTGGTTAAGCGACGAGGACGACACCTGAGCTGGCAACCTCTCTCCTGACTTCCATTTCACATTAATGGGAGGACGTTTGAGCCTCGACGTATTTATCGTACATTGGCCCCCTCCGCAAGGCTGGTCTTCATTGGTACTGGGGTCGAACTCATGACATGCTAGCCTGGAGTCCTTTACCTTAAACACAAGGCTACCACGGGCCACCGAATATGTTTTGAACTCGCTTTGTATATTAATTTTTATTTATGAAATTATATATATATATATAATTCTCTTCCTTTTATTTATTTACCAAGTTTTCAAATTTTGAATCTTTTTGTATTAGTCCAGTGCCCTATTAGAAACTTTGTTATTCAAATGACAAAAACGTGAATTTCATGGCCAGCGATGATCCTTTGGAATGGCTGGTTCGGCTTCTCATTCCGCAAAAAAAGATTATCTAATGGAGTTATCAGAGCTACAGTTACATTTTAAAATAAATAATCAAAATCTTTATGAGGTTTGGTCAAAAGATTAATAGGTGAGACATCCCATCACGTCTAATTATCGCCAAATGACCATGACTCAAATTACTAAAGCTCATCTCCAGTAGATCTTGTACATCTCTAGAGTGACTTTAATTGAAATGCAATAATCAAACTACAATTACCAATCATTCAATACACAAATAAATTCAACCTTAATTTCAACCTCTCAATAAAGTTGTTTATTATTAATTATTCTTATTTGTTGAAGTTTATAATTGATTCCTTTTTCAAAAAGCACTGATAGAAATTAAGGTGGATTCAATGATCCTTCTTTTAAGGTATCCGACTACGTTCGGAACCGTGATTTTGCAAAAGCGTATAAATGGATAATATTTATGATATTTAGTGTCACTTAGATTAGAAAATGTATATAAAATTGTTTTAAGAATAGTATTACAATAAAAAATTATTTAAGTACAATATTTTGACAAAAAAATGAACATAGAATGACCCATTTTCAAAATATTCTCCTTTTGTGAAGAATGTATCTATTATATAATAATATTTCGTCTGTATATAACTCAGTCCTCTGTACAGAGGCTCAACTAGAATTTTTGAAATATATAACTTAGAAGTAAGTTTATCCATGTTTTACGACAACAGAGGGGAGAAATTTTAAGGAAAAAACGCCGATAATTATTTAAAATGGTTGTAACTCTAAAAATAATGTGAATTTTTCAAAAATCATGGTTGAGCCTCTATACAGAGGTCTAAGCTATATACAGGCAAAATATTATTATAATAGAAGCATTTTTCACAAATGAGAACATTTTGAAAAAAGATTATTCTAAGTTAATTTTCTGCCGAAATATTGTATTTAAATAATTTTTTTGTCAAAATGTCCTTAAAACAATTTTATACATGTATTCTAATCTAAGTGACTCTAAATATCATGAAAATTATCTATTTATGCGCTTTTTTATAATCACGGTTCCTACTACGGAACGTAGTCGGATACCTTAACTGAGAAAGTCATACTCTATTATAAGTGTGAACAATTATTTGACCACACTGTGGAAGTGGAGGATACTGGAGGACCGCACCTTTTTAAAGGGATTGCATTGATTAGATGAATTTGCATCTCAGTAAAAATATAAATTGTATCATAAAAATCAATAAATATTAGTTAAATAAAATAACTCATTCGATTTATTCATTGTGAAAATTTCATATCATCTGTAGTTGCAAACACAATTTAATTTTAGAATCAGGTTAATAAGACAAATGTATCCTGTTACCGTTTTTAACTGTCGTGGTGGGCCGCAAAAAAAAAAAAAAAAAAAAACTCTGTGGACTGCATGTGGCTTGCGGGTCATTATTTACTAACCCTTGCTCTAATATAAATAATGCCTCTTTGCATAGAATACACTAAATTTTCAAAAATGTATTTGACGCAGGATCAAAAATACTCTTTCTTTTAAAAAAAAATATAATGTATTCCTCGATTTTTTTTAAAAAAAACAACATTCTGTATATAATGTGGATATTCTTTCTAGTTATATATGAAATTTTCCAAAAATTAAAAGTAACTTTAAAAATAAATATTTTTGGAATATATATTTTACATATTTCAAATTCTTTTCGAAATAATATCAAAATTACGTTTCAAAATTTGTGGGAAAAAAACCCATAGTAAAAAAATTGAATATGACTTGAAACATAGTCAGATCAAAATTAGATTAATAATTCCATTGTTATATAGCCGTCAAATGTCAGAATTACAACGGAGCAATTTCAAAGCTTTCCCAGATTATTTTTAGCCATTTCTCTGTCATTTACAACATACGAACATTATTTACGTGCTTGTTCGCATTTATACCAACCTTTCACTTATCCAGCCCACGTTTTGTTTTCAAAAAGACCAGAAGTTTATTGTGCATACCTATCTTCTTTCTCTAGACGCACCTGATTCAACATTAGCTACTTCAGATCGATACCGAATGACGTACTTGATGCGTCATTAACTTCAAATGGGTTAAAGTTCTCATTCGCCCTTAACTAAAAGGTATTAGTTGAGATCTATTAATATCTCAAAACGTTCTGGTATCAGTAACTATTTGAAGAACTACTCTCATATCGTGTTGAATGAGTTTTCTAGCGAGTTTGTGTGTAAATAAATTCTCTCTGAAGTCTACGAGTATTTTTATATGTGTTAGTATTTTAATTATTATTGCGTTGCAAATTATTTTAATACAGGAACGCATTTGCGATTTCATATAAAAACCCACTGAAGCACTATTACTAATTGTAAAGATCGTATGAGAATGTCGCACATTGCTTCGTGTATCATTCTGATATCTTTATTTTTCTTTCCAAATAAAATGAAATAACGGCTTAAAAATATAAAAGATAAATATGTATATCAGTAAAAATTATTTTAGAAATTAAGATATTATTTTATACTCATAACTAAATTGACACGAGCAAGTGGGGAATAATTAATTAGATATACAGGTAAAAATTTAATTATTTTTTTATTGTGAAATGGTTAAATTCAAGTTTCTGTATTTTGTTGCAAAAACCCACGTTTATATCTAGTCAGTTTTCAGTATTTTGCATTCTTTCTCAATTTTTTAAAAAAAAAAAAAAATTTCTTTAAATATAATAGCTTTTAGTGAGTATTAAATGTACGTTTCCACGCATATTACCTTGACCTACTAATGACCTTGAGTATTCCTGAAAAGTATTTAAATTTCTTGCCTTCATGAGCATTTTATAAATAAATGAAGGTTAGTATTTGAAAATTAATAGTTTATCAGTGCATTGTTGAATGCTCTAATAGTTTTGTTTTTGTATTTCATTTTATTAATTGTCTACTTCAAAACTATAATATGATAAGACGTTTAAAGTAAAATGACTCTTTATAATTTATATTTACATCTTATTAGACATTTTTAACTTTCTCCCCCCCCCTCCCCTTTTGTGTCTTAAAATTCTCCTCTCTCTTATCATAAAACTGATATTTTAGGATATAAAAAAAAAATAAAACGTTAGTTTCGTAGTAAACTATTATTATTATTTTCTAAAAATGTCGTAATTCTTTCAATGTTTATTTTTCATATGGATGGTATTTTAAATATTAAAAATATTTTTATTGGTTTGTTCCAGAACTATGACTAACTTAAAATTGTATTTTCTTTACTCTCTTATATTTCAATAGCAAGACACTCTTTTAATAAGATATCAAGTTACTATACCTTTAACCAGTGGCTCAACGTACACCTCCGCAATCCCGTATTGCGGAGGGTGGGGACAGGATTCTAAGAGGCCCAAAGCCTGACTGTTGTCAAATACGTATTTAACCAATTTATAAAATATTAAAGGTAAAACCTGACTCTGTAGGGGAATGCTCTAATATTCTCCGTTACACCACTGCCTATAAGCTATAATCAATTTCAAATTAAACAGCCTACATAAAAACAAACGAAATTTTAAGCACGAATCATGTTTTCATTGTTTTGATATTTCATTTCCTGAAAATCATAAAATCTTAGAATATTAAACGAAGAAAAAAATACATTGACTGACAGTATAATATTTTACTAGATGTTGTGTGGTATAAAAATACAAACACAGATGAGGAAAAACAATTTTGATTCCTCTTATTTTAATATTGTTAAATAGAGAAACAAATTAAGATAAATAAAATTATAGCAAACGGGAACGAGAGGGAAAAATCTTTATTGTGATTGGATTAGTATTATCACTTAAATAAAATTATAATCATTATTATACGATGAAGATTTATTTAAGGAAATTATCGCTTAAAGGCATTGGCTTGTTTCATTAAAAAATGTCTGTGATTTATTTAAAAAATTCAAAAATTACGAAGTTTTCAATAATTTTTTTAATTGTTTTGATCATAAACAGACGAACTCTTGTAATTTTTATATACTAGTTAGATATTTACATGTTTTACCTTACCAGTGGAAGTCAAACTGAAATGTCAAAAAATTATTTCAACCACAGCAATGTTTTGTATATTTTATGTACAATAAAAGCTAACAACTTTATTATTCATAAACCTTCAGGTGATAAAGATTGCATTTCAATGAAATTTAAAAATCAGTTAAATCATACATTAAACGTAAAAAAATTCGGACAATTGCTTTTTATTTCTTGCTCTTTTTGAATAATACAATTTATTTTTTATTTTATGACTTAGCTCAATAAATAAAACCTAACTTATTTATGAAAACCAAAACCACGCATCGCGCTGATATCTTTTCTCCTTTTTAGGTATTTCCCCAACCGGTCACTTACACGTTGTTTCCTCTCTCCACCAGAGGGCGCCGCGCTCGCCTTGGCGCAGTGGTCACGTGCACCGCTCGCTGCGGGATTGATCCGCAACTTCTCTCCTCTCTTCAGTCGATGGCCGTGTTCGAAGAAGAAGACAACGGCGGGCGGAGGCCGCGGCCTTTCCGCCCGTTTCGGAGCCACGAGGAATACCTTTATGCCATGAAAGAAGATTTGGCCGAATGGCTGCAGAATCTCTACGACCTATCTGTCACCGCCGATGACTTCATGGAAAAACTGGAGACGGGGGTCGTCCTGTGCCGTCATGCCAACCGCGTGATCACGTCGGCTAAACGCCGCGGCCGGACCCTCGGGGACGAGTGCCGGTCCGAGGTGGTGTTCCGACCGGAGGTGCAGCCGGGCACCTTCCACGCGAGGGACAACGTCCACAACTTCATCGCCTTCTGCAGGAAGGGCCTCCGCATCAAGGAGTGTTTACTGTTCGAGACAGACGACTTGGTGATGCGGAAGAATGAAAAAAACGTGGTGTTGTGTCTTCTAGAAGTGGCGAGACGGGGCACCAAGTTCGGCATGCCGGCGCCCCTGTTGGTGCAGATGGAGAGAGAGATTGATGCCGAAATAGCTGCACACAGAGACGATTCTAATGAGGAGAACCGGACACCCCCTTCATCCCTGTCCCTGAGGGGAGATTCGGACGAGGGTCATGAGGCAGACGATGATTCGGAATCCGAGCCCCTGGCGACGCCCCGGCAACCGCAGGCGCCCCAACAACAGATCGTAACCAACGATCTGAGATCTTTGCACGAGCGGGTAAGTCTCCCCCCTTTTTCTTTTGCTTCTCTTTCGCGTCTTCTCACGTTTTTCTTCCCCTAAGAAGCCCTGACAATTCCGCTCTTTCAAAGCCCCTTTGAAGCGGTTTCCCCGGCGCATGCTCTAACGGAACGGAGGAGCGACATTTACACCGTCAGGGAAGATATCGACAGGAAAAACACATTTACCTAATTTTATTGTCTGCTTATGTTTTATGCAAATTAATAGCAGATAATGGTCGTACTGCTAATGAACATCGGTTCTTGGCTTTAAGCCCATTGCATTGATTTTAAAATACGCTGTCGTAAAAGCATTGCCTGCTAATTGATTGTTACATATCATAGGGTAATTCGGTTTTGCAATGGAATGCATTATCTTAAATATTATAGTGGAAGATAGGAAATTCTAGTATTTATGGGGAAAGTAGCAAATACAAGTATGATAAATGTAGTTGTCAATAATATTATTTTGAAAAACCAGACTTATATAGCCAACTGAAAACTTAGATATTTACAACGGATGGGGATTTTTCATTGCAGATTTGAATGACATTAAAAGCATATTAAAATACAGGGTGAGGAACAACAATCAACAGCACACATCAAGATTACTAAAATAAATCTTTTTTTTAAAAAAAAAGCTAATATCTAAATCAGGGAATAAAAACAAGTTTTTCACTATTGTATCATTAAGACATTAAGTTTGTATGTAAATAAAACAACTATATAAATCTATCATTTAATGGTTACACATATATATATAGTATTACTAATACTATATTTCCATATAGTATTTTTTCACAATAACTTTATACCTTATCTTTGCAATAATTTTTTTTTTATCTTACTAAACGTGATGCTCATTCAAGCAAAAGAAAGAAATACTAAGAATAAATAGTTAAAACGTTATAATTGTGCAGTTTCTCAGATAACAGATATATCGCTTCACTGATTCCAAAATTGTTAAACATTGCTGTGTAATCTTGACATTTTAAAACTTTTTTTCCTTCTTTTTTTTTCCGAACTTGCGTTTAAAAATTAAACATTTATTTCTTGTTATCATTTATATAATTTAGAAATAGGTTACATGTATCGTTCTTGCAGCTTGGCTATTAAAAAAAAATGCAAAAATAATGAACCTTTTCCCCATTTTATATATCCCCAATTTATAGTATCGTAAACACAAAGCTACTTTTAATTGGAAAAATCCCATTATAACTGCGATTTTAAACAGAGAAATCTGCTGCCTTATATTTTAATATAGCCTCCCTGAAAGTCAAAATGTTAAAAAAGTAATTATAAATTGAGAAATGCACGCCATAAGCGGTATTTCTTTTTTTAAAACAGATTATGTGATTCATATATGAGTAGTATAAATACTGGAATTATATCGCAGGTATTTAAACTTGTTATGAAGTGAAAAGTTAGTTGTTCAAATTAAATGAATATAATTTATTTGGATGTTAAACAAAATGAAATTTCTAATTTTAAAATCCGTGCCCATTTTTTCGTAAATTGTTTCGATTATATTTAAAACGGATCTCTAGTTTTTATGTACAAGTAATTTTATCTACTGTAATTGATACTCTTTAAAAGAATGTGCATTTCTTTTTTTGATCAGAGAAGTATAAGTAATATTATTTTTCGCTGGCCTTTTTCATAATGTAATAAAAATGCTCAAAGGAAACTTTAATAAGGTTTGGTTTTTTGAACTTAAATTGTTTTAAATGCAATTGTGATTGGTGCAGTTTTAGATTTTTCATGCAATTAGTACCCAATGAATCAGTAAATAGTAATCAATAAATAAAAAGTTCCCATCTAACAAAGTGGCAAATAAAGAATACGTTTATGACTTTCTTCTGTATTGAAAACAATTGTGACAGTGAGTATAGGTATGAGCGACAAATTTATTAATAGCTGATTACTTAATAATTACTTTAGTGGCGTAACTATATAGGGTAAAATATAATTAACCATACTTATCTGAACTGTATCTCTTTATTAATTATTTATTTTAAAATGTTTAGTATTGGGGGGGGGGGAAATTTTTTTTTTAATGCTATGATTGATCAAATGCAATGAAAATTTATAATATGCCTAAAAAATAAAAGTAACAAATTCTTGTTGTTTACGATGTTGTTTCTTTAACCTTTAGTTTTGTAAGAGTAACGTCTCATAAAAGTCAAAGAAATTTGAGACTTTCCTGGGGGGTATTTATGCTGATTCAAGTTTGCCCAGTTTTACTTCCTTTCGAATTCTCAAGTTTCCAACCCATAAAAGTACACCCCCTTTTCCCTTTCCCGTGAACACTTGAATAGAACTGTAATGACCTACGTGACCTGTCCGTCATGGTCAAGCGTGCCTTTTCGAAGAGGTGTTGTAACTAACTGTTAGAGCGAAAAGACACTAACTTCAATATTTTTCTTGGTAGAAAGTGTGTCTGTTCACATTTTTGTTACCTTTTTATTTTATACAGAGTAATAATTTTGAGAAAACATTAATTTCCATTGAAATTGATAAATATTCTCTTGTATACGATATGTTTTTTGTTTCATCTCCTTTAAAGTTAAATGAAATTTAAACTTAAAAGTAAAAAAGAAAAAACGAATTGCGTAAATATGGCAGTTTTCTGAATTATCAATTTCATGGGTTTATGTGCGCAAAATTATATTAATATTAGGGCAAAATATTTTATAAAAAATAATAATAGTTCTGAATTTAGGTGCTGCTTTTGAAACCATTGAAAATAAATTTCTTTTAAGCGTTATACGGGCACATCAATATTTATATTCAAGAAAAATAACTTCATAAGAATTTTTATTTATTCAGAGAATTTAAAATAGCATGCTTTTAAATATGATATAAATCTGATGTAATAATCGATTAAACTAGAGAAATAAGGTAATTTTTTTGTGTGGAGGGGGGAAGAGAAACTTATAACTACCCTATAAATAATATGCGTTCTATTTAAAACTATCTAGATCCAGTTTTGTTCTTTTTGATTCTAGATATAATTTCAGAATTCGAATAGCTCGAAAAGAACTCGGATAGCCTACTCATGAGATAAATATTGTGTAATTAATTACAAGAAACTAGCTTAATTTTTTTAAATCACATACAAATACTTTTATTAAATTTTTTCTTTTCTAAATTTTTTATGAATGTTTTAATCGAATAAATTTTATATTAATCACAAGCAACATATTAATATTTTATATCCAAACAAATTCTGCACAAATTATTCAGACAACTTCTATTGCGTTTGGAGTTGATGCAATGTCATTTATTCCATGCGTCTAACCTACTTTTTTTTTTTTATCTTAATCTGAAATTCTACTCCGATATGTTTTCGAAGCAATTTTTTAAAGATTATGACATAAATGGTTTATTAGTAAACATCATATACATTTTAAACGAAAAAACAAACAAACTGGGTTAATCAATGCAGACCTTTCTCTCGGTCGTTTAGTTTCGTTGCCAGATTTTGACGAATAAAAATGATTCCAAACACAATAAAGAAGGAAGCGAGCGTAAATCGTTCTTTTTTATATAATTTCTTTCAAATGTTCTTTTTATTTACTTGTTTACTAAACGCAGAAGAAAAAAAAAAGGAAGAGAGAGGAAAAAACCACGTGCAGCCTAAAATTGATCATGTCATCAAATTTCGATTTGCATTTCACTTTTTATCTCAGAGTGAAAAAAGAAAAGAAAAAAAGGCTCTACGCTGATTGCTTTGCTTGAGTTATCATGGAATACCGGTAATCCATGAGCGCTCCCATTTGCTAGCTTATTTACGGGAATAACTGTATAAATTATCTTCTAGCATAAAACTGCAGGAAAATAAGATAGAGAAAACGAGATATAAACAGCGTTATTTGTGTGGAAGACTGATTAATTTATCTTAGCCTTTGTTTCCTTCCTGATAAGTTGTCTGAGTGCAAACGATATTTATTGTTTATAGAAAAAGTGAACTTTATTTGGCAACGAACTTTCATTCAGTTCTGGAACTATTCTCACAACTGTGTGGTATTCAATTATTTAATTAATTTTTTTTATGTTTTATACCGAAAAAAAATTCTTTAAAAATTCTAATTTAATTATCAGAAGAAAAAAAAAATTTTTTTTAAAGAACATTTTTATATTGCTTTACTATTTGAAAACTAAAACATTTTTTTTTAAATTAATTTTAAATCTGATTAAATCATTCATTTGAAATTTTATTTATTATGCAACTCTTTCAAAAAGGTTTCAATGGAATGAATTTTTAATGGAATATTTTCAAAATTTCATCAGATATAAGCGAAACAATAAAAAAAAGTATTTTTTATTTAATGCTCTAAGTCAGCGATACTCAACCTGTGGCCCGCCGGCCATTTTTGAGTGGCCCAGTCATGGCCCATTCCACTAAGAAATTCAATTATTGGAGTACAATGCACAAAAATTTAACAGGAAATTCTGTCAATCAAGCAATCAAATGTATAAATTTTGCTATCAATTTGTTTTTTAATAGTAGAATGTAAGCAAAGGCTTGGTCATAGATGAAAGTGTATAAAAATTATCCCTTAACTCAGTAAAAATTCAAAAAAATAAATATTTTTGAGTGTGTGTTTCATAGAAAAGTTAATATAGTATTAAAATAAAAGCCAAAAATGAGTTTTAATATTTTTTTTTTATCAATTTTGTTCGTCAATATTGCTTTGGTCTTATAGTGTGTTTTTTCCACTATCCGCATGTTGCGGCCCGCATGAAATAACTGTCATGTGTATGCGGCCCACGTGAAGTACCTACCATTAGTATGGGGCGGGAAAAAAGGTTGAGTACCCCTGCTCTAGGTGAATTCAAAACCAAATTTACTTTCATTTTTGGAGTATTTAAAAAAAATTCGTAATGAGTGTATAAACTAATTAATTAAAATTAAAAAAAATAGATATCTTAAGTGAATGATTTTCTTTATTATACACACACATTTCATATATATATATATATTTATTTAACTAAACACACAATTTGTTTAACACAACCAATC
This sequence comes from Trichonephila inaurata madagascariensis, assembly GCA_019973955.1. Lineage (NCBI taxonomy): Eukaryota > Metazoa > Arthropoda > Arachnida > Araneae > Nephilidae > Trichonephila > Trichonephila inaurata. The sequence goes on along the minus strand of BMAV01020637.1, from coordinate 61,266 downwards.
CACCCTGTAATTTAATATTACAGCTATTTGACGAATGGACAAAAATTCATGTGACGTCATAGTCATAGGATAACTGCAATCACGTGTTTCTAGCCAATCAATTCATGTGCCTCGCTATTGACAATTTTTTCTTTTTGTAGAAACTTTCTTTTAAAAAGTACATATTTGTCTATACAATAATAAACAGAATGCAATTGATTTTAAAAATACACATAATACAAGATTTGTAAAAAAAAAACTGAAAACACGCGCGTTTTGAAGAATTTCAATATTTGAACTTATCTATTGAAGTATTAAATTTGAAATTGCGTCTAAATTTTTCGTAAATAGAACGACAAGTACAAGTCTGATGTCAGATTTGAATTCATGCAGAACACTTGTCTTCCCATCTCAGGTGTCGTCCTCGTCTCTTGACCGAGGGTCAAAATTACGAAGCCTGTCGCTAATAGTCCTTGCTTTGCCTTGGGAAGCAACGTTAATAAATACTCACTCATTGATTTTGGATGAGGAGTATATAAAGTATCACTCATCCCCCCCCCCCTCTAAGAATAAAGTTTTTAGTGGCGCTAAAACTGTTCTAAAAATAAATTTACATGGAACATTTGATTAAATATTTTGCTTATGTGTGAAAGAATGATGTAAATTTGTGTTTAATGGAAATAATACGTTTCACCATTACTACTTTTTTTTTGTTTTCTTTTTTTGTAATAGTATGCTTTAATTAAATAAATTGAAAACATTTAGGTTTTAGGCTAAAAAATGCAAACTTGTTTCCGAAAAATAGAATAATTTATTTCATATGATTGTGTATTGTAATAGAAATCTTATTTTTCCATAAAAAAAAAAAAAAAAATTTTTTTAAACTTTGCCCCTTATATTGTCTGTTTTCTTTTTAAAATCTATTCTTCGATACTTTTAAAAAAGAATTTAAAACTCATTAAATTCATTAAATAAGAAGAGTTCAAGCTTTAAAGAAAAGGTGATTAAAAATTAGTAACCTGGAACAAATGATGTATTGTTTCCTATCGCTCTAAAAAAACCGATAGAACTTGTTTTAACGTATCAGTATTAAAGTAAGGAGTGTTATTACAATGTTCAATGTCAACAAAGCAATTTACCTTCAACAATGTGGTCGATAAGTAGTTCTAATGACTAGGTATCAGTAATGATGCGTTCCTTGTAATATCACTAACAGAATGGGTGCTGATGGTAGACATGACGCCCTTCT
>BMAV01020637.1:37236-53341 GCA_019973955.1 Trichonephila inaurata madagascariensis | reverse complement strand
CCCCCCATCGAGAGAGGGAGAGAACACCGACTTGTTGAATAATTTCGTACAAGAGCGGAAGCAAGGGCACCTGTTAAGTACCACCTTGGGTAAAGTCCTCGAATTTGTTTACAAGAGATAACGTTTTGACATTTCTTAACCCCTACTTAGAGATGCTCTTTCCCTCTAATTTGCCAAAGGTCATCTCAGCAGCACTAAGAAATTGTTCTCGATAACTTCATCGTTGCTTACTAGGTTCGTAGCTAATCCCTGCCTTCCACCCCTTGTTCAAATAAATAGTCCCTACCTGTTTGGAAGAAATATGCTCCTACTGAACAAGCTGCAATATTTAATTTCTTTAGATCCTCTGCAGAAATATAGTAAGGCTTTAGTTTGAAATGTTAAAGTTTCCCTAATGTTATGCTTTGATGAAGCATTTAAATCTCTTTAGACACATCATCATTATTTTAATATAATGTGTTTCCCGCACAATTATTGTTAATAAATTTAAAATAAAACATTTATTTAATATGAACACTTTATTAATCTTTTTGATTTCATATTCAAAATTATTCCTGATTTAATATTTACTATAAATTACGTCAACACTGCTATTCATTTTTATTTTCTCTCTCAAACGATTAAAAAATATGTTTTTAGTATAATATTATAATAAATTAATACCTGAAAAATTGCTGTTCATCAGCTGCTTTGCACGAAAGTAATTTATGTTCATTTATAAAATTCGTTATCGAAACACACATAGGAAATCTAAAGCAAAGTTTTGGTATGAGGGAAATTTTAATTCAGTGTGAGGGAAGAATTAATTCACGTTTAAAGTACTATATTATCAATCAAAATATGTGCATATTTGTTTTTAATACATTTTAATTAAAAAATGTATACAATACTTCGTGACGACATTTTTTAAAAGGAAAAATTGTTATTAAAATTTAATTGTTAAAGATTTTTAATGTTTTTAAGAAAAGCTATTTTGGGAAGTTAATTATTCCATTTCTTTTTATAGGTTAAATCTTTTGTTTTTTTGTACAATTACAATTAAAGTTTTACTAATATATTTTTTTGTTACTTTTAATTTTAGTACGCTTTAACAATCTTTGTTTAATACAGCAATTTATAAATTAAATTAAAATAGAACCTCACGAATTAATAGCAAAAACAGATGTGCAAACTGATTACATCAGGGCTTCGAACAGAATACCAGAATAAACCATTATTTTGGTTGGAACAAAAACCGGAAGAGAAAAAAAAACCTACTGGTTTATTTCGGTTCAACAACTTTCATATGTTAAATAAATAAACATATTTTTTAAATAATTGTTGCAAGGCTAATTGCACGATGTGAGCAGGAAGAGTCAAGTGACGAGGGCACACATAATCGACATAATCATGAACCAAGTTGTCAAATGTCATTTTGATAATAAATAGCAATGCCAATGTTCGCCGTTCTCTGCTCATCGCTCGTATCGTACGGGTTGATTAATTGTATCTATTTACATTGGGTACCAATTTAAAATGAATTAAATCTTCTAAATTTTGATCGAATTACATTTTTTTTTTGTTAATGATAGAATTAATATTTTTAGTACAAATAAGAATATGCATAAAAGGAAATATTCATTCGGAACTGAATCGAAAACCATTATTTTTGGTAGAACGAAAAAACTGGAGATGAACCTATGTATATTTATATTTTTAGTTTAGGGGTGTCCAACCCAAATGACTTTGCGGGCCACTTCGGAAAAGCATCCTTGTCTCGCGGGCCGCACATAAAAATATGTACCTTTATATCAGATTTGGAAACAAAAAAAAATTATTGGAGTGAAAATTTAAAGAATGAATTTTTATTATTGTTTTCATTATTTTTCATGTATACAGACATAAATAATATAATAATGTTTTTACAATACAATAATGCAATGATCCAATAATGTTTAAAATATTACAGTTGCCAATTTCTTGAAAATTACGGTGTTCCTTTTGAATTGATCTTTCGTTACTCGTTGTTGAAATTTGATTGTGCTGTCATTCGCAAACGATTACGCATACATTGCCCTTACCTTAAGCGTCCTGAATATTTTTTTTAAAACTTTATAAAACATATCTGACTGCCTCTTGCTTTTTGGGCACTCCAAACAGAAAAGGAGGAGGAGAAATGAGAGTCGCACACACAAAGAATCATGTACCATCCATAGTAAAGGATATGCATAATGCAATTAGGAATTTATTAAAAAAAGTAATTTATTATAGTAAAATCAAATGTAACTGTTTAATAAAATATATAAATCTATTTTAATCTAAAGGACATTTCTATTATCAAAAAGGGGATTTATTTTAAAACAAGAACAGGTAACAGGCAAATACATTGTAGATTTATAATTCATTAATAATTATTCACTATAATGATTCATTCATATAATGAATATAAATTCATAAATAATGATTCATAAATTTCCCCTCAAATAAATTTCAAACTGAAAAAACTTTAAAAACCTGATATTTAAATTTTTTTTTGAAAAAGAGTCGGCTGGCCGCGTGTTGGACACCCCTGTTTTAGTTGATCCGGAACGAAAAGATTACGATTCGAAGCCCTCGATCATATTGTAAAAATATTGGTAATAACTTGATGTATGTGTAATTATTCTAAATATGTAATTGCTCTAGATTTACACAAATTTAATAAATTTATGGCAATAAAGCTTTCAATTCTAAGATAGTAATAAATAGAAAGAGAGGAGCTACATTTCATTTGTAGTTAGTTATCTTTTGTTTAGTTCAGCGTAAACCATAAAATTTTATTTGAAATTGCATTATTTTATCAGGTTATCAAAAAATACGTTAACATTCCAATGTTTTATTGTTTTAAAAAGCAAAAAGAAAGAAAAATGGTTAAATTTTCATGTTAGAATGGGTACTGACTATCTGCTTTGGTACATTTCGTATCATCGCGTTTAACAAAATGAATCTTTTTGATAAGAGAACTGAATAAATTGTATGAGATGAATAAAAAACTACTTATGGTACAACAAATTTCTCTTCTACAGTAGCGCACACAGGAATTTTTCAAGGGGGGGGCGGGGTTGAAAGCTCGCCATTCTTGTATCATGCTATTTTTGATTTTGTCGATTTTCAGGAACAAAACACAGTAAAAAACTAATTATTGAATAAATAATTAGCATTAATTAATAAAATTAATCAATAATAACAAAAATTTTACGTATTATATACGTAGAATTATAACCAAACGGAAAAAAAAATCAAGGGCTTTGGGGGGGGTTCCAGACCCCCCTCCCTTGTGTGCGCCACTGCTCTTCCACAAATATTTCTGATTAAAATTGTTTTTTAATAATATAGATTGTGTTTTATCTATGTGTGATACTAATTTTTGCTTCAATAATGATAATAAATAGTTTTTCTTTGTATTTTAAATTGGGAACTGTATGCTACCAAAAATAACTTTCTCTCTAGTTACATTTCTTATGATTTCATAAGAGTTTATGAAATATAAGTCCCCTTCCCCATTTCTGAACCACATTATTGAAGGCGTTGTCATTCCCAATACTAAAAAAGGCTTTTAGCATGTATAATTTAATCGCTTCTAGTATCTGCCAATATATAATGTTAATGTTCTCAGACGAATATAACGCAAAAATCCGTCTCAAGGTCATTGGATGCATTAAAGGCTTAATTAGTGTGACACATGATGCCCTTCTTATAAAATATGAATCAGCCTCTTATGTAGACCTCATCACTCATATGTGCATATTTTTCTCGTCACGCTACCTTCTATTCCGGCACTATCATAACAAATTTCACCCTTTCTCAAACCACGATTGTCTTCAGGGGTCAACCAACACATGTTTCTCGAAAACGGATCCTCCACCCTCTGCCAACCCCCTCCGCTCCGCGCATGTGTGTTTCGTCTGTTGGTCAGGAGCCCCTTCGATCGAACATTCCCGGCCGTGACTCCTTTTATCTCTTTCAAGAATGTCTTTTAACAAGATAGGAATCTTCCGCCGACCCCCCCCCCCCTTCCTTCCACTGAGATCCATGTGATAGCACTAATTTTCATTTCCGTTTAACACAATCAAAGGAATATACTGGGAGAAGAGAGAATAACTTGTCCATACACTTACATACTCGGCGTCGCGTCCTTAGAAGAAAAAAAAGTCAAGGTCGTTCAAGAAATCACGGGGACTGTCGGATTCGCTCGAGTGGGAATGGGTTTGGGACCTCCAAGAATGAGGATCTGTCCCGAGCGCAAATTGGCCACCGAAAAATTGCACAATGGGAGAAACAGACTTGTTTTTCATCGTCAGTTTATTGACCATTCCATTTCTTCAGCGATTTCGTCAGGTGACTTTCTTTTTCCAATGATTATTCGCATTGTTAGCCAGTGGTATGCTAACGATGGAATTGAAATAGAAAGAAAGGGAGAATCAATATGTTATCGCTGAGAAATCAATTTGTTGATGGTTTTTGTGTGGAGAAATTTTACGTTACGTGTTCTTGATTTTTGATTTGATTTATGTTTTTTCTTTCGGTTTAAAATCGTTTCCAAAATTTTGTTTTAGGGAAGAAAAGTACTTAGGAAAACACTGGAATTTTCATTTATTAGCTTTGTATTCATTAGTATTGGATTCAAACAATGAATTAGTTTTTAATGATCTTTTTAATAATTTATTTGTAAAAAGGAGAATAGGGAAACAATAAATATTTCTTAAACCATTTTTTGCCCTTCTGTCCCTGTTTGTGTTAAGTATGTTAAATAATAATGCCTTTTAATTAGTGGCGCACACAAGGGGGGGGGGTGCCATCTCCATTGTTTTTTTATTGATTTTAATCTTATACATATATAGTGCGTAAAATTTAATTAAATAATTGTTATTAATAATTAATGTTATTAATGAGTACTAATTATTTACTCAGTAATTTATATTTTACTGTTTTTTGTTCCCGACAATCGACAAAATCAAATATATATATGTGTGTGTGTATTTGGCGGCGTTTTAGGGTATGATAGACTTTCGACCCTGGAACCCCCTTCCCTCTTGAAAAATTCCTGTGTGCGCCAATGTTTTTAATTTATAGATTTTTCCCCCATATTATTTTTTAGTAAAGCCTTCACCACAGAATTAGAAAGATATTTCATACATAAAAATTAAACGAATAAAACTCTTATTTTATTTAGCTTTACATTTATTTCTTTGCTGTTTAATTGAAATAAATTACTTGCGTTATTTCTTGAAAAAATAAATTAAGTAGCAAAATGTGTATTTTTTAATTTGTGATAAACTACTATAAATAGATGAAAAAAGAAAATGAAAGATGTTGAACATTTTACATAATGTAATATTATGTATATATAAAGGTAAAAATTGAGAAATATGAATATTTTCTTTTAATAGCAAATATTTTTACTGTTATCCTTATAAAATGAAAGGAAAACGTGAAAATGTTCATTACTATTATTATTCTGTTAAATTAATTTACATATACACATATTGTTTATTATTTCGAGGATATTTTTTTAAATAAATAAGGTTTGGATTTTTGGAATAAAAAGGACTACTTGACAAGATAGAATAGTTCCATCGACGTAATTGACGACGACATCGTTGTTATAAAAATTTTAAGTAATTCTTTCTATATTCTGAATATTTTGATATAATTAAGGAAAATGGAAACACTTTTCTCAATTTGCTTAAAAAAAAATCTTAACAATCGATAGAACGCAGTCTTAGTCGTTGAAATTAGACATTTTATTTGATTTATGAATATTTATAAATATTTTTGAGTGATAGTGTATCGCGCTTCCACTCCACTGGTCCGGTGCCCAAATCCCGGCTTGGGCAATATCGACTCAGCCGTTCATCCCTTCAGTGGATCGATTAATGAGTACCAAGCTTGCTTGGGAGCTAAACACTGAGGGAGGGTTTCACGTCAGACTGACCACCTGACCGGAACATCTGCTCAAGCACCTCAATGCCCAAGGTCATGAAAACTGAGATGTGCTCAATAGGCCTTGGCCCTCATAGGCTGTTGCGCCACTGAGCTTAGTTTAGCGTTTATTTCATTTATGTTGTTTTTGTTTTGTTTTATTTATTGGTTTCTCAATTTATATAAATATGTATATTATCATCTTACATAAAATTGAGAGTTTTCTATCAAAAAAATTTTCCCTTAGAAAAAAGAAAAGGAGTATAATAATATAGCAATTATAGCACCATTTTGGATGGCTACGTTGAAAAACTGTGATTTATAAACTATGGGAAATAAAATTGTACTGTTTTTATCTTTGTGTGTGTGTGATTAATTTTAATAAAAATAAGCATTTAAAGTAGGAAAGCGAAGTGGCGTACTCAAGGGTCATGTTTGGGGATTCAGGCCGCCCCGCCCCCCCTAAAACAACAGATTTTTAATTTTTACCAAAGATCATCTCTCGCCGCTTTCGTCTACGTATTTTTTAGAATATACCGCCTTTCTCCCATAAAAGTCTATGTACTCTTCTGGGTAAGGTACCGGGCAAGAAGTAATTTTATAAAAATTCTTGCTAAGTGTGATAGTTGAGCCCTGACTGTACGAAATATTATTATCATTAGAATATGATACAAGTTATCCTTAAAAGAGGTAACTGGAGCAGAGATATTCTACTAGTTCTTTTGAAATGAAATTTTTATTACGTGTAATGCAATTCATATCTAGTTATTGATGAATTTGAATTTTAAAACAATAGATTTATGCATCATTAAATAACTTTTAAATAATGCCACCCAAATACGTGAATACTTTTTAAAAATAAATATAAGCCAGGACCACGTATTTTAATTCATTCCAATGTTTAATATCTTTTTCATTAACACACAATGAAAAATCAATATTTATACTCAGGTTATTTATAAAATTTACAATCAAAATAAATGATTACATTTTATGAAATGGAACACATGCATAAATATGAATATCTACATTGTTTTGATATAAAATTGAAACGTGAATACTGAAATTTTGCTACGTTATCCCGTTATTTTTTTATCACACAATAACGTAATAGTGAAAAAAATTCTATATATAGCTTGCAAAAAAAAATTTACAAACAATTACGTTGTGTAACGAAAAACAGAAACTTTTCTTCTTTGATATTTATTTATAACCTTCACTCATTGGATGCTTTACATTCTTTCAACCATGATAAACTTTCCGATATATATTGGATAATAAAAAACTTTTTCTTTTTACAATAGAAAGAAAAGAATTGATCTTCTCGACTAGGCATGATTTTTCAGAATGTTGATTCGCTGATAACCCAAAATCGAGGAGACGCTTTTTAGTTTTCCTGGATGAAAAATTTTATTCGTAGTTGTAGGATGTTTGAATTTTTCAGAGAGAAATGTTTGATTTTAATTACTTTTTTTCTACTTCTCGTCATTTTTCTATTTCATTTGTTAGTTTATCTGAAATTATACTTTTCGTTGCATTTTTGCATACCATCTGCAGATATTTTACACCCCAACTAAAAGCCCAATAATAATTCCGAAATGTGATACACGTCTTTGTGCTTAAGATTAGTCAGAAAAATTCCACGATTTCGCGTTGGTTTATGTAATGAAAATCATCTTATGCATGCAATTTTAACTTTTCCTATTTTTTACTGTAGGTATAACTTGTAAATAATTTGTTGCAACAAGTTTTAAAAAATTAATTGTAAATGAGTATCTTTTCAATTAAAAATAATATAATTTTTAAACATTGAAATATGTTAATGTTGTCAAGGAAAAAATCGATTTGAATGTGAGTACTTAATGTTTACAAATCAAAAAAAAAAATAAATAAGATTAAAAATGGCAAAATATTAAATGTGAAGACAGAAACATATGTCGCGAGAGTAAAATAAAAGAAAAATCATTAATACCGTTTTATAAACAAAAATACAACATAAACAAATGTATCAATTCTTTTATTGTAACACTTTTCTTCTTACTTAAAAATATCTGTTGTAAAAATTATTTTACAAATTTATATTTTCCATGTGGTTTTACGAACCAAAAAAAATTTTTGAAACGATTTTTTTTTTGTTCCGAAAGAAAGAAAAATATTTGCTATAAAATGACTTATTTAAACGATTTATTCCAGACGCCAAACAGTCTGATAAAATCCCTTGTATTTTGGCAATTTCTCAACATCCAATACTTTTATTTGCTCCTTTTTGCACGTGTTGCTTTCATAATATTAGGGTTTATGCAAGCCTCTTAGACACTTTTATTCGTCTTGGAAATAAATTCGCCCTTAAATGTTATGATTTTTGCTCTTTTAGTTATGAATTAAAATATTCTAAGTAAAACACAAGCGAATGAATAAAAATAATTTAAAACAAATGAAATAAAATATTCATTATTATTAATAAAATATTCTAAATAAAACACAAATTAATGAATAAAAAATAATTTATATAAAACAAATGAATTTGTGGCAACAGTCCAGATATACTTTCTAAAACTTTATTCGCTGAAAATTTTCAAAGGTTCTGTCTAGTTAAAACGTCTAGAGCAAGATGAAAATGAAGCCAAAAATCAAGTTACTATTTTAATTTTTATAAAAAAATATATACAATTTTAAAGTTATTTATTTTCGAAAAATCTGATTACATTTTGCTATTTTATTTAATATGTCTCTCCTTTCAAATTAATGTACGTAGTATGTTTATTACTATTCAGCTCATCGTTATCGAATATAATTTTTGAAACTCTGTCAACAAAAACATGATTAAAAGTAATGAAATAAAATAAGAACTAAGCAGTTTCACATTAATAATAAGCTATTTAAAATTTTTCATTAATGTTGAATAAGTTACCTTCAATTTTAATTATTATGACTGTACTAATATAGAGTGATTGTGTATAATATTTGACTTTTAATTTTCTTTATTAGAATATTTTCCAACAGTAAATAAAATGGTAGGAAAAAAAATTTACATATTATTCTTTCAAAATAAATCTTCAATTGTTATAGGAGTTCATCTTTTGTATACTATGTTCCTAACCAAGTTTAATTTGTTAGTTGGAACAAATCAAACAACATTCTATCTCTTTCTTACATCAAATATTCGAGACGAAAATAAATTCCTTTATAACAATATTTTGCTCCAAACAAATCATATTATTAATTGTAACAAAATAGTAATGATATGTTGCACAATTTCATGTTTAATTCTTAAGAAATTAATCTTCAAGAATTCTTTAAGAAAATCAATATAGTAAATAAAAAACTTAGCAGTACTCACCCATAATATCTTGATATATTAGATTTCAGTAAAATTCTCATAAAAATTCTGGTTAGAATTGATTTCAAAGTTCCAAAAATTTAAGTATGAACAGCAGACGACAAAAATTTCTCGACAAAATTAAAATGAAATATCATTTTACTTTTGATGAATAACCATAAGAAAGAATCTTTGTTTTAGTTGTGTGCAAACGATTTTTGTTTTAGTGTAATTGCTACAATTTCGAATATCGGGAAAATGGCAAATTAAAACATTTTTCAAACTAAAATTCACTTCACTTTTGATAAATAACCTTCTCAAGAAATTTTTTTTATTTTAGTTGCTAATGTGATTTTTGTTTTAATATTATTGCTACATTTTCGAATATCGGTAAAATGGCAAATTAAAATTTTTTTCAAGCTAATGTAAATTTCTGTTTCCCTTTTTCTTTGTCTTTGGTATTAATATCAAATTAAATGTATTTTTTTTTAAATCAAAAAATGCATACTTCAGATGAAAAATAGCACATGTTACTGCAAGTCAAACAACTAATTAAAAACACTAATACGAAGGATTATCTATATGTTATTTTTATATCGGTATGTAAGTATGTATATAATTCTAAAACAAATATTTATTTAGTCATAAAGTGCATAACTGCTCACAAACATTTATTTTTTTGGATCTAGGAGAAGTAAAAGCCCAATGCCAATTTAATCTTTCTTCTTTAAAAAAAAATCTCATTTTAACATTTAAATTAACAGAAACTATTACTATATTCGTACTAAAACCGAAGTTAGTAGAGCAAATTATTTTTTATATATATAACACACACACACAGAGCGATTATATTTAAAGCTACAGATATTGATTAAATTTGACCCATTTTCATTTAAATAAGGATTAAGGCTTTAAACCTCATACTATTTGATAGTTTAAAAATTCATACTATCTTTTGTTATGCTATCTCGCGAATACAATGGGATTTAATTGAATTTTTCGTTTTGGTATTCATGGTCTAAGATGAGTACATTTACACAAACTGGTCCTCTATAATGTATACATTATTAAAAAGCATTCATCATTTTAGAATCCGGTCTATCTCATCATTCTTTTTTCTGCTCGCATTGCTCACTAGATTTTTAACAACGAAATTAGAATAGACTGTTGAATGAAGAATGATGTAGGTTAATACCGTAGAACTCGCGCCTGACATCTGCTTTTCTTCCTGAATTTAAATGTTACTCTTCAAGTATTAAGACACATCAGTGGTGGATATTTTTTTTTTCTTTTAGTAGTTGAAATAATTTTATTCTCTCACCTGAGTTTAAAAAGAATACGTCTTCATTTTCAATTTTAACTTTGAAAGTGTCTACTGAAACACATTTAGTTTAACGAATGTAGATATAAGTAAACCTTGTAAATTCAAGACTTGGGTCACAATTTTCTATCAAATATTACATGTGTGTGTGTTTCGCAACATTTTTAAAACTCTCTGAAGTATAGGGAAAAAAATGAATTTTTAAAAAAATATTCATATTTTATTTGGGAAAAATAGGTGAGTGGCAACGTTATGTCTGATATATATTATATTTATCAGTCTGTGGGAATAGATATCTATCAAATAAAGATTAATTAACAACAGAAAATCAAAATTAATTGGAAAATACACACACAGACATAAATATAATACTTAGTAATATAAATTGCTAAAATTTTAACTAATTCTTAACAGTATCTAAGAATATAGCAAGAAAGTACATGTCAAAGTAGAATAGCTACAGTAATACAATAACAAACTATTTGGCTTAGAGCAAACATTGTAGGGTTAGATATTGTTTTATGTGTTTGTTTTTATGTGTGTGTGGGGGGGGGCGGTTAAAAAAATTTTATATTTGATGGCATGAAAATACTCAAAAAATTATTATTTCACATATTAAATAATTTTCCAAACCTGTCTTTTATCATTAAAAATTTGTATTAAAAATACTTAAAGTGAAGAAATTAAACGAAGCATTTTGATAAGATACTTTTACATGTATTTTGGGAATATTTAAGGGTCTTAGATAAGTAGAAGACAAATGGAGCATGGGTTAATTAATAATTTTATAATCAGCTACTTTTGTTATCCATTTAAAATTAAAAAGTACCTCGTATAAAATTAATTACTAAACAAAGTTAATTTCCTTCCTTCCTCAGTGGCTCGATAGCCCAGGGTGGGCCTTGGCCGTCTCAAGATGCCTTTCTAGGCCAGCCTTCTTCTTGCTAGTGTTTTCTAATTCTTAGTTCTCAAAACTAGGAGATCTACTTCAAGGACATCAATCCATCTAAGATTTGGCCTGACACAAAGTTAATTTAGAATTTAAAAAATTAGAAATTATGGGGAAATGACATCTAATAAGAATTGTCGTTTTATAAATAGTTAAATTTTCACTACACTAATTACAAAGCATAATTCTTAGGTTAAATATTAACTATCTAATTTGTGAATCAAACTGAGGAATTTTTTTATACTTGAATATTTTAAATGCTTTACAATCGCTAATTATTCAAAAAAAAAAAAAAAAATCCCAACTTAGGATGAGGAAATCGCGCGTTCGTATTGATTTTATAACTTACAACACGTTTAACCTTGTACAAATCATTTGTTGTTAAATACAAAAAACATGGAAATTAAACCTTTCACATCCCACTCGTCACATCCTATTCAATCCTACGTAAGATCGAAGAGTATTTTGTGACCTGCCCTGCATTGCTGAAATTTTGAATCGAGTGTACACGTGTAATTCCTTCTTTAATATATTTACCAAAGCCCACACTGATTCCGAATGATAAGAGTGTGACCTTGAAGTATGTTTTTCCGTCATTGGATCATTGTTTCACTCAGTTTGTGATTCTAATTAGAACTGGGTTTAACAGCTTGAATTTTCGTTTAGCCTCGCACTGAAGGTGACAGTACGTTTTTTTAAGTACCTTTTCACCTTGAGTGTGGAATTTGGAATTTTGATCCACCTAAAAAAATTGGTTATTGATTATTACTTCGCTTTGAGGCTATCTTTGCTTTAGATGAAAGTTGTCAAGGTCATTAAAGGACAAAATCCAAACTCGGGATGGTCTTACGGATTGGAAATGTTCCAATATTAATTTTTGCATTTGATATCATTTCATTTTCTCAAAATTTAGGAACATGATGGTTTAAAAAATTCCACAAATAAGAAGTAAAGTTCCTAAATATCATAACTTAGAGCATGAACATAACCAAGAACCAAGACTCCTCTGCATGAGGTACATTAAGATTTACATAGATTAGCAGTATAAGACTAAAACATAGTCACATAAACCACACTTAAAGACTGAAGCTTTATGCAATAATGTTACATAATTAGCACCATATACTTTCAGTTAGGGTTACATTTTTGGATCCGTGGTTTCAATCGCGTGATCATTTATAATCTTACAGATTTTAATTGTTATATTCAAACAGCAAATTTAAATATTTAAATTTATAAAAACGGTTTCACAAGTCTCATTTCCCATATTTTTTTCATGTTTGTTAATAATAATTGTTTCTTTTTTTTTTTTTTTCGGTATTTATTTTGTAGTGCATGAATTTCATTGGATAATAAACTCATAGACTATTGTAAAATGCTATTATATGTATTCCTTAACAATAAGCGAGAGGAGTTTTATAACACTGGTGATTCTGATTCTTCTCAATGAACAGAGCCGTAACTTGGCTTCTAACTTGCGGACGGAAACAAACCATGTGTGTGTGTGTTGGGCGATTCACTTTGTTTTTAGTTAGGGCTATACTTCCTCTTCCTGTGCTTTCTGCTGACTTTCTGGAGATAAAAGTATACATTTTAGATTTATTATTCCTCCTAAGAAAGTCAAGGCGTGGAATTCAATTTAAGAAAAAATGAAAATTAGTGTCTTAAAATATGATCGATATTGTTAAGGAGGGTTAAAAATGGATTTTGTTTTAAAAATTTAAGAATGGTATGTATCAATGATTTGTTGAATAAAGGAATATGCAAAAGTAAATATAGCAGAAATTTTTAAAGTAAAGTAAGAGATAACACGCGCGTTTTTTTTCGTGCCCTTAAAACAAGTCGAATATGAATTGCGGTAAAATTTTTTAACGGTTAAATGAAATAACATTTATAAAATTTGTGTCATGTAATACGTTTGATTTACTCTGATCTTTCTTGTATCGATATATTGCGGTGAAATATTATGTTTTCATACTTTAATAATTTAAACAAATGTTTGTATATTATGTAAATTCGTAGCTTTTTTTTTTTAATTTTCCTTCTTTTGTTCATTAATTTTTGTATCATTTTGGTTGGATTTTTTTTGAAAAAAAAGTTATAGGTTTAAATAAATTGTGTTTTGTACAAACATATTTTCTGTGTTTCAGTTAGAAATTTTTTGCCAGTGGATTTTGAATTAGATTGTTATATCGATTTTATTCAAGGATTTCTAAATTTTTCTGCATTTCCATCAGGTGTTTTAGGGATGAAGGTGAACCTCATTTTATTACTTTTTTCAAAAAACTAGATTATATTCATAGGTGCATTACTAGACTCTAATGAGAGGGATAACTGAAAATATTCAATCCCTGATTATCTGTTGTCTATTAAATATGTAACATTATTATTGTAAAACTTTCACAGTTCGCAATATTGAAAAAACTGAAGAGTAAAAAAATACCTCTGGATTAAAAGTACAGTAAGACCCCGCTTAACGCTGTTTCGGCTTAACGCTCTTTTATTTGAATAGTAGGATTCCCCAAAATTGCACGCAGTGTTAGGCTTCCCGATATCCAAATCAGTTTATCCGTGTTTCTTCTTTCTTGCGGTGTTATACGAACGTATTTTTATCGTTTCAAATATTTGTTGACGTTATTGTAAGTATAAAAATTTAAATGATATAATGATTTCTATGGTGACAAATATTATAATTCTTAGTTTTTATCATGATTGATAATAAAAAACACGAAAATAAAGCAACAAGCAAAAGATAAAAAGAGAAACTAGAATGCAAGTGATTAGAAGATCAGATACTGGTGAACGTCAATCTCAAATTGGTGCTGCAGTGAATTTGGCAATTTCAACAATAAGGACAATTCTTAAGAATAAAGAAAAAATATTGTCATTGGCAATTGCAACTAGAATTACCCGTTCTAGAAATAATACAATAGAGAAAATGGAAAACCGACTTTTTATATGGATTGATGACGAAATTGAATGCAATATTCAATTAAAAGCCAATCTACCTTCTTGATAAAAAGGCAAAGAATTGGAAATACTGAAGAGACTGAATGATTTGAAATGTAAACATACTGACTTAGAATTTTATGCATTTTTGTATGTATATTCGTTAATCATGTTTTTATATTTGTAAGAAATAAATTTTTGTTTCATTGTTATAAAAAACATAATCAAAAAATTTAATGATAAAATACCTGACCAATTTTCTACCCATCTTCCCCTAACCCCATTATTTACATGATAAGATAACCTCGATTAGCGCTGTTTCATATTAAGTTCAACTTTGATGGAACGTATACTCTGCGTTAAGCGGGGTTTTACTGTAATATAATTGAGTTTGAAATGACACATAATTAGAATTAAAGTTTTATATTATTCTATAACATTCTATTAAACATGCTTATAACTTTTATAAAAAGGCCTCGCTATATTTTATATTTAAAAAAAAAGCATTTACTAACATCCAAAAACTTAAAATTGCTGTTCCTTTCAACAAAGCCTACTTGTTTTCGAAGAAACGAACGAATACGTAAGTTATTCAAAATGGACAGACAGAGGAAAACGTTTTCGGGGAACCAATTCGGTTTTAACGCACCCGGAAACTTGCCTGTGGGCAGGGCATTAGAGAATTTACGCCTTCGTCCTGACCTTATCGAAGGAATGTAAAGGTCAGGATGGGTCAAGAGGTGGTGGTTGTGTCCAACGCCTATTGGTATTGTTAAAAATCGTTCGATTTTTTTTTTTTTTTTTTTTTTTATATGGCTGAATGGAAAAAATGGTTAAGCATGATCTGCTGTAAAAATTTACTGTTTGGGTAAAATTGTCTGCGTATATTTTCTCCATAAATCGTGTTTAATATTTTCTCTATAATTTTGGAGAAGGGGAGAGGGCACGTTATTATCGGGTATAAAAATTGTCTGGGGCTTTATATTTAAAAAAATTACTCACGGTTAAAATACTAGACTGTCGCTTAGAAAGTTTGTAAATTACCGTTTCTCTGACAATACTTAGTTTTTAATTATTTTTTTTTTGCTCATTTTGTTTCTTTTATATTAAATTAAAATAAATGGAACTTTTTTTTTTAAGGAAAAATTTTGTTACATTAGACTTTTTGACCAGTGTTTCTTAAGTCAATTAATTCTGAGGATCGGTAAACTATTTTAATGTTTTTTCGTGGACTGGTAAGTTTATTACAAACAATTGGAACTCAAACAATTGGCACCGGTGCACAGACCAGCAAATATTTTTCATGGACCGATGATTGAGATACACTGTTCTATACTAAATAGATCTTTGTATCCCTTCAGGTTAAAAAATCAAGGTCTGAAATACTGCAAAATGACAGTAAAAAAAAAAGTTAAAATAGAACCTTTTTTTTTTTCAAAAATATTTTAGCGTTAAATAACATCAACATTGACTGGAATTGGCAGAGATAATTAAATTTATTGGATTTTACTGACAAAGGATGAAAAAAGCGTTTTAGAATTAATAATAAGGCAATAGAAATTTTCAGCAAATTTCACCTTTTACTGAAAGCAAAAATAAACCATTCATTTATATTTCCGAAAAAAAA
>BMAV01020637.1:9120-22523 GCA_019973955.1 Trichonephila inaurata madagascariensis | reverse complement strand
TCTCTGTTGCAAAAATTTCATTTAAAAAAGCCATTTTATCTAGTCTCGAAAAGAAATCCTCAAGAAAAGGGACTATTTAAAGATTTGTGCTTAGTGGTATAGTGACGAGTAAAGTTATATTTTTAGATATAACATTTTCACTACAAATCAAACAAGTTGTTGCTCCATGTTAGTTTTTATCAACGAAATAACCAAGATCCAAATCTTCTTGAAACAATATATGTTCTTTAGATATTTTTCGCTTCGAAGACATGATGGTTCATTAAAAATTAGTTTCACCCGTAAAATGGTCGCTACTCCACTGTTACTTCTTATCAATAATCGTTACAATAATAAAAAGAAAAAAAATTCGCGATTCGTACCAGCACGACATCGATTGCAAAATTGAAATATGCGATTGCTTGATTGATTGACTTTCTCACTAAATTTTTAATGCATTGTTCTTAAATAATTAAATTTGTTAGTGCAATGGGCAGTGAAAAGGGCCACTCAGAAAGGTCCGGTGGACCACACGTGGCCCGCGGGCTGAGTATCGCTGTCCTAGAATCCTTTGTGGACGGAGATCTCTATTTTTGTCACCAAATTTTGTGCTTTGTGACCCTTAGCCCCCGAATCCTTCACCAAAATCACTCCTACTCAATTTCATTATATATGTGGAATATTCTTTCTTGAACTGTAAGCGATTTTTCCTATAGCAATATTCATTTGGAAAAAAAAGGAAATTAAGTCCCAAATTTCTATAACAGTGCAATTTTGCAACCCTATGAAATGCTTCCCCGATAGTTTTCCTTATAATCACTTAGAAAACCATAGAAATTTCTGATCTCTACTGGTTTTAATGTTGGCCGAAAAAGTAATGATAAGTTTCTCGTCTTAGCCATGTTAGTGAATTTTATGTTATTTATGAAAAATTTATTTTTTCCTCTCCAGCTATAAACTAAGAGATTAATTTTAAATGTGATAAGGTGTATCAGAGAGAACAAAACTAGTGAATGTTTTAGTGAAGTAATAGCAAGAGATAATAGTGGTTCACAGTTCAATCTTAAGGTTCCGCGTGTGAGTGGGTTTTGAGACCTTTAAAAGTATATATAAAATATTATATATATCCTTATCATATCTTCTCAGTGCTAGATATCAATAGTTTGGTCCCTGGCAAAAAATATTCCTATTTCCTTACTATTTCATCTAATTACTAAAGTTCAAAATCATGATAAAATTATGAAAGTGTTTTGGCACTCGAAGTGTATTTATAAACCTTATTTCAAACAGAACTATCAAAATGTTCCATTTTTGTGCTGAAAAGTCTTGGTAATGCTATAAGGAAAAAGTATTAATCTATGCTTTTGTAGACGCAAATATTATATAAATATAGTCATTTTTTAATAGGCTATTATTAATAATTATAATTTCCATTTTGTTGCCAACATTAGTATTTTAGGCGACGTCTCGATAAGTGTTAATCATATGTTTAATTATGTTTGAAATATAGGTAATGTCGGGAGGGGGGGGGGCTCCAAAAACTTGTGACGGGGCTTTCATCGTGAATTCATCTAACTGTCCTCTTGGATTCTTTGGGGCCAGAATGGAAATTCTTTCCAACCAACTCAAGAAGGAAGTGGTTATGTAACTTAGGAATCGTATATATATTGGAAGTTAGCATTCGCGCTGTGTGAAGGTATATGTCTATGTCTATGAGTAGAAATGATTGCCAAGTGGGAAGTGAAGTTTCTAAGTAGAGAGGCAGCTGTAAAGTGATTCGAGATAAAGTTTAGAAGGATCCTAAGTCCGGGAATTAGCCTAGCCGTGCCAGTACAGACGGACCAAAAGTGTGTCCGAGACCAAAAGGAACATAGTCGGATTAAAGCCACAACAGAAGTGATAAGGACCGTAGCTGTTTACCTAGGATATAGCGGTAAACGAATTTATATAGGCTATAAGGAAAGGGCGTATATTAGTGAGATAGGAATCCATTTATAAAGTTAGATTCAGTGGTCAATTACGCGATTATTTGGTAATACGTGTTGCGTCTTCTCATTCTAAATCATCCTCCTTAGATTATTATTGTTGTGTATTGTGCTTAAACTAAGATCTTAATAAACAAATTTTAGTATGAATAATTTGAGTGGTTCTTCGTTCTTCCCCACAGAAACAGGTAGCGTAGATAGTGTAGAACGTGAGTCCCCACTGGCGGGGACTTCACTAAGTTAATTTTTTAAAATAAAATAGAACAGAAGAAAATATTTTTAGCTACTTGTTTTTTCTTCCATTAATAGTGAAGAAGAACAGTTTCGACGCCAGTCTATTGGGCAATTTTCCCACTTAACTCAGATAACAGATAATTCTAAATTCCACAAATACTGAAAGATGCAAAACAATCTTGAGTCACTGAACTTGTAAAGCTGAAGCTTTAGAATACTGGATACATAATGTAAACAGGTTAGCTATTAATGTAGGGTAAACGGACATAAAGAGACTAAATGGCATAAAAATTTAGCTGTTATAGGGTTCGAGTATAAATACATAAGCATACAAGAAAATGGCTGCACAACCTCCTTAGAATTGCTTCATTAAAGATATCTCACACATCATTTATGAATTGCTGACTGCCCTCATTTCGCTTTCTATCAGCCATACAATTCATAAATGTAAATACAATCTTACTGTAACTTTTTAAAGCATTGATTGGACATTTTAAATCATATGAATAAACCTTTAATTTTATTTCTCATACGGAGCTTAATTGATTTGAACAAAGATTATTTAAAATTATAAAGTATTGATTATTAAAGACTGGAGATGAACTCAGATTAATTTCTTTATAAGAGATTTAGAGCTTCGTAACAATTAAAATGCTTATTTCTGAATTTAGACATTTCGGGACAGGTCTATTGATTTTTAAAAATATTTTAAGATACTCTTAAGGATCAAACTAAAAATATTCATTAAGAATTTCCTTATAAAAAATTATTGATTTTATTAAAGTGAAAAAAAGTAAATAGTTTAAATTTTTAACGAATATAATTAGAATTAGATGAATATAATTATAGAATTAGATGCAAGTTCAAGAATATAATGCGAGATGCACACAATAAAGACGAGTAAACATATTTATAATACAACGGGATAAATTTATAAGAAAAAATCATCTGCTCTTTCAAAGGTGTAAAAAAAGGTTAATACTTTCTAGTCTCCTTGCGTTTTAGTAGCTTAGAATTTATTCCAGCCTTTTAAAATGTAACATCTTGTAGAGGAAATTTCGCAATTTAATAAGATATTGTTTTTCCAAAAGTATCCACAAAATCTAAACATTACGGAAGACGAATTTCACGTTTGAGACGAAACTCTTTTTATTATATCGAAAATGTAACACTCCCCCCTCCCCTAAACACACAATTGAACGTAAGAAATAGTTGATTTATAGAATTTTTGTCTAGTTAAGAACTACACAGTTGATTAAAGGTATATTTTTTGTTCCACATACAGTCTGTGATTTGTCATTTTTATCATATTTTAACAGGTAAAGATTGAGCAACTTGTCTCTTTTTTAAATATACGATATGATTCCATTAAACTGGACGGATTATTACTGTTGATCCTTTAGATAAGAGGTCGCCGAAGTGGTGGTCCGTGAGAAATTTTCGTTGGTCCTCAGAAAAAATGTGGAATTTACTTACTCATCACGTTAAGGTATCCGACTACGTTCGGAACCGTGATTTTGCAAAAGCGTATAAATGGATAATATTTATGATATTTAGTGTCACTTAGATTATGTTATAAGGGAAGAAAAAAATAAATAATTTTTCTAGAAACAAAATAATCCGAAATTGCAAAAATTCTTGTCTAACAATTAATAGCTAGCAAATCTTGTATATCCTTGTATCTTGTCTCCTGATATTTTTTCCCATTTAAATAAATTAAGCTTATCCTTGCAATTACAATTTAAGGACGTGTTTAATCTACGAAGTAAAATGGACACATTTCAGTAGAAAATATTACTGTGGCAAACATGATTGATAGAAGACGATCTGCAAATGTTTCCTTATTTTGATGAATACTTGAAGGAAAATGATGTTAACCAGCAAATAGTAACCCTAGTTAGAAAGCACTTGGAATCCCTTATAGAATCATTTGCTCATTATAATGTAAATAATGAAGATCACAGAGATGGTAATATGTGGATATTAGATTCGTTTGCATTGAGAATTCAGGAGGATAATTGAAACATGCTTCTTAAGGGGACATTGTACGGTTTACACAAAAAGCTCTCATTTAAGGATTTTCAATTTTTTTGGTTGCCTCCTATGTGTGTATACTATGTTAAACAGATTTTGTGATCAAAATTTCATAAAAAGCTAGCCATTTAATTTTTCAAGGAAACAACTTAAAATTCGTGATTTTAAAATGCTACTCCTATAAATATTTACGCACACACATGAACTTTGATTTACAAGTACGTCAAACTATGCATAACAAAAGTTGGCATGGGTTTTGCGATAACATGATTGGTATTCATACAATACTTCTTTTTATGAATGCTTATTGAAAATTCCTGTAAAAATGTATAAATTCTGAATTCAATTATTTTTTAAAAAATAAGCATTGTTTTGATTCAAAAATGCATACCAACTTTTGTTACATGTGCTATTAACAATTGGTAAATAAATTCAAAGCATTAGACACAACAGAAAAAAAGCCTTAGCATTTTGAATGAAGACAAACTAGTTATTTTACCTTTCTGAGATGTCAGTTTAAAGTTTTGATTTGCCATAGGAATTGAATAAAAACGAACGTAAAAGCACACACACACAATCATAATTATGCGTCTTTTAAGTTTAGAGCCTTCAGATTTTGTGAGGTTATAGAGAAAAGTATACAAAGAATAATATAGGCTAAGAAATTAGATTTGATTTTTTGATCGATTGTTGTCAATTGAATAGTACTGTGTCCCTTTAAAGAAAGCCTCATCGACCTACCGTCCGACGAAACTCTCAAATATAAATTTCATTTACCTTTATCAAAATCTCAGTTTTAGATTTACCTAAAAAGTGAATACCCTTTTCTTAGTGAACATGCGATAAAAATTCTGAATCTTTTCTCAACAACTTATTTATGCGAAAGAGCCTTTTCATCTGTCACAGCCATCAAAACACGGTACCAATCTCAGCTTGAAATAAATGTAGTTTCCGTCTTGCAGTAACGACATTAGATCCAAATATCCTGTAATCTTATTTCTAGTAAGCAGTAATATCCATCCCACACAAGGAATATATAATGCTTGAAATTTGGTACACTTAAACCATTTTTGAATTGTTTTATTTTTACAGTTTTTGTTTATTTTTATTTTATTACGGTTTATTAAAAAAGATTTAATAATTTGGTTACAATTAATAGTTTCATTTCATCAAATAAGTAAATTTTTGTGTTCATAGATCACATTTTTTTTATAAATATATACACTGCTGGCCACCGTAAATGCAACACCCTGAAGGAAGCATGCAATTAACATGAAATTTAGAACATGCATTAGAGTGGAGGTGGGATATGCAAATAATTAGAATTTCAATTTCAGCGCAGACACACCTCAAAGCGCTATTTAAGGCTTGGAGATTTCGACGGTTTCAAGTTCAGCAATTGTGTTTTTCTTGTGGTTTTTTCAAAATACTATCAGTTATGTCTCGTAGAAAACAGCGATCAGCTTTTGATCAAGTATCCGAGTTCGACAGAGGAAGGATAGTGGCCTACCTAGATTGTGGATTACCTTTCAGGAAAATCGGTAGTCGTGTTGGATGAAACCAAACAACTGTAATGCGGATATGTGACCGTTGGATGCAGGAGGGTAGGACGGAACGGCGAGGTCGATTGCATCCATCTCAGTGCACCACTTCTCGTGAAGACAGGCAAATTGTGCGCATGGCAGTGATGGATCGCTCAGTCACATCACGAACCATAGCACAGCACATTGAGTCTGTAACGCATCATTCAGTGTCTGCGCGTACCATTCGACGCCGTTTACAGCAGAGTGGTCTGTCCGCAAGACGTCCATTGCTTGGTCTACCCTTGACGCAGAACCACAGACGTCTTTGCCGACAATGGTGCGATGAAAGAAGGATGTGAGTGGCAGAATGGAATGAAGTTGTCTTTACTAACGAGTCACGCATCTGTCTGCAACACCACGATGGTCGGATTCGAGTCTGGAGACACCGTAGAGAGTGGATGCTTAACAGCTGCGTTACGCACCACCACACTGGTCCTGAACCGGGTATTATGGTATGGGGGGGGGGGTTTGATATCACTCTCGCACTCCTCTAGTACGCATTGCCGGTACTTTAAACAGCCAGCTCTACATCTCCGAGGTGTTGGAGCCAGTTGTCCTTCCTTACCTTCAGGGCTTGGCCACAGCCATATTTCAACAGGATAATTCGTGACTACACGTGTCACGCATTGTCCAATGGTTCTTCGTCAATCACCAGATTGAATTGCTTCCCTGTCCGGCTCGCTCTCCGGATCTTTCGCCGATAGAAAACATGTGGTCCATGGTTGCTCAACGATTGACCCAAATTACACCCCCAGCTGCCACCCTAGATCAACTTTGGTAACGTGTGGAAGCTGCTTGGTTTGCTGTTTCCCAAGAACACATCCAAAGTATCTTTGAATCAATGCCGAGGCGTGTGGGAACGGTTGTCTCCAACAATGGCGGCTACTCTGGCTACTGATTCTGGCAGGAACCACATTTTACACAAGTCTATAAATTTAATCATTTGATACTAGGTCAACTTGTTATCTAAGAAATAAATTTTGTTGTGCTATCTCTTGTCTTTCTTGGTGTTGCATTTACGGTGGCCAGCAGTGTATTTAACACTTAAAAAATCATATTAGTGCTTCGCGAAATTTAAATTATGAATTTACTGGTCCGTGAGGTCAAACAGTTTGGCGACTGCTGCTCTAGATTAAATAAAATAATTCAAAAACCAGGCCACGGTGCATGGCCAAAAACTACACAGTAAAAAGAAAACGTATTTCGAAAAAAAAAAGAAAAAAAAACTGAAACTGGTACATAAATACATAAATGAGGATTCAGATGAATGCATTACTTACATGAGTTGTTTAGCTGGGAAAAACTACTTTGAAAACGGGCCGATTCAATACGACTTTTACTGCCCACATCAGTCACATTCATTTGTTTGAAGGAAAGACTGAACTTTTGTGTTTTTCTTTAGTATTGTCTTGAATAATAAATATTCAAAGGTGTCTCAAATGTTTGCAGTGTCGCTGTAGTTCATAGTAGTGCTGTTGTTTTCCACATAATTTGATAGTCATCATATTAGTTTGTTGTTTGCAAAACAAATAACTTATCAAAGCCTTTAATTTCCTAAAAGTTTGACTTCGGATTTTCGTTTACATTCCTTCTAGTGTCTTCTTCTTTGGTCACACTTTCAGAACATGATATCAAGGATTCTCTTGAACTACTTCTGGTCACAATTCAATGTTTTTCAGTGTTACAGCACATTCACTACCCTAAATGGAAAATATTGAAAAAAAATAACTTTCGAATTCAATTATACCTACATTTTTTAACTATAGAAATGCATTGGTAATTAGTCTAATATATTAATTTCTAATATTTTAAGTCTAATATATGAATATATTAGTCTAATATATTATTTTAAATGATTTCTTGAATCAAGCGATAGAGTTTAATAAAATTCCATTTAATGAGGGTTTACTGGTATTGATTTAAAATGTATTGATCGTGTTTAAGGTATACGACTACGTTCGGAACCGTGATTTTGCAAAAATGTATAAATGGATAATATTTATGATATTTAGTATCCCTTAGATTAGAAAATGTATATAAAATTGTTTTAAGAATAGTATTACAATAAAAAATTATTTAAGCACTATATTTTGACAAAAAATGAATGTAGAATGACCCTTCAAAATATTCTCCTTTTGTAAAAAATGCTTCTATTATAATAATATTTCGCCTGTATATAGCTCAGACCTCTGTACAGAGGCTCAACTAGAATGTTTGAAATATATGACTTAGAAGAGGGTTTATCCATGTCTTACGATAACAGAGGGGAGAAATTTTAAGAAAAAAACGCCGATAATTATATTTCAATGGGTTGTAACTCTGAAAATAATGTGAATTTTTCAAAAATCCTAGTTGAGCCTCTGTACAGAGGTCTGAGCTATATACAGGCAAAATGTTATTATTATAGAAGCATTTTTCACAAAAGGAGAACATTTTCAAAAAAGGTATTCCAAATTAATTTTTTGCCGAAATGTATTTAAATAATTTCTTTTGTCAAAATGTCCTTAAAACAATTTTATACATGTATTCTAATCTAAATATCATGAAAATTATCCATTTATGCGCTTTTTTAAAATCATGGTTCCGAACGTAGTCTGATACCTTAAAGAGAAAAATTGTGAGACCGGGTGAGATAAAGCAACAATACATACGTGAGTTCTCTAATAAAAAGTTTACAAGTCGTTTGATGGGTCATGGTGCGTTAAATACAAAAAAAATCTAATTGCTTTAGCTTGAAACAAGTAATATAGAAATTTTTTTTAGTCAATTCCTACTTTGAAATTATGAATAGAAATTATGTTATTAACGATTGAAAATTTAAACAACATATATATGACATGTTTTGAGCCAGAATAAGAATTAATTTTGAAAAAGGTCTTTATATTCAAGTAATTCTCGACATCATATGACGCTAATAGGTAGAGAGAAAAAAGAAACGTCAAAGGGGAAATTAAGTGGGTTACCACCTAAACAGAGATGTTAGAAGTATCGCGGATTTTATGAGTGCACTTGAAAGTTAATGCTCACATATAGGAATATTACATATAATGATCTGGAATCAGAAATGTTTAAGGGTTAGGCCATCTGTTTCGGAGAAATAATTGGGTTATTGATTTGATATTTGAAGATGTAATAAAAAAATAAAGTTAAGTGCTGGTTTGGAAATTTAATTTTAAATCTAATTTAATTATCCTTACATTATATATATATAATAAAAGTGATATATATATATATATATATATGTTACCAGAAAAGTATGAAATGCCGGACGTTTTTAGTGCTCTGGGCTATTAACATAATCAGGGAAGGCTGGCTGGACACAAAACATGTTCAACCCCACTTTTATACATATAAGTGCTGTTCTGTCAGTAACATTTATAATACTGCAACATCCATTTTTAATATTTTAAGCTTTATTATATCTTTAATTTCTCATATATCCTTCAATGTCTAGTTATCTTGCATTTTCAATTTTTTCCAGTCTTTTTTATTGTATATTCCTATCTCTTAAGTAGAAAATTTCGATTATGTATATAGGGAGAGAGTGAACTAATTGTAGAAATTGAAAAAAGAAGATGATTTGTTCGCATTGTTGTAACAATGCACACCCTGTTTGGCTGAAAAAATGGTTTTCAACGCCAACCTTTGTCATTGTTTTAACAGTTACATTGTTACAACAGTGGAGACAATTCTAAGTTGGCGTCAAATCTCAGTAATTAATTTAATTAATGAAATAATATTTGAAAAAACTGTATTAACACCGATTGTCCTCCACTACAAGTTTAAAAAAGATAATTTGAACTTGATGGGATGAATAGAAAGTATTTTATGAACCATTGAAAATTTGAACAAGAGAAATATATATATAGAGAGAGTGAGCTAATAATATGAATTGAAGAAAGACACACTACATTACTAATTCTATTATTTTTTTGCGTGACATATCTTCATCGTACATGATAATTTAAGAATGGATTTACAGAGTCAGTGAGATTTGCAAATGTAACAAATGGCTTTCCTATAATGAAACAAATCTCAAATTGATATATCCTACCATATTACACACAGGACACTATATTATATTTTATATTGCATGTAGAACATACATATTATGCATGCGCAATGATATGTATTTACTATTAATGTCAACTCTCGCCTATAATGCAAACTACTCTTGAAAAGATTATACTATTCAAACTCCTATTTCTGCAAAGATATGTTTATGTACAAATATATTCCAGGTATTCCGGATGATTTGGAAATGTATGTGTATTTGAGATTGCTCAATATAATTCCGTGAATTTCCATTGTAAACTTATGCGGAAATGTTTAAATATTTTCTTGGAGGGGAGATGGTTTGGGCATATTCACAAGCCTATATCTTTACCAGAGGCTTATTTTGATGACTGCGACTGATTAAAATTATTACAGTTTTTTCTCATCCTCAGTGAGCTAATGTGATTCTCAAATTGTCATCAATTTGCATTTAAAAAACATTGTAAAATTGTACACTTCTATTAAGAGAGATTCATATTTATTGTGACTGTAAAAACATGTGATTGATTATGACGTCGCACATTGGACTACATGGGTGCAACTGGCAATTGGTCTCGTCTTTTTAAACCATAGTCCAGTGATTAAGGACTTACTTCATCCAGCGTTCCACTTTTCAAATTTCCACACCACGCCAATGTGAAGGCTTAACACGCAGCCTTACAGTAGAACGCGACGTTGTCCTTGTGGCCGTGGTAGCCTAGGGGGTCAAGGTAACAGACAAATACAAGTTAAATATGGCGAGGTTCAAACGTTCTTCCGTTGGTGTGGTGTAGAAGTTAGAAGATGGAGTGCCAAGTAAGCTTTGAAGGTCAAAATGTTTAAATTATTGTCTATTTACAATTCCTTATTTTCGATTATATGATGATTCATTTTACGGAAACTATTAATAAAAATAGCTTATGATTAAAGAATATGAAATGTTTGCGTATGGGCGAAACAAAATTCGTTTAAAAAACACGCATAAATTTTCTGTTCTTTTTATTTTGAATAATTTTCAAAAACCGAAGACATTTGTCAAAATTATTTGCAACAATGCTTTTTTTGTGTGGTTTGTTGCCTAAATACTCCAAACAAAATAAATTTTCCCCGAAAGACTTATTTTATGTAAATTAAAGCTTATATACATCCGAGAAATGCTTTTTTAGGTAAAAATATTTCTATAAATATTCTGTGGTACTTAAGGATATATTTAAAAGTCCAACATATTGTTTTAATAGTTTTCCAGAACATGATGTAATAATGTATTCGTGAATGTTTTGATTTGTTGAATAGTATGATGAACATTTGAAATAATCTCAAAAACAATTTCGTAAACTATTGAAGGTAGAATAGTTTTGAGCCAGAAACTAATCAAAATGATTAAGTTTAGGTAAATAAAACCCTCCCGACATGAAAAAGGCGTATTCTTAAAAGAAAGAGGACATAACGGAAAATGTAACAAATGCTTTTGTATGAAAGTTTTCGATTCGTGCAGAACACAAGAAGTCATGTGTCTAGCTTTGTTTAGAAAAGAATTCTACAAGAAGGATATGCCACAGGATGAATAGTAATTGTAATGTACACAATAGATCCAATTTTTATTCTATTTGAACGGCATAGATTTGAATGGCACGATAGTAAATATAATGATTGCTTCGGTCTCATTTCTGCTTAGCAGTATGTTCACTTCATTAAAAACAAACGATAAAATATCGAAGTTTATTTTAAAAATAAACCCTCAAAATGGAGTTAGGGTTGTAGAATAATGAAACATCATTATTGGAGTTTTAGATGGTACGGAAAACATTTTCAATTTTAAAGACTTATATATCGAATTTTTATGTTAATGGATTCTGTGTATTTGCATTAAGGTATCCGACTACGTTCGTAACTGTGATTTTAATAAAAGCTCATAAATGGATAATTGTCATGATATTTAGTGTCACTTAGATAATAATACATGTATAATATTATTTTAAGGACATTTTGACAAAAAAAAATTATTGAAATACAATATTTCTCGGCTAAAAGTGAACTTAGAATAATCTTTTTTCAGAATGTTCTCCTTTTGTGAAAAATGCTTCTATTATAATAATATTTTGCCTGCATATAGCTCAGACCTCTGTACAGAGGCTCATCTATAACTTTTGAAATATATAACTTAGAAGTGGGTTTATCCATGTTCTACGACACACACGCACACAACAGAGGGGACAGATTTTAAGAAAAAAACGCCGATAATTATTTCAAATGGTTGTACCTCTGAAAATAATGAGAATTTTTTAAAAAAACCATAGTTGAGCCTCTGTGCACAGGTCAGAGCTATATACAGGCGAAATATTATTATAATAGAAGCATTTTTCACAAAAGAAGAACATTTTGAAAAAAAAGATTATTCTAAGTTAATTTTTGGCCGAAATATTATATTTAAATAATTTTTTTGTCAAAATGTCCTTAAAACAATTTTATACATGTATTCTAATCTAAGTGACACTAAATATCAGGAAAAATATCCATTTATGCGCCTTTTTAAAATCACGGTTCCGAACGTAATCGGATACCTTAAGTTTAGTCGACTTTAGATGAAGTAATAATTCTTATCGTTAAGATTTTCATACATTGATAAAAGAAGTTTTCTTCCTGAAATTCAATGTCTGGAGATCCCATGGATGAACTATCTCAATGATTGTTTATCAAAGTTCCACTTAAAATTGGTGATGGACTTTATTTTGATCTACGGTCAAGCGATGAAGACGATTCCCTAACTAGCCCCCTACTCGCCAAACTTCCACATCATGATTCTGTAAGGACTTTAATCCTTGCTAGATTTGACATACATCAGTCTTTCTAGTTTCTCTTTCACGAAATTTATGATTATTTCATCTGGTTTGAATAAAAAGAGTTCTATTTAGTCTTAAATCATAATCCTTCTCAAATCAATGGAAAATTAAAATGAAATTATCAAGAAATGATAACATTACAATTTTAGAAGTATTTTTTAAGTAGACCTATTAAGATTCCATTGTATCACTCACAAATATAAAGATAAATATAAAAGTTAATTTTGTGAGAATGCAATAGATGCAGGTACGGAAAATTTTTATCTAACATTCAAGTACTTACTTCAAAATGAATTCTCACTTTCACAAAATAAAAACTCTTATAAACCTTTTTAGATTGCTTATTATGTTCATTGATGCCTGCATCCTATATCTGGATAGGAGACGCTGGACATTTGTCAATTAATAAAAAATTATATGCATGTAATCCAGGCAAAGTGAGTTTAAAGATAAACAAAAGGAAGAAATAAAGGGTGGTTTGATAATAAGAGAAACAGCCGAAAATAGATAAGGATCACTATTTGAACCTGAAAAAAGGTTTCTGGTTCACCTGGCATTAACAAAGACAGTAAACCTAATGGAATAAAGAAATGATTCGTTGTAATCACAGACACGTACTTGCCAAAAGGAAAGAAATAAGCGAGCAGTTTAATTTTGTGTATTATTGCAGCACTTAGAAGTTACATGAGAGCTAGAGGTTACAACCAGTGGCG
>BMAV01020636.1:135314-165431 GCA_019973955.1 Trichonephila inaurata madagascariensis | reverse complement strand
AAAATGAATGAACTCAATACTCGTTTTGTTTATGGCTTAAGATTGAGAGGTAGAGGTGTTTCAGCAGGAAGAAAACTTTGTGCTGTTTTGAATCTACCTCCCTTTCTCTCAAAGCTTGCATTCCGCCAACAAGAAAAAAACTCCTCAGTGCTGCTACTTCCTTTGGAGAAAAAAAATGAATGACGCAGCAAAAGGTATTAGGCAATTAAAAAAATATATACATGATACTGTAAATTGTGGTGTTTCGGTGGATGGTACCTGGCAGCGTCGTGGTTTTGCTTCGCTAAATGGTTGTGTTAGTGCAATATCTGTTGATACTGGGAAAATTGTTGACTTTGAAACTTTATCTCAGTTTTGTAGAAAATGCAATTCAAAGACGGAGCAACAAAATGTGAAATTGCGGTGTAATCATCATAAAGGATCTTCATCCAGTATGGAACTGGTTGGGGCTTATCGAATTTTTGAGAGGTCGGAAGATCATAGATTGTTACGATACACTGACTATTATGGGGATGGAGATTCCAAAGCTTTTGATGCCGTGAAGGACATTTACGGAAAAGATTCTGTTACGAAGCTAGAATGTATAGGGCATATTCAAAAAAGAGTTGAAACAAGGCTTCGAAAATTGAAAAGCAGAAATAAAGGACTCGAGGGGAAGGTAAATTGTGACTGATGGTTTAATTAATAAGCTACAGAATTACTATGCAATTGCTATTCGAAGCAATATTGGGAACTTGGACAAAATGCAGTCTGCTGTTATTGCTGCCTTCTTCCATTGTTGCTCATCAAAACATCAGCCAAAACATGGACAATGCCCTGTTGAAGCTGAAAGTTGGTGTAAATTTCAACGGGCTAAAGCTTCTAATATTGTGTATCAGGATAAATCCTTGGGACTGCCACAAAATATTATTAACATGATAAAGCCAGTTTATATGGATTTGTGTGACAGAAATCTTTTAAAGAAATGTTTACACGGCAAAACTCAAAATCCAAACGAAAGTTTTAATGCAATTTTGTGGCAGATATTACCAAAAGAAGTTTTCGTTGAGCATCAAACATTGGGTTTAGGTTCTTATATTGCTGTTGTGCAGTTTATAATGGCTTTCAGGGATTAATTTCCATATTAAATGAAATGGGTATTGTTTCGGGTTATTATACTGTACAGGGACAAAAACCTTCGATAATGAGCGCATTGCAGATTCGAAACGTCACTCACTGCCAACAGCAAAAACCTGCAGAAGAAAACTTTGGGCCATTCGAAAAAAAGAAATATAAAAATTGAGGAAGAAGAAGGAATTACATACAAAATTGGAGAATTTTAAGTTGTTTTTTTAATATTTACTTTATGTAACTTATAAGTATATTTTTTAAATGTGTTTTTTCAAGAATGAAATTTTCACGATAATTTTTGCACGAAAACTGTGATATCTCCAAAACAATTATATAAAATTCAATGCAATTTGCAACACTTATGTTATAAGCCCTTGAGAGTGTAGCAAACCGCAGGTTTTAAGATACTTACATTTAATCACATTTTATAGTACTTTTTAGCTTAGAATATAGAGTAATTTTGACGAAAAATCATTAACGTGAAGTTCGAATGCTTATTAAATATTTATTTTTGAAAATATTTTTTAACCTGCGGTTTGTGACACTTCAGGAGGGTCAGTAAATATATCAATGCAATTAAAATTACATTATGTCCAATATATTTTTTTTTATGCTGTTTTTCCTAAAATTAAAATTTTTTTAAAAATTTTATAAAAATAATTTTTTTTTTCAAAAACAGAGGTTATGCATGGTATTTATTTGATAATTATAACTCTTTAAGCCTATTCATGTTCTTTAAAACAATAAAATTCTTCTGAAAATCAATTTTGAAAAAATTGGTCTTCGAACCTAGTCGGGTGCCTTAAAAAGTTTATAGGTATATTTTTTTTTCAAAATATAAATTTTATATGCATAAATAAAGATAATATTTGCATATTTAACTCATTGGAAAACAAAAATTCAATGCAAACTAAAAGTTTTTCATACGTATAATTATAATGCTAATTAGAAATAAATGTTAGAAGCAGAAAAACATATAAAGAACAAAAAAAGCAAAATGCTACTTAGACAAATGAATTAATTCAAAAGCTTTTTCACTTCGAAGCACTTGAAGTAAAAAGATGATTAAATTATGAATACTTTTATATAGTAAGAAATATTATTTTATATGTATAACTTTGCATTGACTTTTACAATTAATTAAATTTAAATTAATGAATTTTGCATAATTTTAATAAAAAATATTAATTAAATAAAAAGCTCTTAAATGCATGAATAGATATCATATTATTCTCAACGCTTAAAAATCCATAAAAGTCTTAATTATCTTAATAATAGGAGTTATTGTTTTAATGAAAATATTTATTCCCATTCAGTCCGTATTGATCATATGACTTTTTAATTTCAAGTATAAGAGATGTAATTTTTCAGGAAAAAATCACCACTAATCTTGTAACAAAATAATGAAAATAAATGATTAATAATGATGATGTATTTACTGAACCATGTTTACGTCGAAAGATGCAGTACGTGTAATTTTAATTGCAAAATATATCATACACTCTACTTAACCTTCTTTAAAATATTTTTTATTTTTGTATGAGAAAATTGGCAGGTTAATAAAAATGGGTATCAGCTTCGTAATATGCGGCATTTAATTTCAGCTATTTAAATTTAATTTTTGATTTCCATCAAATTTAAATTGTGCGGAAGAAAGAGTTTCTATCTGTATTAAATGAAACTGAACCTCAATGTCTTCTAGTAGCGTGGAGGAAATGTTACGATTAACAGCGATATATCTACAAAAATTTACGTAATTTTGCTATTAACTTCTTAACTACCGAGGAAAAGTTACGAAATTCACTATACAGTGTCACTGTTTTTACCACAGGCGCGCTTTGTTATGCGGTTTATTGGGGGAAAAGAAAATGAGTGTTTTTCCACCTAAACATTGTTTACTTTCACTTTAAAAAAGACAGAAAAGAAAAAAAAAGTATAAAATAATGAAATGAAAATCAAAAATTTAATCTCTAGAATTAGGATATAATAAATATAAATTACAACTTCTATTTTTATCTGTTCTGTGATATCCTAAAACATGGTCGAGCAAATAAACCAGTATTATATTCAGTGCATTCGTACAAAAAATTTAGAAGCTCCTATTTTACACGGTAAGCGAAAATGACCGCAAATGAAGAATACATAACAGCACACTCAAGAGAAAAAAAAAATGCTTGGCTATAAATTTTACCTTTCCTGGAATATACCCTTTCAAATTCCTTCCCCGCCTCTTCTCCGAAATAAGTAAATTCTTTAGAAGCACTAGAAATGTTCTGTTATTGTATTCCAATGCCATGGGACTAGCTTTAAACAGAGCAGCGCAATACAAAATGTCTTCCTTCACACGTCACGGGCACTAAAGATGCCAACTCAGCAGGACGTGTTTACACGCCCGCAACGCTTAAGAGGGTTCACCCATGTGATGGGTTCAAAAAATTAAAAAAAAAAAAAATTTTTTTTTTTACACAAATTGCTTCCTTAACATGTCTAGAATACGGTGGTAAAGTGATTTTTTGAAATTGGAAATCCTTATTAAGAAGCAGGTGTTAGAAGAGCAGCTGTTTGGCGCGCCAGTTTTTCTCTGTTTTAATCGGACTTGAAACTTAAAACACGTTTTTCTCAAAACTGTGTTTTCAAAATTTCCTCCCTCATATCTCAAGAACGATTTGACCGAATGGCTTCAAATTTATAGGGTAGAATCAGCATAAATATACGCACCAAATGAACTGCGATCATTCCAATGTTCGAACTTTTTTATACTTTTTATAACAAAAACATAAGACAAGCCCGTGAAATTCGAATTTTTTTCTTCAGAGGTCTACCCAAAATCCAATTTTTGATATTTTCAATTGAGTATAATTCATTCGGTGCATTTAAGTCTATAGGTTAAAACGCCGTTGATTTTTTTTTTTACTTTAGATATGTCAATCAGCCCGAATCGTCGAGGAAGTGAGCGTCCATTTTTTCCAGGCGGATGTGTTCACAGCGCTATAACTCACGTTCTATTGCATTATTTTGGCTAAAAATTTATATACATACTCTTAAGATACAGATAAATAAATGATATGAAATGTAAAGTTCTATCATTTTACTATTCGTCAAAAATAATTTCCTAAAAATGCTTAAAAAACAGGCCTTCACATGGGTTAAGAGGTTAATAAGTTTTATGGTGATATTAATATACATTTGGGATGAGCTATTTAGATATATTTAAGAATTCTTTTCATAAATTTATAAGAAGTTTTGTAACCCAGAAATTAAAAATCTTATTTTAGTTTTATAAATGTAATATATTCTTTAGCTATGAACTGTCCATGGGCATAAATGTTAGATTTAAAATTTGAAATATATCTTGTAATGTTAATATAAGAAACATCGTAATATTTTTATATAATACTTATAAGAAAGGAAATTTTTTAAAGTATTTTTAATGTGTATTTTAGCTTAAAAAGCTTGAAAGCTTAAAAAACATTTTAAGAGCCGAGCATTATTCTTATGTTTTATCACATACTGTTAAATTGTGCCTTAAGATTTCGTTATTTTTTTTAAATAATGATAACAATATTTTTATTAAGTCCTGACAACTCAAGTATTTATTAATACAAAAAGAGAATTCTACTTTTTTTCTTTCTTCTTAGAAATAACCATAATATTGCAATTTAATTTTAAAAATAAATAAAGTATTAGTAATTAGTTCTAATAATAAATTATTAGAATTTTCATTACAATATAAGGCTTTGAATTACATTATTTGTTAAATTATACTGAATTTTGTATTAATGACAATTTTATGAATTACAAAATCTTAAAACTATCATTCCCTGAAGTAAATTCAGGTCATTTATGTTCAAATCTGTGTGCAAAGGGGAAATTAAATTAAAATTAATAAAGCTTTAAGGAGGCATCTTGTTAAAATTGTAGACAATAAACCAAAAATGATTGAAATAAGTATTTTAAAACTGAAATTTTATTCACAGTGGTGCGACTTTGGCTAAAGTATCGTAAAAAAGAAAACATAATTTTTAGATAATAGTGGAATAATTTTATATTTGAGACACACATATATATATATTAATTTTCCTTCTCAAACCTAAAATTGTATCCAAGTTTTTATTTAAGATATTATCATAATTTTAAGCAGCTTATAAATATTCTCAAGATTATTCATTTACTTCAAACATAAGAACCATTAAACCCAAATAAATATATAGACACTCCATCAAATTTAATAAATTGAGTGAGGTATTTCACAACTATTTTGGTCAACTATCTGTTTAGAAGGCTAATTTTCTTACATGATATCCATCACGAGATCAGCTGCCGTATTTTTCTTACATTATTTAAACGTTGGAAGTAAGTTTTTGATCGTATGCATGAATGTAGGGAATATGTATGAAGATGATGACATTTAGATGTATTAAAACTATTTTATTTTGAAGAATACTTGGTACACCAGAAATGACAAATCTATCGTTTTTTCTTATTTTTATTTAATCTTATTCCTTGCATTATTATCTTTCGATTGATATATCACTTGTTTATGTCGGAAAGTTAGAAATTGGATAAAACTTCATTTAAAAACAAATATGGCAATTTGACCACGACCCCTTTTTAGTAAAAAAAGCGTTATGATAAAAAAATCTATTTTATAAAGAGAAATAAGAGCTATAAAAAAAGAATGCGTAATATATAAAACAGAATATTTCCGAGGCAATACAATAATGTAATTTTTATTCTTTGTAAAATGTAAGCATGTAAAATTTTTGAATTAAGGCATTTTATATTAATAATTTCATATTTTCAGTTCTTATCCTGATATGTTTTTCATACAAATGTAGTACTTCAATATTATGTGAAGAAAAAAACTAAACATTCAGTTGTCACAGGAAAAAAAATTAACATTTTTCTTGAACTTTCTTGTGCAATTAATACCTTCTTAAAATTGATCATTTTTAAAAATGTATGGGATGAAAAAATACGAAAATGCTATTAAGTTAAAGAAAAGTATATAACTAATATCTTACAGTGGTATTTTTTAAATTTTAATTAAGTATATTTTTTTTCAGAATTATAAGCTTTAAACTGGTTTTTCTCAGTTTGTGTTTTTCGAAACATTAGTGCATTCAAAATGCTACTCTTTCCACAACTATTTACCAATTACTTCCATTTTTTTCCCCTGTGTGTTACTTATAAAGCATGTAACAAAATTTAGGATCATTTTTGCTGTAAACTGAATACTTTAAAAAAAAAAAAAACTAAAATGTAAGAGATATTGGTCTTTTTTGTTGATTTTTAGCAAGCATATCATCATTTTATTGTTTTTTTTCTCAAAAACGAATTAAGTTATTGTGAAATCGATCCCTAAAGTTGCTTATAACAACCATAAGTATATTACCAAAAAAATTAATAATTACAGAAGGAGTAAGATTTTAAATTTTGCAAATTTTCTTGAAAAAATTAAAAAAATTTTAAATTATAAGAATAGTATGTGAAAAATTTCATCACGTATCATTTTCTGGAATATAAATATTATATAAAATGCTAAAATAAAATTTTTAAATACATAAAGAAACACAGTAGCTCAAAGGGTACCAAGTAGCCCTAAAGTATCCGACTACGTTCGGAACCGGGATTTTAAAAAAAGCGCGTAAATGGATAATTTTCATGATATTTAGTATCACTTAGATTTGAATACATGTATAAAATTGTTTTAAGGACATTTTGACAAAATAAATTATTTAAATACAGTATTTCGGCAAAAAAATTAACTTGGAATAACCTTCTGTGAAAAAATGCTTCTATTAAAATAATATTTTGCCTGTATATAGCTCAGACCTCTGTGTAGAGGCTCAACTATAATTTTTGAAAAATTCACATTATTTTCAGAGTTACAACCCATTGAAATAATTATCGGCGTTTTTTTCTTAAACTTATCCCCTCTGTTGTCGTAAAAGACGGATAAACCAACTTCTAAGTTATATATTTCAAAAATTCTAGTTGAGTCTCAGTACAGAGATCTGAGCTATATACAGGCAAAATATTATTATTATAGAAGCATTTTTCACAAAAGGAGAATATTTTGAAAATGGGTCATTCTATGTTCATTTTTTGTCAAAATATTGTACTTAAATAATTTGTATTGTAATACTATTCTTAAAACAATTTTATATACATTTTCTAATCCAAGTGACACTAAATATCATAAATATTAACCATTTACACGCTTTTGGAAAATCAAGGTTCCGAACGTAGTCGGGTACCTTAATATGCAGCACACGAACATCACATCATGGGAATAAAAACTACATGAAGGGTATTATACAGACAATTACACACACTTACGTATCAAGAAGACAGAGGACGGAATAGTATCGTAACACACCAGGTGGCGTTAGCAGTTAAGTTACAGTCATGGGAACTGTCACAAGCTCTAATTTTGCTGTGTATTTAAATAGTTGAACTTACGCATATGTTTTTTTTATTCATTTATTTTTAAAGTTTGGATTATAATTCTCAAATTACTTGCAATCAAAGTAAGCAACTTTTGCCAAAATCTATACCTGTCTCAATTAAACATAAATTGCTTTCGTATTATTGGCCAACTGAAATAATTTTGATATATTTTTTTTAATGGAATTCCTGCATAAATAATCTAAATAGGCAGATGTAAGTAAATGATATAATTCCGAGCAATGTTATTATTCTTGAAAAATAATATTAATGAAAAGAATAGTCTAAAATTTAACTTCAGAAATAAACTTAAGAAGTATAATTTTTAAAATTTGTTTATTCATTGATATTAAATAAAATTTGATTCATATACATAGAGATATTCCATAATGGAAGTTTATGTATATGCTGTACACACACACACACACATTGTACATACACAGGTTATACATATGACGAGACAAGTTAATTTATGTACTTACAGAGTCTGGAATAGGGGTCGGCAACCTATGGCACACGTGCCACATGTGGCATGCGGTACAATTCTCAGTGGCACTCTGCACTACTCTACAAATTTGTCAATTTTTGAGTAGATGGAAGTTGATTGATTTGTGATGGATCTTATTTGGCATTCATCTTCAGAGTTAAGTTCTTTTACGGAATTACGAAAAAAATCTCAAAGATAACTAACTCTAAAGATAAATTTACTCTTACTGTTTTTACTCGAATCTAAGCCCCATCCCAATTTCTTAAGGGGTGCAGCACTTCCATAGGAACCCATGTTAAATTATGTAAGCTTAAAGTTTATGTACCTTTTTCTCTGAAACTACTTGCTACTTATAGATGAAATTTTTACAGTAGGTTATATGTACTATCAATAAGAATGGGGGATTTTGATTTTTGTTAAAAATTAAAATAATTATGAATTTTTTTATAAAATGTCCAATTTTTTTCCCTAAAATTTAGTTTAAAAGAGAACTTATCTAAAAAAGTTCACTAAATATATCTTATTTCCTCCATTAAAATGTGTAAACATGTTCAAAGTATGTTCACTGAAAATTTGAGAATTTTACATTAATTAGTTTTTAAGAAAAATGTACATATAGGGGAAAATATTGCATTTTGAGAAAACGGGCTTTAAAGTAAAAAATTTGTAATTTTTGAGGCTTTTTCTTTTCGAACACTTTCCGGAAGCGTATGAAACATTTTTTTTACCCTCTGCTTCTACAAAAGACTCTCTTATAAATTTCTTTTTTTTTTTCATTATTTTTAGCAATTGGGCTACGCGAATCCTACATGCATCTAATTTTTTAAAGCATGGTGCACAATTTATACCTGGTTCAACACCAAAATATTTCAAGATTATTAGTTTTTCTACATGACCCATATTGAATTGTACAATTGCCGTATTTACTCCTAATTTTAGAATTTTTATCTCCACAAGCGTAGATTTTGTTATCACTGACCGTATGGTTTTGTTAACTGACGTCGGAGTTTTGAGTCTTTCCATGTAGACATTTTTTTAATAACATAGGATCGGCTAGATCTCTAAAAATTAGCTTAATTTCATTCATGATGGAAAATGGCACATATGTATGTTTTTCATGATCATAGTGTTTTTCGTTAAATTCAGCTCATGCTCTTTGAAACATGCACCATGAATTTGTACCCGCAGGACACACTCCTTGTTGAGGGCTCTCATTTGTAGACAAAAGAGGAAAATAAACAGCTCAAAAAGCAGTTTTTATGCTTTGTAAATCATCGGTATTATTTCTAATGGTCATACCATAATACACCTGAATTTTTGAAATTAAAATGTCGGTGAGTCGGTTGCGACCACTTAAGCAATTTCCATCACTTATTTTTTTTCCTCTGTTTTTGTTTTTGAGATCCAAAAGACGAGTACTCATACGCTTTTGGATGTGCCCAACGTACTCTAATTTTTCCACTTGAGTGTCATAAGGGTTCAGCGCAAGTACTGAAGAAAAACCTCCATCACCCAAATATTTTGTGTAATGTACGCCATAATGAGCTTCGGATCTCTCAAATAAGAACATTACACTTTTCCCTTCCATGCTTTCACTTCTTCCACAACCGTTGGTAATACATGATGGTTCATGAGCAGAATTAAATGCATATTTGCACCGACAATGCTTTGAAAACATTTCAAATTCAATAACTTTTCCAATATCGACACTCGTAGCTGTAACAATGCCATTGAGGGACTGATATCCTTTTTTCTGCCATGAACCATCTAAGTCAGCAGCAATGTCATGGCTACCTTCAATTCTTGTTGCCTCCTCAACAGAATTTCTCATTGATTTTTCACAGGTAAATTTTTAGTAGAATCGAACAACATTTCTGTATATAGGTACGGATTTTTTTTTCTTCAGGTGGAGCTAGCAAGTTCATAATTTCACAGAATGTTTCTGCATCTGAACGACATCTTCCAATAGATCTGAAAGTAAATGCCAATCTGTTATTTGAGGGGAAAAGTTTATTTTCATTCCTCAGTTCAGTTGAGGTAAGGAAACCATATTTTTTTGAGCAAAAACTACAACAAAGTTCCATGTAATACACAATTCCAACTCTTTTAGAATCCTCCAGTGAGATGGAATGGCCCCAGTCATTACAAATAACAAAGTTCAAAAAAGCATTTTTCAATAAGTTTAATTTTATTAAAACATTTTTTTTCATTATTTTCTTCCATTTTTTCATATAAACTGTTGTTTGAAATAAATTTTCGTTTTGAAGCACTTTGAATAACAGTTTCTGTGCTGTCTGATGTGATAGCTGGAACATTTTGAGCATACATTTTTTGAACGACAAATTTTTTACGTTTTCTAAATGCTTTTTAGATCTCCCAATAATTTTTGTCGTTATTAAAAAATTAATAGATAATTTAATGTAAAGCTTGGATTAAATAGAAAAAAAATTCCGGATAAATTACAATTCATAAGCAACATATTCAAACAAGAATACATATATAATCACATATATAATCACATTTAACAATAAACCAAACGGAAAAAAAGAAATTAACTTTGTTTTCTTGTCCTTTCTTCAAAAGAAAAACCTTTCGTTTATGTGTAAAAAAAGATTACTAATTGTAGACAAAACAAATCACGCTATCATTAAAAAAATTAAGCATGATGCTCTAGGTGTTTCTGGAGCTCATTTGAAGCTGCATGTCTATGACAGTGGCTTCCTTTCAAAAAATAAATAAAAATACTTCTAATTATCGTATTTCTATATATCACATATCATCTTAAGCAGAAATGTTTGAACTTTTACAAAATAGAAAAAAGTCAAAATTTATAATTTTTTGAAAATTCATGTGCCGGGGCCCTTTTAACAAGTCTTTGTGGAAAATGAAAACTAGTGCAAAATAATTTAAAACCTGTGATTTCTCTAATTTCCTCTTCCAACGCATTTTTTTAACTTCGATTCTAAGCTGCACCCGACATTCAGTTGCTTTAACATTGGAAAAAAAGTGCGGCTTAGATTCGAGTATGTATGGTATTTTGTAATTTATTGAACGTCATTAGTAGAGAGATTTAATTATTTGGAGAGAAAAAACTGCATGTGTGTGTGAGTGTACTTTGCTTTCTACTTTTGATTCTATATACCTAAGCAAAAAATTTTTCTCATATGAAATATAATTCGAGTCCATAAAGAAATTATTTAACAACTGAATGCTGAATCTCTCGTCAAACTGAAAGTCACACGTTATACACCTGATTATGCGGTATGAAAGTATAGTTGTGCAAGCACTAGATTCACATTAAAATTTTTATTTATCTTTTTATTTAACTATAAGGAAGGAAAATACTTATATTTTAAGTTGTATCTTTCTTATTTTAGTAAATAAGTTTAAAAATACTTAAATAGTTTTCTTTATTTTAGTTTTGTTGAAGAAATACAATATTTCATGCTGTTTATTTTTGTATTAAAAATACTATTAAATAATGCAAAATTAATATAGCATAATAAAACTACAAATCTACATTATATTGACCACTATTCTCTATCTCTACATGCATTATTGCGAGATTCAAATTGTTAAATCCATAGTTGTTTATTTCAAGGAAATTGACAAGCAGCAACAACGCAAAAAGATGTAGAGCTAATGCCATTCTGGGATAAATATCTCAATAACTACAGAAGTAATGTAAAACATGTGTTATTTTATGATTTAAAAAAAAAACTGCTATAATTTTAGATCTATTTATCGGGTATTCTAATACACTTTTTGTAGAACCCCAACCATGACTTATGAAATAATTTAATATTCTTCGTCAGAAGTAAGAAAATATCTAAATAATGTCTATGGTACAAAATTACGAAGGAAATAAAAGATAAAGAGTTAAGTTTGTATTGCATAAATATATATAATTTGAATTAAGGTATCCGACTATGTTCGCAACCGTGATTTTGCAAAAGCGTATAAATGGATAATATTTATGATATTTAGTGTCACTTAGATTAGAAAATGTATATAAAATTGTTTGAAGAATAGTATTACAATAACAAATTATTTAAGTACAATATGTTGACAAAAAAAAAATATAGAATGAAGAATATTCAAAATATTCTCTTTTTATGAAAAATGTTTCTATTATAATAATATTTTACCTGTATATAGCTCAGCCCT
The DNA here is from genome assembly GCA_019973955.1 of Trichonephila inaurata madagascariensis. Classification (NCBI taxonomy): domain Eukaryota; kingdom Metazoa; phylum Arthropoda; class Arachnida; order Araneae; family Nephilidae; genus Trichonephila; species Trichonephila inaurata. Next base: position 153,217 of record BMAV01020636.1, on the reverse strand, counting down.
CTGAACAGAGGCTCAACTAGAATTTTTTAAATATATAACTTCGAAGAGGGTTTATCCATATTTTACGACAACAGAGGGGAGAAATGTTAAGAAAAAAACGCCGATTATTTCAATGGGTTGTAACTCTGATAATAATGTGAAATTTTCAAAAATCATATTTGAACCTCTGTACAGAAGTCTGTGCTATATACAGGCAAAATATTATTATAATAGAAGCATTTTTAACCAAAGGAGAACGTTTTGAAAAAGGTTATTCTAAGTTAATTTTTTGATAAAATATTGTATTTAAATATTTTTTTTATCAAAATGTCCTTAAAACTATTTTATACATGTATTCTAATCTAAGTGACACTAAATATCATGAAAATTATCCATTTATGCGCTTTTTTAAAGTCATGGTTCCGAACTTAGTCGGATACCTTAAATTCGAAATTATTATATCCTAAGGCTATAAATGAACTTGGAAAAAATATTGACATATATATAATTAGAGATGTGATCCAGAAACATTTCGAAGGCATTTTGATACCAATTATACATGACGTATTCAATATACAGTTTGAGAGTTCAACGATATCTCAGTAACATGAATAGTAAATAAATAGTTATGGAGATCGATTTTTTTCACATATTCTGGTATGGTAAGAAAGCAATTTTATCACACTACTGCGGCTTCTTTTCAACATGTTTTAACAGATTTTAGTCTTTCTGTGTAAATTCTAAAAATACAAAACCCAATTAAACTTTTTCATGTTGCTATTAATCTTAAGTAATCAACGCAATATCCTCAGCTCTCAGTTGAAAAATTATCAAACGTTTACTTGTCCTCGGCGATAAAAGGTTAATGAGCACTGGCTTAAAATACTTACAAAACATAACAAATGTTTTATTTCAAATTTTAAGAAAACTGACCATGTATTAATGTATTTGACTAATTGCGTTTACCATGTATTGGCCATATTTATGAACTCAAATTTAGTTATGACGTTAATTTTGTATGTACATACAATTTTACAGCATTGCGATCAGCAATGAATTTGATTGAATCTATAACAATTATCTGAATCCTTTAATTTTATTTTAGAAACTAGTAATATACTTTCTAATTAATATTGTGTTCTAAATTATAAAATTAAATATATTTATATATAAAATCATAGCATTTTTATGAAATACTTTGACAGTACACGTATTTTAAAAGGACATGAATTCATTTTTTGTTATACAACTTCATTAACCAGGAATGTCATATTCTACAAAATATTTAATCAAAAAATTGATAAATAAAACTACTACAATATCCAAGTCGCTAAAACAAGTGACCTCTTATTTGTGGGGTAATTTTGTTTTGTTCTTAAATAACTTTAATTTGTTAAATTTATTTGTTAATTAAATAACTCAAATATATTTTTAAAAAAAATGCAAGGTACATTTTGTTACATTTTTTTCCATCTAAATTTATTTATTTTTAATAAATGTTTAATTTTAGGCTATAAAATAATGATAAAAGTTGTTTGAAAATATTAAACTAAATTCTTTCAAACACTCTCAACATTGTTATTCCTAAAGAAAAAAGTACTTTTTTTACTTCAGAATTTTTTTTATTCAGACTATTAAGAAAAATATTTTCCTCACTAGAGTTTCTCTGTCCTGTTGTGAATAATTACGAAATGCAACCTCCTTGATAATACCATATTTATTTTGATTCCTATTCTTTCGGTCTTAAAAAAAGGACGGTTTTACTCAATGCGCACGCGCAAAAGGATGTTCCTGATTTGGTGAACGAGTAGCTTCGCACGTGTGTCATTTCTATCCCAATAGGCTACCCTGAAAGACGCACGTTTTCGCCTGTCCGTTGAGCTTTCCTGCGGTGTACTGTGTATATTCTGAAGTCGGTTTCCCGGAGTTAGTGAACTGATTTTTCATGTTTTAGGTAGAGGGAAAATAAAAACAATGGCTATTTTAAAGACTTGTTGTTGCTGGAAATCAGTCAGAGATGGGAGTTTTGCATGCGGAATTTACACCATGGTGAGTACTTCTTTATATTTTTAAAAAAGGTACATTCAGCAAAGAGATTTTTTTAAGCATATTTTTTTTTCTATCATTGGATTAAACAGAAACTTCATATTGTACTCATGCATTAACTGCTGTTTAAATATTTTTATTTAACATAAATTACATTTTTGAAAAGTTCATAAAAATTAGTAATTTATTTTGTGATTTATAGCAAAAGAATTATGGTGAAATAGAAGAATAACTACTTGTTGATAATTATTGTTAAAATGTTTTTTTTTTTAGTTTTATTGAATGGGATATTAAAACAAGTAATTTAATTTCAAAAAGTTCAAATAAATTCTGAATTCTTTTTTTTTCTTGTTATAGCGGTATTTTAAAATCTATATTTCTAATAATTATCAACAAACACATTTACAGTGTTATATGTTTTTGTTAAAAAATATTAATTTATTATAGCCTTGATAATAGCTATTGCTAAATCAGAACAACAAAAAAATTATAAATTTAATGAGTAAAATATAAAAAAACATTAAATAAAGAACTAATATTCATATTGAAATATATTAGGCTAAATTCAAATTTGAATAAGCTTAAATGTATAGGATTTAAGAGAACAAACAACTTAACAGTTATCTGCATTTTCGGAATATTTAGTTTGTTATTTTTTAATCGTAGTTTTAAATATTCAATAATAATTATCAGTATTGTGTGGTAAAATATTACGATAAGAGTCTTTTATTTTTCCTGCCTTGTTAAAAACTATTAATCACAATGAAGGTTACAAATTAACAATCTAGTTTTAAAATTATTATTTTTCTTCTCTTTTATAATGTTGGAAAATAATAAAATTTAAAAGCAAACGACTTCATATAACGATGATTAAAAATGCTATTATATCGCAAAATGTATAAAATATAAATTATATATAAAAAACTAAAAAATATAAATTAAAAATTGTTAGTTAAATTTTTATATAGATAATTCAGAATTAAGGAATTTATCTGATGAAAGCTGTGTATCATTATTATCTTCATCTTTAACAAGAATAAAGACGGTCAACTGTTACATATATTTATATCAGTTTAGAAAAAGATAGGAAAATGTTGTATCTTTGCGAAAAGAAATAGTTATGAAAAATTAAATGATTTACAGTTTATATAAAATGTGCAAAATACATTCTACAATATTGTAATTGCAAAATATTCTTCATTTCTTACTTCTTATCTTATATGTAGTTATAAATTATGTGCTTTTTATCTGCACCAGGAATTCTCATTCACTGTGCCGCCAAATTCTTGAAGTGTGTTGCAATTTTTTTAAAAAAAATTATTATGTACACTTTGAAAAAAAATAAAATACGGAACCAAATCATTCAGCCGTTTTATAGAAAAAAAACTAAGGGTATATTTAACTTATCCTTTCATGGATAGATGGATAAAAATAATCTGATTGGTCTCGTAATCCATTGATACCGATTATTCATCTGTATATGAATTAATTTTGAATGAAAGGAAAAACTAATTTTCACTCTATATGAATCGAGATTTAATTTTAAAAGATTTGAAAGTGTCAATTCATTTCAGATTGAAGTTATAGGTGATAATTTCATAATAACCAAAAATGTTTTAAAAAATATTGTTACAATTGACTAGATCTAATTTCGTGACTTCGGATTTTCAGCAATTTTCAAATATAAAAATGAAAAAAAAAAAAAATCGAAACTTTTAAAAGTAGACGACGAAATGAGGGTGGTGTTATCATTTTTACGTCCAATCATAAACGAAATTATCAAAAATCATTAAGCTCAAATTTTGCTTTAAATGTTGTCTTATAATTAATTTGTATTAATTACTCAATAAACATTTTGTTGTCTCTCTTTGTCGTACATTTTATCTTATTTAACATTGAAAATTATTATCTTAAACTCTATTTTTCATAGTACATTACAGATAAGTAATATTCTTTTAAACTTTTTTATTGTTAGTGTGCTGCCAAATTTTGAAATTATTAAGTTATCCGACTACTTTCGGAACCGTGATTTTGCAAAAGCGTGTAAATGGATAATATTTATGATATTTAGTGTCACTTAGATTAGAATACATGTATAAAATTGTTTTAAGGACATTTTGATAAAAAAAGTTATTTAAATACAATATTTCGGCAAAAAATTAACTTAGAATAATTTTTTTCCCAAGTGTTCTCCTTTTGTGAAAAATGCTTCTATTATAAAAATATTTTCCCTGTATATATCTCAGACCTCTGTACAGAGGATCATTTAGAATTTTTGAAATATATATGGGTTTATCCATATTTTACGACACCAGAGGGGAGCAATTTTAAGAAAAAAACGCCAATAATTATTTAAATTGGTCGTAACTCTGCAAATAATATGAATTTTTCAAAAATTCTGGTTGAGCCTCTGTAGAGATGTCTGAGCTATATACAGGCAAAATATTATTATAATAGAAGCCTTTTTCACAAAAGGACAACATTTGGGAAAAAGATTATTCTAAGTTAATCTTTTGCCAAAATATTGTATTTAAATAAATTTTTTTTGTCAAATATCCTTAAAACAATTTAATACATTTATTCTAATCTAAGTGACACTAAATATCCTGACAATTATCCATTTATGCGCTTTTTTAAACTCACGGTTCCGAACGTAGTCTGATACCTTAAAAGTACACCGCAACAACAACAAAAAAAAAGTTTGAGAATCACTGAATTGCGCTTATAGTTTAAATATATTAGAAAAATAAATGCTTCTCAGTTCTCAACAAATTTGCAGGCTTTTGAAATTATTTTTTCAATATTTTTGATTTCTATTTAATTATGATAAGGCTTTTCATTATAATGTTATTAATGATCTATTCATAATTAAGTTTTTAGGGTTTAAGACAGACGGCAAACTATGCGAAGCTTTCAAAACGAAACTCTTAGTCTGGAATAAATTTCAGTATTAAGCCTTTCTTTTCCCAGACTGATTTTCAAACCCCGTAATTATCAACTAATTAATTCCTTTAAATTACTCAATTACCTAACCTCAAGCGGCTCTCCGATCATTTAGTTTGGAGGCACTCCCTTTTGTTATTCTTTACAAATTAACTCATAAGTTATAGAAATAACAAAAGCATATGCGTTAGATTTTGATTTCTTAGCGCTTATTAGTTTTAATAGCAGATGGATTATTTTGCATTAAATTTTATATTTAAAAAGGATGCTCTTCCATTTCTGTAAGTATTAATTCTCTAACAAGATACAAATCACTGAAGACTCGCCGTCTAGAGCAGTGCTTCGCAACCTTTTTATCTCTGCGAACCGGTCAGCGTTTGATAATTTTACCCCGGCCAGCTGAGGATGGCACACGTTGATTGTTTATAATTTAGATTGTTTTGATTCAACAATTTTAATCTAGTTACATTTAAATATGCCTTCAGAATAAAATATAGTTGCACCAAAAATGAATAAAAGTGATTTAACGTGGAATATAAAGTGATTTCCGTGGAAAGTTGCACAAATCCGAGAGAAATGCACCAGTTTAAATAAAATGGCAATAGTTTAATGTTCCTTAGACGGCCCGGCACCATTTGATCCACGGACATGTACCAGTCCTCGGACCGGGGTTTGCAGATCACTGGTCTAGAGGGTTCCGATGCAACTTAAATCTATGGAGTCACAAACTTTCTCCCGTTGGTATGACGTGGAAGTTAGGAGAGGGGGGCCAGCTCTGGCGTCGTCCTTGACCCTTGACTGGAGTTCAGAATTACGAAATCTGTCACCAATAATCCTCGTGTAGCTTTACAGTGTGACATATATTAAAATCAACTCAAATTATAAAAGACATAAAAATAAATTGAACTGCCTTCATGACTTTCATTCAAAGTCTTCAGGAGGCAAATGAAAGTTTGTTGAAATTTTTCACGTAATTGAGCTCGTTGAAATCTTGGTAATATTTTAATTTGGATAAAAGAAGTACATCAAGATTCAATGTTTTTCATTTGTATATTGCATAGATTTTATCGCATAATAAAACACCTTTCTTGTCACTTTATACATGATATTATTGTAACAAGTAGAGATCCAGCATTGCGCTTAAATAGAAATATTAATGTTGAAAAAAAATAGTATAAATTAGAAAGAAATTTTATAATAAAATACCTTGTTCTACGTTAGTAGTTATAGAATAAAATATATTCATGTTAGATCTATCGATACAAGCTGTCAGGTTTTAAATTCTAGAACTATTGTGATAATCGATTTTTCTTAGTTTTTCCAATACATTGTTAGGAAATAAAAAAGAGAACCACAAGCAATTAAACAGTTTGGTCCATATTTGTATTTACTTTGAACCATTCAAAAAGAAAAATAATCTCATTGTACACCATTAAGCATTGTACTCATTTCAAACAATTCAGTGCATTCAAATATATATATATATATATATAAAGCCTAAAAGCAAATCTTGCATCTTCAGAGAAAAAAAAGCTTCTTCAATGAAAAAAAGACAAACTAATGCACACTAAAGCCTCCACTATTGAGACAATGTAAATAATTTTAGGTTCATAATATAAGGACAAAAACAAATAAGCCGTTATAACTTCAAGAGTATTCCGTTAACAAATAACAAATGAAATCTGTTACAAAGTATTGTTTATAAATATAGTTATAAATAATTTTTTTATAAAAAAATCATACCTCAAGTGCAATCGGTTTTAATGTCAATAATGTATATTTTCTTATTCCTTTTGTTTTAAACCAGACTGAGCCACAGAAACGTAAAGTAATGTATAGCTCGGTTTTTTTTTAAATAAAAAGTCATACCTTAAGTGCATATGGTTAAAGATATTAGAAATGTTCGCTTTCTCTTTTTAACCAGATTAAGAGCCACATCAACGCGGGGCTTGATACAGCTAGTTATAACAATCTTAAATCTTAAAAAGCTATCAAAAATAAAATAAGGTACAATATTTTGATGAACAAACCATAAGCAGTTCCAAACAAACACAAAATATACATTAGAAAATCATAATTTAGCTATTTGTATTTCAGTGTAACATCAAATGAAAATTTGAAAATCCCATCAAAAGATGCTTTTTAATCATACTAATATGTTACCACACCTGCTCTTAGAAATTCTAGCAACTATTTGTCAGCAAAATCCATATCCAAGTGCAGAAAAATATTATTATTTTATTCAAGCAGGTATAGAAAGATTTCCCAATATTGAATGGCATTTGGTGATGTCTTCTGATTTGAGGTAAATGGAGGACTGAAAAAAAAAATAACCTCCAAATAATAAGAATTATATAACAATTTAATTTAGCATTACTGGAAAAAGAAAAATTGGCAGAAAATTTTATATCAGTACGCTACTCGTATTTAGCATGATTTTGAAATCAGGTGAAGTAGATCTTTGGTAGCGTCTAATGTTATCACTCAAACTGTAAGAAATTTTAACTATTTCCGGGAAAAAATAATAGCATACTGCAGCCAAAGTAGTACTTTATATATAAAAATTATCTAAGGCAGATAACCCAAGCTTGGAAATACAATACACTCAACTGTTTTGCTACACAATTTTGAAATGATACGATTCATAAATATACTTTTTTTTACACGAACTTTTGATCTAGCACAAATTCCTATTTTTTTCATTCTAATTTTAATCAGAAGATGGTCAGTTTATGCCCACATATATGTAAGTGACTTCATCTACTTCATGGCCTTTTTACTTTATATTCCAAAGTTTCGGAGAATACCTGATTTTTATAATCACTTTTTCCTTTATTTTGTTGTACTCAATAGCACTTCATTCTTCAGTATAATTGCATTTTGTATTAAAGTGTTCAGTTTGAAGGACGCAGTAAATAATTTCATTAATTTTTTAAAAGTTGATGTTCAAGTTAAGTATATTTTTTAATTCAATGGTGAAATTTCCAGTATTATCAGGGTATTATAACAGCATTGAAAATGCAGCACATAATGCAAAAGTGTCAATGTAAACCCTTGGAAGAAAGAAATTTGACTGTTGTGGAAGCATGGAGAAAGTTAAAAATTTTGGATTACATTACACATGCTTCTTCGCTATTTAACAATTGTGCTAATCGATTTTGAATGCTCGTTGGAGAAAGATTTTCTCAGTATGCATCAAAGTCGAAGTTTCGTAGTACAAAAATCAGTTGTACGGTCTGAAATTATAAATTTATCAAATGAAACTGGTGGCGAAGGGTTTAATTACAACAAAGCACTAATTTTAATTTTTTCTGTAATAAAAATGAATTGTTTTTGTTTTATAAATATGTAACATGGATTTCATTATTATATTTTTTTCCGCGGTTTTCTAAGAAACAAATCTACCGTGACAAAAAGAAAAAAAATACACTTGGTTGTACTAACGTTAATTGATGTAAAAAGATTTCAGTTGAAGGGATAATTAAAAAAAAAATTCTTACAATCTTCGCTTACTGAACAGTCAAGAAAAATACGTTCATATGATATAAGCAAAACCATAAACATCGAACGACGAAAGCCTATCAGAATGTTACAACGAATTTAAATCTTAAAAAGCTATTGAAAACAAAATAAGGTTCAATATTTTGATTTTTTTTATTGAGAACATTTATAACCCCATGCACCAAAAAGTTTCTCACGGGAGCTTACATAGAAGTGTAAAGAGAGAGCACACATCACAAAGAAGAGAAGGATTACAACACAAACATCTTTGTATTACCCAGGATTCGAACCCAGACCGTACGGCAGCGCATCAGCATCACTACCCACTATTACTCTGATGGGCGACTAATATTTTGATTAAATCACCACATAAACAGTTCAAAGCAAACCCAAAATACTTGTCAGAAAATCTTAATTTTGCCATTTGTATTGTTGTGTAACATCAAATGAAATTTAAAAAAGGGCCTAAAACATACTTATAAATTCCCATCAATTAAAATCGCCAAATTAACACGTGGCCAAGTGCGGAAAAATATTGTGTTCCAACATGTACGGAACGTTTTCTTATTGAATGCATATCGCAGCTTTAGCAGACACCTTTTTGATCTGAGGTAAATGTTCATCAGGGATTTAATTTAAGAATAATAGAGAAATATAAAATAGCTGGAAATTTTAATTAGTAAGCTACTCGTTTGTGGCGTGATTTTGAAATCACGCCAATTAGATGTTTTGCAGCCTGTCTTATCATCATAACTTTTAGAAATTTTCACTATTTAGCAGATAAACCTGTAGCTTACAGATGTGAAATAGAATTATAATCTTAGCTTAATAAAGAGATAAATAATTTTATCTTAAAATTACAGAAAAAATACGTCGTAATGTATAAGCAAAATCGTAAACACTGTGCGATAATATTATCAGAATGTTACCAAAACTACAAAACAGAATTTGAGTTGTTTGAAGAATAATCATTAAAATAAGGATTTATTCGAAAAATAATCCTAATTAAGTATTAAAAAACAGAAAAATTGCAGAAATATTCCAACCGATAAACTTAACTATAGTAAAAATATGTAATAAATTTGAAAAACTGCGTGTAAAGTATAAATTTTCTCATTTCAGCCGTATTCACACCAAGGCAGTCAACGTCGAGCATTGAGCATCTAGCCAATCAGAGACTTCATCTTGGTCGAAAGGAAATCTGATTGGCTCGATGCTGGCTGCCTTGGTGTGAATACGACTTTCGTGACAGACATGACATCATATGACGTCATAACACAAGAAAATCGCTTAAAAATTAAATTTTAAAACATTTAGAAAGAATTACGAAATAATAAGTACATAAGAACCCGTCCGGATTCAAATGCAACGTTATGTCAAAATTTCAGAAGAAATGGCTCAGTAGTTTCAGAGATTAGCGGCTTTGAACAAACACACATTACATTTTTATTTATATAGATTATATCCGATTATACAACCTCTGACTATAAAATTTGGTGAATGGTCCTGTAACATTACCGTAGATGAAATATTAAGGAAAGTTACTTACTCTCCTTCGAAATAGTCACCTCCCATAAATATTCATCACTGAGATGTGCTATACATGTCCTGGAAACTTTGTAGGAAGTCTTCTTTCTCGTCACGTTTCGTTGGATGTCAAAAATACGTCAAATCTCTTTCCTTTCAAAGCTAGTTTGAGTCATGGAAACTGGAAGAAGTTTGAAGGGTTGAGATATAGCGAGTACGGATGATGTTCAATATTCACCACCCCCTTATTTTGTTTGACGATATTGGGTGTCTGAGGACAAGCATTATCGTAAACAAAAAGCCATGAACTTTGTTGTGCGCACTGGGTCGTACCCTGCGTAGATGTTTCATGAAACGGTTCAAAATGTCAATATATCAAATGTCAAATTCAAAAATCAATATTCAAATGTCAATATATCAAATGTTCGTGATTAATTTACTCACTTTCTTAATGTTTTCTACACTGACGAAGGTCATCGGCCTTTCACTACGAGGGTTATCAGAAACACTTTCCCGGCCTTCTCTGAAACTTGTGAACCACACTTACACGTTCATGGACAGTTCTTGATCCTCATAAACACGTACCAGCATCGATTAAATTTCTGTCGGTGCCTTGACAAGCTTAAAACAAAACTTTAAATTGATTTTTTGTTCGTTCATTTTCCTGTGTTCTTAGTTAATAACCAACGCACTAAACAAGCACTTTGTAAAACAAGTCTTACACGGAACTCAAATGGCGCTCAACTGAACAACGGTGGAGGCAGATGGTCAACACCTGCCGCTACGCATGTGCAGCATTTGGTTTTGCCAGTGTTACCAGATCAGCCGTTCTGACTTCATTCACTGAACTTTATTGTCAGAGGTTGTATATATTTAATGTTGCTCAATCTCAGAATGATTAATGGTGTAATTACTAAATGACTTATTTCTTTATAATCAAACAAAAGGTCTTAGCTTCCAATTTTCTTTTAATTTATATAATCGTTTTACTTTTTGAACAAATGGTTTATACAATGCACCATATCGCATGTAGGCTGATACGTTTATACTACAAATTGAATAAACAAATGGCGAAAAAAAATAAATATACATCTAGCGTAAAAACCAGACATTTTATACGTAAAATGTATTCTACTTTGCCAGAAATTTGTGTATCGTCCAAATATTTGGTTGAGAGTACCAAAGGTACATTAGTGGAACGTGCATATTTTGATCTGGATACATAAATACGCAAAGTATGTGAAATACACTCCAAATATGTAGAAAATGATGGCTGGACAAGACATTTAATATATTCGCTCTGCAGATAGTTTTGGACAATGACGGCACGGTGTCCATCCATGTATTGCAGTGTTTCTTAAACTTTCAATATTTGCGACCCAATATTCAGTTTTAATTTTCATCGGCCCCCCCCCCTATACTTTAACCTCTTAAATGCCACCGGCGTATATATACGTCTCGCTCAACACATGTTAAAAGCCTGGACGTATATGTACTTCTTTCCGAAGTATGATCTTTTCTGTGAACTACTATCCATAGAATGATTCCGAAGGCTTTGAAATGCAATAAAAGGACCTTAGCAGTGTTTAAGAAGGATTTACTTGTATCAAATGATTTTCATTATTTATTTCTCACCCCCCAATACATCCCATAAGCACGTATACGTGGAAAACGGAGGCATAGAGGAGCGAATCACGTGACTTTTAATCAGCAGTTAAAGGATTATTTATAAACCATACAAATTATTAAGATAATTGTTAAGTTTTCTATTTTTATATATGACAAAAAATCCTATGGGTTCAATTGGTAATTATTAAACTTGTTTTTAACTTAATATTTTTAAATTAATTATAAAATACATTGTCCAGTACTGAAACACTTATAAGTATATTATATCAATGTAAATGCTAATTTTACTTTTTATTACGTCAAAATGTATTTTGTTAGTTTACTTTCAGTAAATGAATAATTTTTTTAAAATAATCTTTGGTTTTAGACTTTTCAATATGCTCGCGCCCCCCTCGTAGAGTTATCACACCCCTAGGGGGGTGCACCCCACAGTTTGAGAAACGCTGATGTAATGCAGTACGTCCCCTAAAGCAGGACGAAAGCAAACACAAAGATTGATATATTTTTAATAAAGTTCATTCTCTATAGCATGCAATGGTGTTAATTTTCTCCAGATAATGGGCTTCATTTACTTTTGTAGTCTCAACAGCCAGATGGTTGTAGTCACATACTCTTTGGTAAGTGTTGATTCTGTCGAGTCATGAGTTCTAGTTTGAGTGCCACTAAAGACCCTCCCATGTAAAGGAGCTGATGTCCATTAAATATATAAATGAACATAGTCATCGCGTTGGCATGGTGTAGATATTAGAAGACTGGGTAGCCAGTGCAAGTATTGAACTCATTACTTGACCATGGTTCACAATTACGAGGTTCGTCAAGCCAAATACCTTCGAGTATTTTCGTAGTGTGACATTGTTAAACAATCAACCATTCCAATCATTCTGATTATCATTCAATACAAATAAGACAATTAATTCCCTAGTGGATTTGTATGTTTCAGAAACAGATATATGCAGATATATAATTGTGTATTGTATAAAACAATTTCCTTTTGTTGTCTTGTTTTGTTTTTTTATTTTCCAAAAAATAAATTTAATGAATTATATTAAGAAATGCGGGAATTTTAATGGTAGTCCTAAGATAACGGAGGTGAACTTTATTATTCTTCACCCTAACCTTGACAGCTGAATTCTTAGTTTTTGAACCGCCCCTATCAGTACAGAAACTAGGCAGTCGGAAGAGCATCGAGAAAACTGTTATTAGCATGTTGAGTCAGGAAATTTGACAATATATCTCACCTCAAGTTTTCGTTTTGAAGAGCCAAATTTGATTCAACCAGACGAAATAAAAGATTCCCAAACCTTCAGAGCGTTTTTCATTTAGGGACTGTTTAAAAGTTAGCACTTGTATTTTAATTCTCAGACAAAAAAGCAGACGGTATTTTGTTGTATTAGTTTCTTGATTCCGTTCAACAATTTATTCCTTTTTTGTAACATAAAATAGTACTAGAAATAATTTTAAAATATTTGCTCTATTTTTTGCGAAATAATCCTTTCTCTTATGAGTGACAAACAAAGTATAAATAAAATACAATAAAGTGTTAATGAGATAAAAATTTATGATACTTCATTAATAAAAATTAACAAAGCTTCATTTATAAACCAAGAATATAGTTCATATAAATCTTTGATTATTGGAATGAAATTTAAAATGTACCAAATAAATGAAAAAAAATTGATCTTTTTTTTTGCATTTCAATAGTAACGAATTCGAGACTATGAAAGTATCATTATTTATAACTTTATTTTCCACTAAACACATTTGAGAACTATGAATACAGGGATATTGAGAAACGATAACTATATGCTTGCCAGAAAAACCAGTTCTTAAAACAATCGAGACAGTGACTGTTATTGAATATGAATTCTGAGTAAAATTTATGAAGCGATAATAATGCGGTAGTTAATCTGTGTAAGAAAATATTGTAGTTAATCTATTAGGACAAAACATTTTTTAATTCATCGATTGTGAAAACGAATTTTATTTCTGATTTAAGTTATAACAATTAAATTTCATCATTACTTAAAAGTAGCAATTGATAAAAGAGAAGAAGGTAGGAATCGAGTTTTAAAGTTATAGCATTAATATATCTCATGTTTGGTTCATTCTCATTTATAAATTTATCCAATTTAGGAATAAAATACCACATACAATTAGGTATATCGTAACAAATAAATTTATTTTATGTAACATTTTAATGAGCATCGCCAAAATTGATCAATCATTTTAGAAAATCAAAGAAATATAGTTAATAATAAAAACTACTGGAAATTGTAAATTTTCCTTTCATATACTAGTACAAGTGTCATTTAAATAAGCACTTAGGGAAAAAAATGAATTACTTTAGGTAAAGTTTTTTTTTTAGGTAAAGTTTTGAAAAATATTTCAACAAGATCTTCTTTTTTAACTCTACACACTTTTCCAAGCGTTTTAATAATTTTTTTTTAAAAAAAAGATGCACTTAAAACTAAGATTTTGGAAAATTATCAAAATAGATATCTGCTAAGACGATGCAACGTGAAACGTTAACAACCGAGCCATTTATTAAGAATTTGAAATAAAAGAAAATGTCACTGGTTGCCAAATACAGTGAACATGGTGATCGTTGTAGCAATTAAAATTTAAATTACATGATTTTTGCCATCAAAAGGACGGGTGCACAGGTGTACACCCGTCCTTTGTCATAACGAAAGATTACATTTTTTTTCTTTTTCAAATAACGGTATTTTTTCTTTATTCCTTCACTTACTCGATGTAATAACGATGCATAATACACTTTTTTTTTCAAATGATCGGTGTTGATGATTTCATTTGCATCCTAAAAACCAGATTCTCCATCTTTACTCTGGAAAGTAGTAGTGTATCCATGTTTGAAGAATTGTGATGAAAACGCGCCAAAATAGCCTTGGAGCCAAACAGTTTAATTTTTAACTGAGTACAAATGCGAGATTTTTTTACACATCCGAGAGTACAATGCGAGATTTTCCTGCAAACACTGTACTTGCTAGTAGCCTCAACTATTTGGAGCATTTTGATTCCTCGTTTATTTAAAACCATGTCATGAATTTTGTCAATCATTAATTATAAAAAGAAAAAAAAACATCTAAAAAGAAATAAAGTAAAAATTATAAATAGAAATTAAGACATAAATAAGAACATAAATACATTTAGTTATGTATTTGTAAATCTGATGCAGTAGTTTTCCTTTTTTGATATTTATCATACAGCTGTATCTTTTTTAGAACTGTTATTGATAACTTATGATGAAATGTGCACATTTTTGAAATGGTGTTGTACATATCATTTTGTCTGAAATTAATTTAAGAAAAGTTATGCAAATATTTTCAAATATCAGACTAATATCTGATACGTACTAAAACGGTAATACCTCTAGCATGTATTTATTTCTATACTTCAGAAGTGAATGTTGAGTTCAAGTATATTCGATGCTATTGAAAAAGGCACAAATATCCTTTCGAATATATTTAATAAAATTTTGCAGATCTCTCTCTATGTACATGTCCTGTTGTTAGATGCTTAAAATTAAGTTTAAATTCTATTGATGATTCTAACTTCAACGTTTGTTATTCAGATTGTAGTTCATAATGCCATTTCGCAAAGAAAAAAACAATTGACAAACTTTAAAAAGTTATTCGAAGAACGACGAACACATATTGAGTATGTTTGGAGTAATAAAAGATGAGCGAAATGTACGAGTAGAATATTTAGAATTGTCTGATGTTACTAAATTTTTAATTTAATATTTGCTTGATTAATAACTAATGCTTCAGATTTCCATTCAAAAAATATAATTAGAAAAAACAATTTAATTTTTGTTTCAAATATAACGCTACGTAAGTGAGATATCACATTAAGAATACAGTGGACATTCAAAATCAATTTTTTTAATTACCAATGAATTTCTTTTTAAATTTTCAGGAAATATGTAATGTTTTAACAGGTATCAATGTATAAAATTTAGTGAAATTATCTTTAATTGTTTCTAAAATATGTAACTTTTTTAATTTTATTAGTACCGAATAATTAATACATTTCAAAATGCTCCCCCATGCGGAAACCAGACTAAGTTTACAACATCAATATCTATATATATAAAGGAGAAAAGTGACTCACTCACTGACTCACTGATTAATCACGATATCTCCAAAATTATTAAACCTACACACTTGAAATTTTGTAGGCAGGTTCCTTTCATGGAGTAGACATCAGTTAAGAATGAATTTTGCATAGATCGAACCCCAAGGGGCGTTATAGATAATAATTCCATTTTTAAACTATTAGACGTACAGACTTGAAATTTGATAAGCAGATTCCTCTTTCTTGCAGTAGAGATCCTCTACAAAATAGGATTGGAGAAAATTGCCCCCTATGGGGCACTGAGAAGAATCAAGGGGCGTAATAGATAAATATTTACGTTTTTCAACTATTAGACCCATCAGAGCTTGAAAATTAGAAGGTATGTTCCTTTCATGGAATAGATTTCCTCTAACAAAGAGTTTTGCGAAAACCGACCCCCAAAGGAGTGGGGTTGCGAGGGGCTAAGGAGAGTTATAGAAAAATTCCTGTTTTTGAATTTAATCCATTTACTTGAAATTTGTTGGGCACGTTTCTTTAGTTAAATAGATTCCCACTAAGAATGTGTGTGTGGATTTTACGGAAATCAACTCCAGGGGGAAGCGGGGGAATTATTGGGGCGTATTGATAGGCAAAATTCCTGTTTTTGAACTACTAGGAGTATACTAATAAAATTTAGTTTGCATGTTTCTTTTGTTGAATTGAAATCCACTAAGAATGCTCTTAACTGGGTTGTGGGGCGTATTGATGATGAAAATTCCGTTTTTGCTCTATTAGATTTAGACTTGAAATTTAGCACGCATGTTTATTTTATGGAGTAGAGATCCACTGTGAAATTTGCTTTGGTGGAAATCCAGGTGACTATTGGATTTAGTGATTTCTATTTCTATTTTATATATTAATAGAAGTTAGAAATTATATATAATTTATGTCCTTTTTATATCAAGAGGCGAGAGTTACAGCTATAAATATGTTTTTCAATACAATCGAATTCTTAATGCTAGATCTCAATAATTCATATATATCTAAACAGTATATATTTATACAATATCGTGAAATACCCAGTAAAGACGGTGGGTAATGGCTAGTTACCTAATAAAGTTCATTCTACACATAAAACTAAAACTTAGCGATGGGTTTTTTTTTCATATTCTTTTGTTTAAAAAAAAATTTAAAAAGTTATTTTTGTATAAATTTTTAGTTATTTCTATGAAAACTAATTAAAAGTTTTATATATTCTATGCTTTTACTATTTCTTCCACACTTAAATGAAGAAAAAAACATTCACTGACATATACATATATGCAGAATATTTGTGCAAACTTTCACTGCATTTGGGAAACATTTATTTCGGAGAGAACATTTTAAAGTTATTGAAGGGACAAAAATGTATACATTTCTCTTACACGGAGGTTTTCATGATGATTATATAAGTATTTAATCACATTTTCTAAAACCAATTAGTGCTATAATTAAAGTTAACCCTATGATATATATACAAGTTATAAACTGATTTTTTTTTGTGTTTCTATAGTAATCATACCTAAGTTTCAGTAACAAACACATTTTCAGTAGAAGATTAATTGATATTTGGATGTAAGCATCTGAAATAAGACTAAAAATACAATTTAAAATCATTAAAACTCAAGACGCTATATACAACAAATTAAAGTGTAAAATTATATAAACAATAAAATATGTCTGTGCTTTTGATCCCAGCATAACTACTACGAATAACAGTTATAATGAGAGTATTATGATTTCGAACTGTATATATCCATTTGAATAAATAAAGTCTGGCAAAAATTTTAAATTTTTCTTTTCATAACTGAGGTTATTTTTCCCCTCCTGTTTATTGCCATTTTTTATGTTTATGAAGTATTTCTTGAATCAAATATTTGAAAAATTCAAAATATTTCCTTTTTTTCGTTTTTATATATTTGACAGGATGTGAAATAAAGACGCACAGTCAAACAGGTGTTCGAATTGAAAAATGCATAACTTCCATAAAAATGATCGAATTTGTGGGACTCGTTATGCATTCATTTGCAGTGATTGCAAGCATTGTTAATAAGCTAAAAGAAAAAGAAATCAAAAATTTCATCAATTTTTACTAATTTGAAAGTCTACGCTATCCTCAAAGAAAGTGATTGAGATAAAATGAGGTAAAAATATTCCGCTAT
>BMAV01020636.1:114244-128585 GCA_019973955.1 Trichonephila inaurata madagascariensis | reverse complement strand
GCGCTTATTTTAATTGCAATATATTGATTAGTATATAATCATCCAAGCTTATTTACTTTGTAATATATCTCTCTGCGGTTTTATCTATTCTTAACTTTGATCTTTATCGTTTTAAAACTTCCTTTATTTAGTTTATTTTTATATAAAAAATTTTTAGTGGTTTGTTTAATTGCAAAATAAATATCCAAGTGGTGCCACGATTATTTCTTCTCGAATAGTCGTCTCAATAGCTTTCGTCATTTTACGCCATTTCGCGTTGGGAGCTTATAGTGGAAGGTTGAATTTTCAATCTCCAGTAATTATTTTACATGTAAGTGGGTTTATTTATTTATTTATTATTATTATTTTATTCCTCTCTTTGAGACATTCATTAGTGTTTTCTTTTCTGAGCTTCATTTTAATATATTAGCAGTTTTTCTTCCACGTGTTGTATTAGGCTTAACTTTTCAACTTTATTTTTTATCCTATTATGTCGAAAGTTTCTGCTGTACGGGGAAGGTGGCTCCCCGTACCCTAACCCTAATTTGCTAACCCTAATTCACTGGCCTAATTCAGCGACAGCTATATAAATCATAATAGGTCTCCAGTTTAGTCCAGACTTTTTTTGTATTCATTTGTTGTGTTTGGTGAATTCCAATTTCTTACTGCTTTAGCACTGTATTGTTCTAGTACTTCTTCACTTTTATTATATATATATATATATATATATATATATATATATATATGCATATTGTTAAAGGGGGTATAAATGTACCAGGTGATTCAAAAGTCCGTTAACAATTGAAAATTTAATAATTCATGGAGTAATGTACGGAGAGAGATCGAAATCGACATACATGCTTGAAATGTCATGGGGTCATATTAACAAAAAAAAAAGAAAAAAGAAAGAAAGAATTATGCCTGGAATGCCAGAGCGATTTTACGTGCGCTGACTTTCCAATGTGTAGATGAACTCGCTCAGTCCGTTTCTTCCTGAACTATCCAAGGACCATTAGCACTTATCTAGCTCTTTTGCTACGGGCCAATCGTCTAAACAACCCACGACTTCGAATTTCGTAATTATTTTTTCACAACTACATTTGTCACAGGACCTTTAACAATTGATGGTAAAGCAACACTTAGACTCTCTCCGTTCTGATAGTACAGCGTTACTTACAATGCCTTTTTTTGGTAAGATCATCATGCCGTAATTGCTGGTGAATTAGTTTCTTCTCTGAACACTGCTCATTTTATAGACGATTTTCATATAGCGTCACTAATGTTTTGCTGCCCAGTGCCCCCTATTGCCAATCATTGCACTTATTTTCGTTTAAATAAAACCCCATGTCATTTCAAGCATGTGTGTTATTTTTTACCGCTCTACCTACATCACGAGTATTTCATGAATTATTGAATTTTCATATGTTAACGGACTTTATGATCATCTGGTATATACATATATACACACACATATACATTTATATAATTTTTAATGTACTTGGAGTGAGAGACAGAAATAATTTGAATATTTAATATAAAAATAGATACCGTAATGTCCAGTGTAAAATGTGTATTTTCAACTTACGAAAAAAAAAAAAGATCGAAATTTATGGTTGCGTGTTATGTAACGGGTATAAAAAAATGGGAGCTTTTTTTTTAAAAAAAAGAAAAGAAAAGTGTGTGTGGGTTTATCATTAAAATAAATTAAACTTTTATATGTATCAAAATAGTGTTTATTTTAAGGAAATGAGAGAGAGAGAGAGAGAGAGAGAGAGAGACATACCTTAGGAACTTAAAGAGTTGTAGTTCTAAAAAGCAGTTGTAGTTTTTTTTATAAAAAAATTGTGGAATATATATATAATATCTCGAATAAATTATATACAAAACATAAAGAGTACTTTATACATATATGTCAGGTTTCTTCGTAAGAAAAGGGAGCTCATTGTATGAGGAAAATACCTAAAACTTAAGAAAAGGCTGATTGAAAGTATAAGTGAGCGTTATACGCCGATGTGCATTATACAACAGATTTTTCGGTAGATGGAATTTTAGAAACCATAAAGTGCTAGGTACCACAGTATGAAAAATATTGCTGACTAAGGGCAGCCTAAATAATGTAGAATTTAATCAGTTTTACGGACCACCTGATTTCCTCTTTCCTGTTTGCAATACTGAAAAAAATTATATGAAATATAATGAATAGAAGTTCTAAATACATTAATAATAAAAAAAAGTTACATAATTAAAGAAGCATTCGAATACATTTGAATGACGCTGAAATCGAATGATCCAGTTAATACCAGTTTCAATGATGCAAATACAAATTCAAACTTGATAAATTAAATTCGATTAGAAGCGTTATTAATAAGTACAGAATTAATTATATTAAAATAATTATAAATTAAAATTATCAAGTAAATTTTTTTAAAAAAAATTATAGGAATAATGTTAATAATATATATATTTATATACATGTATATTAAACGATTTCACCATTTTTCTACTTTCCGATTTATTAACGAAATGTATAAAGTGTAAAACGCGCATTGGTCTGCGTTTAATAAATACACTTCACTTGTCAGTATCCGTTTGATCCTGCTTCGCGCGCGCGCGGATATTTGCGTGAAGATAATCTACGGTGAAATTCCCTTCACATAATGACTCGGTGCTAATAATTCATTAAAACTTTGGTGTATGTTATGTTATATAAAGCAGTGAATTGAAAATAATTTCAATTGATTTCACAATACACTATAAATATTATTATGGAACTGAAAACTAGTTCATTACCTGGATGTTTTTAATTCCAAAACAATATAATTTCACAAAAAGAATAAAATAGTATTAAACTAAATTATTCCGGATGAATTTGTAAATTCTAATTTAATAATGCTGTTTATGTCTTATAGTATTGTGTAGACAATTTATTTTAAAGCATGTGATTTTTGGCGGCCAAATTATTGAACAGTGATGACCAAAATTATGGACAATTGTGAAAATTCTTTATGTTTTTTTAAAAATTTATATACTTAAAGAAAATGTTACGTTCCACAAAATTCTAAGCCTTTTATATCATTTTAAAGAGAACTTGATACTAAAATTAATATAAAAATAATATTAAAATATTTGGAATACAGAAAGGTTAATACTGTAATGACTATCAATATACACATTGGATACTGATGATAGTAATCAGATATCAGTACTTAGTGAGGTAGCATTTATTTTTTATTTCAGCTTCACATCGTTGTTTCTATAAGCTAGAAATAATTTTAAGCTATCCTTCGTTGTTACATGATACGAGAAAAAAATAATTGCTTCAATTATTTCCCTTTTATTTCATGAGCATCTCATTTGGACAAGACTTTTCAAATGGTGCCACACAAGTGTTTGATAGGATTGACGTCAGGGCTGTATCCTGGCCAAGAAAACTATGATATTTTTTCAAGAAGCAATGTCATCATTATAAAGAGGGGATTGGACACCTAGAAAGAAATTTATGACGAGAAAGGAGTCTTTCCTATGTGAAAATTGCAAGACAGGTAAGTGGTTACGTGACTACATCTGAAGACTGAAAGTTTTATTTAACCCTCTAAACGATCTGCACTTAAAGTCTTGCCATGCTGGAGATGCTTCAAAAAGGCACCGCACATATTTTTTTGCTTTCAGGTGGGGTTCTCAAAAGCAGTTGAGCCGTATTTTTAAGAATGCGGCTCGGCCGCTTTTGGAAATCTTGCTTGAAGGCAGAAAAAGCATCTCTGGAATGGTGGAATTTTACGTGCAGACCGCTTGGAGGGTTAAGATGTCAGGGGAGACAAATTTAATAAAAAACAAAGCAGGAAAAAGGCGTAAAGGATGCACTTGATAACAGAAGAACAAAAACACTATGTCTTTAAGAAAAAGATTGCTGTCAACGGTCATCAGAAATTATCTGAATGATGTTGGTGTCAGTCTAAGACCAATCAGGAGAAGATAAACAGTAGTTTGACTAAGAGGGGGAATTCCAAAAAGAAATATTTATCTCAGTTTACGGCAGTGCTAAAAAAGACTGAGGGTGCAAAGTGGGCAAAGGCACACAATAATTGGCAGAATGATTAGTGGTTTCAAGTTAAATGGAGTAATGAAAATAAGATATCGTTGTTCAGTAGCGATGCCGAAAATTTGTAAGAAGTAGAATAGGAGAAGTGCTATATCCTGACTACATCCAGGTAACTGTGAAGTATCGACAGTTTTATGATTTGGTCACGCATATCAGTTGATGGTATTGTGGTCGCATTCATATCATCGATGGGATACTAAATTCTAAAAAATACATTGACACAATTTTATAAACCAAACTTCCACCTTCCATAAAGGATATTTTTACCAGCAATGCTTCATGTATTTTTCAGGAAGATTCTGCTCCTTGCCACACTATAAAATAATTTAAAGACTGGTTTCGTTTTAAAGCCATTGGGTTGTTGTCCTAGCCAGAAAACAATCCTGACTATCAATCATATCTAAAATTTGTGGAACCATTTGAAAGCTCTTGTCCGAATGAGGTACGTATGCAATAGAGGAACTAATTGAGAATATAATTGATTCATGGCATCACGTAATAAGAAAAAGGAAGGATTTAAAACTATTTTCAGCTCAATGAAACATCGATGTGGAACTGTAATAAAAAATAAAGACTACCCCACTGAGTACTGATAACTCACTGCTATCATCAGTATCTAACGTATTTCGATAGTTATTGCAGTATAACATTTTTTTCGATGCAAATATTTGAATTCAGTATTTATTAAATTACCTTTAAAATAATATAAAGACTTTGCATTTTGTGTAACGTAACATTTTCTATAAGCATACAAACTTGAAAAACATAACAATTTAACAAAGCATGAACAGTACAACGAAAGAAAAGATTAAAACAGTTTTCAAATCATTGAAACATCAATGTTTCTGTAATAAAAAAAATGCTACCTCACTAGGTACTGATAAATCAATGCTATCAAATTACACTAAGCATCTAATGCATATCACAAGTTATTTCAGCTTAACTTTTTTTGCATTGCAAATATTTAAGTTTGTTTTTGTATTGAATTTAGTATTAAATTTTCTTTGAAATGATATAAGAGACATAGCATTTTGTGAAACGTAACATTTTCAATAATCATACAAACTTAAAGAACATAAAAGTTTTCAAAAGTGTTCACTTCACAACTTTGGCCACCACTGTATATATAAATTTACACAGTGGTCTCTCTCTCTCTCTCTATATATATATATATTGATATATGTGGAGTTACAGAGTTTTTGTAAATAATTCTTAAGACCTGGAATGCTTTTCTTTCACTAGGAAATGAAACTATAATTCCCTTTCTAACTTTACATGAAGAGGCAGTGATGATATTTTTTAACATTCATATATATTTATATGTATCATCAAGCTTTTTGATGTTACTTTTGCTTGGGACTCATTTCTTCATTTATTTGTTCCAAATTTCTGAATGGACGCCAAATGAGTTCCATTATGAGGAATGATCATTGGAGCTCAACCGAATCTTAAATGACAACCGTTCGATCATCAGCCGCTTGTGCAATCGCTTTCAGAGAGTGTCTCAAAGACCTGATAATGGTCGTCTTAGGGTTATAACTAGCCGCAAGCGGCTCGTGCCGTCAACCAATAAATACGTAAAACTTCAAATAGTGCTTCGAATGAAAAGGACAAAGCTTTTGCTCGACTTGAACTCTAAAGAGCATGTCTGGGACGCAATCTGAAATATATTTCTGTTTTACAAAATCTCTCTCGAAACCTTAACGACTTTACGTATCTTCTTCGAAAATGGGCACAAATTCCTCAATATACGATTGGTGACCTGCTTGCAGATATGAATCATTGTTAAGTCTGCATCTCCGGTAAAGCTGGTCACATGCGCTCGCCCTACGGATAACTCTTTACAATGAAATATTTTTCACCAATAGTTTGAGGCATTAGTGTTTATTTTGCTTATTTCTGGACAGATTGTTGTTTTTCTTTTATTTTTGCGGACCATTGCTTTTTCTTAAATGTTTCACTGCATTTCAATAAGCTGTTTTCTTATACTATTTTTCTGTCAGATGCTTATTTTTTGAGAACGATTTTAGTATAGAACTATTCATTATATAGTCTTCTGAATAATAGAAGCTTTCGTTTTTTAAGCTTATAGATAGCTGGAATACAAACTATTTAGAGATTCTCTGAAGAAAATTGGATTTTTTTCAGTATTCCCTTTAAAAATTGAAAAACTTTAGGAAGTCATTTAAAATCTTCCCTTTCTTCTCTCTCATAGAATGATCTTAGAGTTGTTCTGTTATTCATTTATAGAAACTGCACAGAAGCAACGATTTAAAAACACTATGAATTGTTCATGAAATGAATTTTACAGGACAATCCAATCCAAAGTGTGGGTTATTCTTTATAATGAATTTCTAAATTTTAAAATATCTTCAAAAGTATGTTGCTTTTCATTAGTCAACGAAGTAACTGTTCCAGAGGTAACGTATTTATTAGGAGCAGTTCAATCAATAAGCTAATTCTCAACAGATTTTTAAGATTCGTTTTTGTTAATTAAATTAAAAGAGATGGCATTTCCCGTCGTAGGATAAAAGCAATAAACTATTTTTTCATGTTTCAGGAGAGTTTGACTGCAAATCTTTACAGTACGCAACCATGCTTAAATGTGAATGTACTTATCATTATTTGTTTACAATTTGATGTATCTATCAATATCATTTTTGTGTTCATGTGTATGTGCATAAATTAATGAAAAATTAAAAACACGAGATTCGAAAGCGGTAAAAATGGAAATTTTGTTGCAAATAATAAACCTATTTGAAATGTCGGTAAAATTCTTCAAAAATGGCTGATTGTTTGTATGTGATGTTTAAGACAAAGGAAATAATTTAGAAACATTAAAAAGTATCAATTTATTCGAGCGTATAGTACGCACTTATAACACAAAAAATAATTTTGAAATTTAAGATACATGCGCTGAGTATAAAATAAGAAATAGTTTTTAAATAATAGTTTTAAAATAAGAAAATGATGGGTTAATAAAAGTTAGATTTCTACATTTTCTACATATGCACTTAGCCTCCTTTCGTGAATGTTTTTCATTTTCTAACACATGTTCTACAATCGTCTTAAATTTGTTTGGTGAATGGCTTTATGGTACACAAGTCCAAAAGCTGAACTAATGGCGATCATCCGTCTGGAATAACTGTCATGTATGTACTGCTTTCTTTCAGCAATTTTTTCGTATTATCCTTTAGATGGGATCTGAACATGTCCCAAAATAAGAGACTTCCTGGATTCTTCAAATACCTGGATGCTTTCACCAAATAATGTAAATCTTATCTCCAGGTTTACATCATTTTGGTCCGTCCGTACTTCCTCGTGCACCTTTCCGGAAATAATATTTTGGCATCGGTTTTCGTTTAAAATAATCATGGGGTTTAATGCTGTATTGTACGCTAATTGGACGAGCACCAAGGTGAAATGATATAGTTTGTTACATGTTGTTCTTGTGTGAACCATTATTTTCAAAGATAAGAGTATTGCACTTTTACATTTCAGATTTCTTTTTAAAAGATTATTGCATATCACACGTCGAATATATCTAAAACTTTAAAAAAATGTACTGTTTAAAAATATAGGTGTGCATAATACGTCGGAATGTGTTATAATACAATCACATTGTTCATAAGTAAATATTTAAATAAGTGAGGAGCTTCTAATGTGCTCAATCCTTGTGACGTCATTAGTCACATGATAAGAATCACCACAAGTTTTGAGCCAATATGTTCAAAAACTCGTGTGACGTCATAGTCACACTATAAAAGCAATCACGTGTTTCCAGCTAATCAGTTCATGCGCTATGTTGTTGTCCACTTTTGATCTTTTCAGAAACATTCTTTTAAAAAGTACAAATTTGTCAACAAAAATAACGCACATAGGTATACCAGTTTTACTTGATTTAAAACTGAATGCATCAAATATTTCTTTTTAATTTTAAAATATCTTCAAGAAATTTATATTTTATGAAATTTGAACATTTTTATCCAATTGTGTGTGTGTGTGTGTGTGTAAAATTTGAAATTTTACCCAAAAAAATCAACTAGTACAATTAGTTTGTTGTTTGTTTTGAATTCAATGGAGAACACGTGTTTGTCTTAATCAAGCGACCGCTATGAATTGAGAACAAAATTATTAATTATTTTTCATTTGAGATTAAATATATACTCAATAGAAATTTAACCTCAACGTTTTGAATATTTTTGGCAAATGTTACGTAGCACGTTTTTTTTTTTCATTCATATATATACATACCCTGTTTTTCATACTTATTTCCTAAACAACTGTTTTATCAATAATGATAGCAATTTCACAATTCATTAACCAATAAATGATTTTCCGGATTTTAATCAAAGCCACTGGGGCATGTTTATGGTTACTATGTCAACAGCATCTCCGTTTCTATATCAACAATGTTTAATGTGAAGTTCTCGGCCCCCTGGAAATTAAATGTCCAGTTCAGCAAAGTGTGAATTATTTTCATGGATTTAATGCCAGACAGCCGAATTCCATTGTTACGGTTGGCTACCTAATAATACGGAAGGGTAACTTTATCTCATTGGCTATTCAATTCTTATTCACTTAAGGTCCTTTAATATACAGTTGATATAACAGATTTTCGGTCGGAGTTGATGAGTGGTCATAATCGCGAGCACATGGTTCGCATCTCTAGTCATGAACTCGAATCCTGGTGCCCTTAATGACTCACTGTGTATAAGGAATAATGCTTGCTAAGATTAAAACTCCTATCATTGGTATGGTGTGGAAGTTTGGAAAAGGAGGTGAAAACTCATATATCCTTCTCGAGTTTTGACTATGCTTTAAAAATATTAGACTCGTGGCCAATAGCTTTCGTGTTGCCTCACAGTTTAATGAACAGTCAATCGATAGAAAACTCTTACATTGATTATACAATACAAATTGTAGTGTGTAATATATGAGGATAAAATATTGTATGAACATTCATTTATTCAATCCTAGGTGGCTTAAAGATAATGATCAGAAGCTCATATTTAATAAAAATTTCCTTAACATTATTGAATTACTTTTAAGATTGTATTATTATAAAAAATATTTTTTTATATGATTTAAAATATTAAACTGCAATGAAAAGATTTTCTGTAAGAAAACCCTTTTCTAGTACTGAGTAAGAAATACTTTTCCTTCCCCTGTGAATTTCATTTTTCATGTTTCAAAGATTTATTCAGTCCTGTAATGTTTTCCTTTTTCAATTATAAAAAATTAAATTGGAAATAAATTGTACTAAATTACTAAAATTTATATGTTAATAATAAAAAAATACTTATTCTAAACTACGAATTACGTTAACTACCATATACTTTTTATAATAATGTTTTCTAGAGTATAATTTATTACAAAATATTTTGCATATTATATTATTCAATGCAAACAAAATGCATCCACATTTTCTTTCATGAAATTGGCTTACATTGTATTTGTTCCATTAGCATTAGTATTTAAATTAACAGATTTAAAATTTGTGTGTTATGACTGTATAAATTTAAGAAATATACTTCAATTGCTTTAAAATATATGCTATTCAAGATTTAATCTCTAAAGATGAATTTAGATTGATTTTGATTACACTGTTGACCATCCAAAATGCAAGCCTAGGAAAAGATATATTAAAGGCAAACATATTAGAGATGTGACGTAAAGTTCAATGATACAAAAAGCCCTATGCTTGGGAAGGAAGACGATGATATCAGTATTGATGAAATCAGTCTTCTGTTATTACTACATGCTTCAGCACTGAATGAAAATTAGTCTTATTAGGATGTGAAAGCCTATATTGTCTCCTGCTATATTCCCTTAAGACCGGAATTATTTTTATCTTTAAATACTAATTTCTTCTGCCTATCAATACTATATAGATCCCAATGACATTGGGAAAAATAATAAAAAAATTTCCCGCTCCCTTCACCCTGGAACATAGACGATACCCACACGATCGTGCGGGTTGACGTTAACTGGAAAACAGGTCACCTATGACAATTTATGAGTTACACAATTTTAGCTCTAAGTTGATAGAATAAACTATCTTAATTCAATTGAAATTGTTACAAATAAGGAAATTATTGATGTATAGTTAACTCTGTTATTAATTCATTATTTATTTACTGTAAAAATATTTTGTTTTGTTTTTGACAAGTATAAAAAAACCATTGCATTTTTCACAATATTTTTTCTAACTGCTTTCGTAGTTTTTTCAAATCTGCACTTGCGATACCTTGAAATGTCATGAACACATCGAAAATGGTTATGCATGTCAAGCCTTTTATCATGGAATGGCCATGATAAAAGCCATGACATTTATAGCAGGTGGATTATAATGCTTCGATTTTTTTGAGTGGAATTACACAACACTGCTATCTTCATCATCAAATAAATTACTTTTGTTAGTAGAAATAAGGAGTTAGAAGCTGATAACGCTTCAACTATCTCTAACTTAAAATTTAAGCGATCCATTTTGATTTTTAGAGGAATTTTATTTGATATTGCGTCTTGTTTGCACAGAAACCAATAATTTACAACAGCTAAATCAATGTAATAAACGTGTTCAAGAGACTTTTATGGTAAAGATTGATGCAAAATTGTCTTTCCATTTCAAGTATTCCCTGTTTTCTTCATCACTCTCATCTGAACGTGATTCTCCTTCCAGTATACGCGATTCACATGTTTTGTTCGCAGCATTGTCATCATCTGATCGCTAAGTTTTGATCTAAGTTCAATCTCTTTTAGTCATCAGTTGGAAAATTTCTGCTTTTCTGTGAAAATTCTTCTCCTTTTAAACACCTGAAAAAGTTTTTGGTTAAAAGCTATTACAGTGTTCCAGGAAAAATAGTAAAATGTATCAGAAATTTTATTAATTTAAATTAAAAAAATATATATTTAAACCACACCACACAAGCTCCCACCGGAAAACCCTGATTTTTGAGGGGGAGGGGGAAGAGATATGGATGTAAGTATCTGGGGAGAGGATAAAAATGCCATACTCCACAACAAATGTATGAAAAAGAAAATTAATTGCGAGAGAGAGAGAGAGAGAAAGAACAAAAGGGACTCATCCATGACGACCCTTAAGAAAATTTGGTATTAATTATATAACTACATATTTCATTTTTATGTAGGCTTTCATCAAAATTATTGAAACAGAAAAGAAAATTCGCATGGCAAGTACTTATCTTTACAGCTGCAGTGACTCAAATAACGCTCAACCAGCACAATCATGCGGGTGACGAAATCCCAAGTCCTACAATTAATACTAATAGAGTATAATTAATAATCTTTCTGTTTTACAATTATTTAAACATTAATTCAAAAATATTTATCGAAGGAATTAGAAATATAGTGATAATTACCTTTTTACGACAGAGAAAAAGAAGACGTGTTTTCGTTGTATTTGAAAACAAAGCTAGATTTGCCAGCTGAAAGTAAAACATGGACCACAACCATCATCTGTTGATAAAAAGTAACAATTTACACTTTCTACAAACCGGTTGAATAGTTAGATTCGCGATTTTCTTACGACTATTCCAGAAGCAAAAACGTATAATAATATGAAACCCGCATGATCGTGCGATTGGGTCTTAAAGGGATATAAGAAAATAAAGCAAAAAGAGTCAGCCCTTAAAGCAATGTGAGACCTTGAAACCTTTATTCTAAGTACAAACACACACACACACTAAGTAAGAAATATAGTGAAGATAAGACACAGTCATAGTAGGCAAATTCTCTGTCTTAGGACGGATCTAAGACAGATTCTCTTTAAAGACAGATTAGAGGACGGTTTCTCTTTTAATTTTACTTTTGCAATATTATCCACAGGTGTAAAAACTGAAAGAGAAAGTACTATACACGTTTTTGTTTGAAGTATGGTGCAAAACACCAAAATTAGAAATATGTACTTACGCTAATGTGTAGTGTTCATTAGTCGAAAATACACAGCAAAGCAAGAATGTCAAACTCAAAGGCTAACTTGGGCGAAGCAAACAAGGTTTAATTTTAAGTGGGCCACAAAAAATTAATGTTTATAGAAACGTTAATTGATTTCAAATAATATATTTTAATAAACGTGTATAAGAAAACACAAACAATTTGATGTTTACGTCTTGATACTTGACATCTCTTCTCTGCTGCGATCTTTCCTATTTCGAGAGAAATTTTGTTCTCAGTAATGACTCAAAACTGATCCACACAAGTTGATCATCATTAATACTATTTCTAACAGGATATTTTTTCCTTTCATAATTGAAAATAACTGCTCGCACTGATAAGTACTTCCAAGTATGGAAATACTTTCAAATGTAAATTTTCAAGTATATTCTAATCTATATGATAAATACATTTGTAAGAAACAGGACTCACCCCCTCCAATGGATTTTGACTCCAAATTTGATTAGCATTGGATCACCTCCATTTGCATATGGCTGGTATTAAGTCTATAATTATTGAGGAAATCGAAGAAAAGAAACAAAATTTGTCTTCCGAAGAATTAAAATCTTTAAATCTTGTTTCAAATTCTATTCTATGTTTTGAAATTTTCTCTGCGTACTTTTGATAGGATGCAATATCAATTAAACTGACTTGTTAATGTTGCACGTCAGGAAGTGCGTTAAATTTTAATTTTCCGCTTGATTTTCTCAAAATACTAACTTACATTTTAAATTTTTATTAAAATGTTCGTATTGATCTGATCTTTTCGTTGTAAGAAAAAAATTAAATTGGTTAAGTTTTGGGTTATATTAACCATGAAAAATAAATTCTACAACTATCTTGGATCGAAAAACAATCTTGTGTTTTGATTTTTAGATTTAAAAAAATTGCATGCTTCTTCTTTTAAATTCCAGAAATGTTTGAGAATCTTGGAGCAAGGTAAGCAGTGTACCTCGGAGTATTAGGACAAACCTAAATGTTCATTATCTCACTAAAGAAAGTAATGAATTGTTGCTGATTTAAGCCTCGATATCTTATAAAATTTAAAACTTTTTTTTTATATATGACAAAATATTCTTTATTTTAATTACCTTCGTGCATAATACTTCCGGATGTGTAATACAATGCGTATGATGAATTTTTGAACCATGAATTTTCTTTAGTGTTTTTCATAGTAATGCTAAGAAGCCTTTTTTTTCCTCTCATTCGAGGAGCTTTGCCTGGAGCTATAGATTTTAATTTGGACAAAGGTTGATGGTAGTTCTGTAATGTACAAGGACGAAGAAACACACGCAAATTCCATGTAAGAAACTTTATTCAATAAAAATTTATGACCCTCTAAAATTGATCACACTATTTATGAATCAACTAATTATATATATATACCTAACGTTAATTTTTATCCACAATATCTTAATTTAATACAAACCAATAATAACAACAATGAAGCAAATTTTCTTGACATACATATCAAATTAAATGATAATGTAATAGTTTCTAATATTTATAATAAAAGAGAAGAATTTAATTTCAATATTATAAAAGTTCCTCATTGGGAGAGTAATGTACATGTTTCTATATTCGGAAATATTGTTATTAATGATATACAACGTAAGACATTTCTGGTGTCA
This sequence comes from Trichonephila inaurata madagascariensis, assembly GCA_019973955.1. Lineage (NCBI taxonomy): Eukaryota > Metazoa > Arthropoda > Arachnida > Araneae > Nephilidae > Trichonephila > Trichonephila inaurata. The sequence continues at coordinate 114,920 of BMAV01020636.1, read as the reverse complement.
AAAAAATCAGACATAATAAATAACTATAAACATTTGACTAAATATTGCTTAAATCAGAAATACCCAATAAATTTATTAATAGTTATATGAATAAAGCTATTCAAAATAATTAGGATTAAAAATTCTGAGATTGATAATATTTCATTACTATAAACTTAAATATTTTATAGTTATAGTTTTCTGCATAATCTAATGTTAGATAAAATTACTTATTATTATTTCATTCATATTTACTCTAGTGTTATTAAAATTATGCTATAATTGGCAACTCTTATTAATTTTTATTTCCATTCTTTTTATACTTTTGTTAAGTGCTACATTTCAACCCTTCAAATGATTTTAATCTGCATTAGGGTCCAGAATCTGGCAATAGCTTATTTATTGCACTCAGATTTAGCGCGAGCTTTGCATTTGTAAGTGCAATTTTTAGGTAAGTTACATCTATCTTGTAATGGATTTATATATTCCTATCCATTATTTTCTATTGGTTTTTGCTAAGTATTATTTACATAAAGGGGGAAGGTTGGCTGGCCAAAAAACATGTTCAATCCCACTTTTATATAAATTATTTTATATATTAGCTATCCTGTCAGCAATGTATATAACACTGCAGCATCCATTTTATAATTTTTAATCTCGGTTACTCATATGTCTTTCATTGTGTGATTTTCCTACT
>BMAV01020636.1:89810-103551 GCA_019973955.1 Trichonephila inaurata madagascariensis | reverse complement strand
TCCGATCTAGTGCGAAGCCAGTTTGATTACTATTAAATCAATTATTTTATAATTAATATAATAAAAACAATCTATGTCTTTTTTATATATTATTAATTTAGTTGTTTTATAATTAATATAATAAAAATATGTCTTTTTTATATATTTTATTAATATTTTATAAATATATAAAATATTTAATAAGTCATTTTTTTAAAAAATAGTTTTAACCTTAATAGTTTAATTTAAATAATTTTAATATTTTATTAAAATAACTTTAATAAATTTATTTAAATATTTTTAATATCTTTTTAAATAGTTTTAATAAATTTATTTAAATAACTTTAACAATAAAATGATACAAATTTTCATAATAAATTGATAATAATTTTAATAATAAATTTAGTAATTAATTAATAATAATTGTAATAAATTAATAAATAATTGTTATTAATGTATAGTATTTAATTAATTTTAATAAATAATGATTTATTAATTTTAATTTATAATACTATATTAATTTTAATTTATAATACTATATTAATTTCAATTAATATAATAATTTTTAATTTTAATTAATATATAATACTTTATTAATTTTTATTAATGTATAATACTTTATTAATTTTAATTAATAATAATTTATTTATTTTAATTAATAATAATTTATTTATTTTAATTAATAAAATTTTATTTATTTTACTTAATAATAGTTTATTAATTTTAATTACTAATAATTTAGTAATTTTATTTAATAAAAATTTTAAATTATTTTAATGATAAATAATTTTAATAATATTATTTTTTTACTTTATAAATACAAAATAATTACATAAAATATCATTTTATATTTATCAACATTTCATAAATAGATTTATTTAATATTAAAAAATAATTAAATGAATTGAAAAAAAAGTTCATCGTAGGATTCGAACCTATCCTCCTGCATAAAAAGCAGGCGTTCTACTAACTGTGGTATTATATCCCTGGGAGAAATTGAAACTTATTTGTATGAAAGCTAAGCATGAATTTCGAAGGCTATTTTCTCCGAATTGACTGGCCATTCGGTGAAATTACAATGAGGGTAGAACACCCTAAAGGAGTACTACTATTACATCAAGTCTCGACCCGAAATGAATTTTCTTAGTCGTGCCTTCCCCTTGTCAGATATTATTTATGCTTAAATACTGAATTTAACTTATTGTGGTATATTTAAAACAAATGTAAGCATTTTTTTTTTTAATAATAAGGAAGAAAATAATATAACTAAATGAAACGTTTAGCAGATTTCACCTATCTTATTTTTATTCTGTGTTGGTTTGTTGGTTTACTATATGTTATTTTGTGCCAATATATTAGTCGGGCATTGATTTCGACACTATTGCAGAATAGCGTAAACCAAAAATGTAACTAGTAGTTAAAAATATCCGTAAAGTATACATAAACATGAAAACAAGAAGCAACTTATAAAAATATTTTTAAAAAAAGATTATGTAAATTAAAATTAGTAAGAAATAAGATATCAGCACAGTGGTTGAGTGGTAGGTATCGTGCTTCCAGCACGGAGTTCCGACCCCGAACTGGGCAAGGTCAACTCAGCCTTCAGTGGGTCGATAAATAAATATGAAGCTTGCTTGGGAACTAAACATTGGGGCTTCGAGTCAGACCGGAATTTCTGCTCATGCACCTCAGTACCCAATGTCAGGTAAACATAGATAGGCACAGTAGGCCTTTGAGGTCATGCGCTGTTGTACCGCTGAGTTTTAGTTTTGTTTCTGATGTAAGATACAGATTCAAATATTTAATAAAACATTACAAATGGTATTGACACATATGAATAAATATACAAATTAGGGTTATTAACACTTGTAAAAGCAATTTTAAAAACTTTAATTTATTATAAGTGTAAATTTTCAAATTTTAATAAGATAATAATATTTTAAGCACAATATCTCGTAATATAAGAATAAGAACTTATTCATATTTTTTATTAAAAAGATATATAATTACTACTACCGAAAACAAGTTTGTTTTTATTACAATACATATCATAACTTCTTCACGATTATTGCTTTTTCTCCTGGATAATGAATGAAGAATGTACAGTAATACCTTGTACGCTACCCCGACTTACGCGAGTCCCAATTTAAGCAATTTTCAAATCACGACCATTCATCTTTTGTTTGAGTGCAACCCAACTCGATTACTCACTCCCCGCTTCCTGCTTAGTTAATGTAAATGTCCGGACCTATCGCGCAGAATCGACACTTAGCCATAATAGTTTATTTTGTGTTATTTATTTCTTATCTATGGAATGTTGCATTTATTATTTTTTTGTTATAATTGTTGTATTGTGTCTGTTATATGTATTACATCTACTCAAATTACTCTATTTCATCCAAACGAAATAATCGGACATTCTTAAAATAAAATTTCACAAAAAAAAACAACTTTAAAATTAATTTAAAAATGGATAGTGATGGCGTTCAAGAACTGCTGAATCCACACAATCAGAAGCTAACAATTGATGAGCTCAGAGAAATGCATAGACAAGGCCAAGACATTGAAGAACTTGAGTCTTCCCAGTTCAGTCAAAGATCGAATGACTGTTGGGAATTTGACAGAAGGCCTCAGTTTATTCGAAAAAAGAATTACAAATATATTTTAGAAAATATAGACACTATTGAAGAACGTTTCTTTTTTCTTTTCTTTTTCAATAAAACAATGAATAAAAAATTATTAGCAGGCTACGAAGATATTTTGCGGAAGAAAAAAAAAATCTTTGAGTTGGCAGATCACTTTGTTAGATTTTATGAGTGAAACCCCTTTTACTGCAAAATAACTTCGTTTTTCGATTTTGTATTTGTGTTACCTAAGCTTTTAGAAAACCTACTTTTTTATAAATTATTATTTTATTTAGTCTCCGACCCCACTAAAAAGTAATTGACATTATACGAGATATTATAACCTACTTACGTGAATTCGTCTTATGCGGTTAGCACTCATTCGGCTCTATCGCGCAAATTCTGGACATTTCAGTATATTCAGTCCTATTTAGGTAAAACAAAATATATTGGATAGTTTACGATTTTTCCGACAGACGCCCAAACATTCGAAATTGACAGGAATAAATAACTATCACTTTAAATCACTAGAATGTCTAGAATTTCAATCAAATCCTCTTTCTTTTGAAGTGAATTTGATATTTAGAACTCCTAGAGAATCTACTTTCATCTTAAAGTGCATTTGATTTAATTTCCTCGAAAACAGTTAGAATGTATTGAACATTTCCAAAGAAAATGGGAATGTTTCAAGGTTATGTCAATCACGATTGCGTTCCATGGAAAATTGAACTTTCTATTGGATGAAATATTAACGAATGTCTACTGTTTCATAAACTCTTTTTCTGTTCCTTGAGACATACATTTCCTTCTTAGTTTGAAAGCTGAAAAGTTTGTGACAGGTCTATTTAGTGTAGCAATGCTTATATGAAATAAAAATCAATTTTATAGACATCAATTTGAACACGTATCTTCCATTCAGTTAAAACACTGAAATGAAATATAAACTGATTATTCGTTAATAAATACGTCAAAATATTTTCATGTTTTTTACTGGAGAATATCATTCCTATGTATATATATATATACTAGCTGGTATACCCGTCCTTTGCACGGGTGAATTTAAAAATCAAACAATACAGATTGAAGAACAAAAAAGTTTTTAATGAGCTAATTTTACGTGAATTACAAATTAAACAAAAAAAAACTTTTTGCATATCTCAGCTGAACAATAATACTATATATGTTAAAGTTTAAGTCTGTAGGCCTAATAGCTGATAAAAAGGGTTTTTTTTATTTATAACACCCCGTAATTCCCTTGTGGGTCGATTTTTGAAAATACCTTCCGAAGCTAATCTCTGCACAGAAAAATAACATATTGTTATAAATTTTGTGTAATGAATGCTTAAAATAGTGTTAATTAATTTATATCTGGATGTGTAATACGTTAATATTACGTTCTGTTGTATTTATTTTACGTTAAAATTGTAATATTTTCGCATGTAACTCCGTTCCGTACTCTATACTGGTGAATATGTGTTGATATTCTGTATCGCCACCTGGTGGGCAGTGGCACTAAAGAGGATAGCACAAAACCCTTCTCCACAAAAAGTACATATACATGCCAGTTTCGATAGTATTCGGTTGAGCGGTGTTGGAGTGAAGCGAGGTTATTTTTATAGAAACATCCATTTATATATATATATGTTTGTGTGTGTGTGTGTGAGAGAGAGAGAGAGAGAGACAGAGACAGAGAAAGAGTGTGTGCATGGGTTCATCATCCTCTTATTTATTCAAAATTCCACTTAATCTGTAAGAATTTAAGTATTAATAGCTATCGCTGATCGTTTTAGGGCAAATTATTCCATTGCAAAATGCAATACATTTCTCACTCAAAAAACATAATAAAATTTGATTATTTTCATTCGGGAAAACAAGTCTCATAGTGTATTATCGGAATACTTTTATTTGCGTGAAATACAACGCTTTGTTATATTTGAAGAAAATAAAGCAATATTATCCAATAAAAGTTATACAAAATTATCGACTATTTGTTCCTTAGGCAAAATTTTTGTTATAGTATACCAAAGAAAATAACTGGGGAAAGCTTGTAGATATATTCTAATGAAATGCGAAAATTATATTTCCCTTTTTTCAAATCTTAAGTATTACGTGTAATGTAGTAGCAATGTCTTAGGCTTTACTTAAAACTTTTATCGAAGCTAATGTTTTGATAATTTTATGAATATATATTAGAGAGACAAAGTTTTATAGAAAATAAATTAATGCATTGTTTGTGCATGATGTTCTATTTTAATATTAAACTAATATTTACACGCTTTTAATGTTTTCGATAGATCGTTACTTAGGAAATTTTTCAGTACTTAGTAATTACAATAGCTATTTATTTTAAAATCATAACTTTTTAGAAATGAACACGCAAAATATTTGAAATATACATGACAATTTTGAATTATTAACTTTACATAATTTTGAAAGCTAATTTCAAACTAAAAGATTTTTTTAAATCCGTAAAATGTTCAAAGTTTTTATAATTGAAATTCGAAATACATATATTTCATTCACGTTTTTTTAATGCTTATTCATTCAATAATTCTCAATTATAAATCTTGAGAAAGAAGAAATGTTTCAAATAGTTTTTTCGGATGTTCTTTTCTTATTCTTGTTTACTTCATTTTTACTTAGGAGTTAGATTTAAATTAAACAGGAAGGTAACTCAAAATAATTTTTACTAGTAATTATAATCATAGTTTTTAGTTTTGAAAACTTAGCTTTCAAAGGTAAGCGAAATAATTATATTAAAACATTTTGATTAATGATACAACGTGTCATTATTAATGAACATTTGTTTTTCCCTTTGAATACACGGCCTGTCATAGGTCTTTGTAAATCTCACGACTTTGAGAAAAACATATTTTTAGAACGGATGTATAAAAAAAAAGAAAAATCGATTTTTAAAAGAAGCGCTAAAGAAACCTGTATTTAAAAATAAAGTTTCATGCTCTAGTACTGAATAGTTTCAACTTAATTTCCTTTTTTTTTAATCAAATAAGCTTTCAAAATGTGTGTTAGATTTTCTAAAAATAAAAAATCAGTACTTTTAATCAATCCAAGCAATATATTGTTTTAATTCTTAAATTTTATCATTTACATTATGTGAAACTCTTATTTTGAAACGATACATGGTAAAGAAAATTTAAGATAAAACGACTCTTCTGCTATATAACGTTAAGTTAAAGTAGTCCAAATAGTCACAAATAATATCATACGACTCATAAAACCTAAGATTGTGTGAAAAATATAGGATAAATATGCTTAAAAAAGAAATCTAATGGCATTTTATTGAAAAATTAGCTTCTAGCACTGCTCAGAAGACCAAAACATCCATGAAGGTAAAAAAATAAATAAATGAAATTTTAAAAAAACTAGCCCTTTGTACTTTCCCCTGATTTCTTCGCAGAATTTACATAATTTTACCATGTTGAATGCAATGTTGTAAATGAGCGTCTTAGACGTTGCTGCCAATTTCTGTTGTAAAGCCCTTCACATCTCCGGAATCCTTTATGGCGGTTAACGAAGATCTGCCAAACGTCTTCTTAGAGTGTCCCACATGCAATCGATTAGAATTAGATCCTGGGAATTTGTCAGCTAACCTATAAGCTGAATATTTTCACACCATAATATCCTTCCATAGCCAATGTGCGATGAGATGTATCGTTAATTCTCGCATCATACAGTGGAAGAGAAACTAATGACCCCGACATCTTAAAAGGTCACATGTCAGTAAAACCAATGATGGAAACTGTCTTGTGCCTTACGAGTCAATTTTCGCAAAACCCTATTTCAAGTGGACTTCTAATCCATGAATAGAACATGTCTAACAAATTTTAAGTATGTAGGTCTAAACGGGAATAGTTACCTTTAGCTCCCTCAACGCCCCTTAGAAGTCGATTTTCGCAAAATCTATTTTGTAATGGACCTCTACTCAGAGGCGTAACGGGGTATATTAGCAAACTCAGGTTTTGGCCCCATGACCAAATAACTACTTAGTGTCAGTCAAGCCATGGGCCCTCTAGAGTTCCTGGACCCCGTGCAATTCGGGGGTTACCGGGGGTTGTACATTATGCCACTGCCTATACTCCATGAAAAAAATATGCCTACCGAATTTCAAGCTTGTTTTTCTGGAGATTTCGTGATGCGTGATTGAGTGGAAGTCGATTTTCTCCTTTATATATAATTTCTATATGTATAGTATAATAAAATAAAAGTAAAAAAAATTCATGCGCAGTGTAAAATTTCAAAAATTAAAGATCTACATTGTTAACAGGTTAACAGTTAAAATACTTTAAATGACATAACTATTATTAGTGCATTATTTTATTTTTTTACTTAAGATATTTTATTTCCATTTTTAATTTAAATTAAAGTGATGTTTTGTACTACTTTAAATTTTATATTTGTCTATTTTTAAGTACCTGAATTATACTTGATTTTAAATGTATGAGATTAGCCTATTTATATACAATTCAAATTATCTATATTTGTACAATATTTTGGATTTAATTTTCTAATTTAATACTTATGTAAAATTATATTTTTCTACTTCAATGTGTTTTAAATGAAAATTTTATGAATTTTCTCGTAATATTTGTACAAATTTATACTGCCTTCAAACAATAAAAAATAAAAATAAGAAAATACTCGTATACTCCAATATTTTGAATTTATTTAAAAGAATTTAATACCTTCCCATCTTGAAGTAATGTGAATAATTACATATTAAAAGTTATAAGATGTTTAGATATTTAAATCAGTGTTTCTCAAACTGTGGGGCGTGCCCCCTTGGGGGGGCGCGGTAACCCTGCGAGGGGGTGCAAGCATATTGAAAATAAAATGTTTAAAAAAATAATTTTTTTGGAATGAAGTAAAACAAAATGCTCTCTGACATAATAAAAAATACACATTTACACTGATATAATTTATTTGTATCATTTGGTGATCATCAAAAATAAAAGATTCCACTTCAAACGCTCATTAGCTATCTTTGATCGTATAACCAAATAAAAAAAGACATTTTGTTTGCTTTACTGTAATCCCACCATAAGAGATTTTTTTATTACGTTTCTTTTAACCCTTAAATTACTACTTTTGATTATCATATATTTAACCTTCAAACTTACTGGTATGCTTCACTCCGTCTCTTTTTCTTTTAGGAAAGTTGCGAATCATATTTTTCTGTTGCTTTTTTCCCATGTGAATGAGTTTTATGATATATGGATAAGCATATTGAGCACTTTGAAGGATTATTTGGTCAAAATGTATTTTTATGAGTATTCTGAAACATATAATGCATAATGAAAGACGTTTTACACAATTATTTTTAGAACATGCTACACTTTCCCCCATGAACAATTTTGTGGTTTTGATTGCTACGTCGTACGATTTATTTTGGTTTATAAATGTAAATGATCAGTGTACGAAAAAAATAGGCATCTGTGATCTCTATTGAAAGAAGTTGAAACTGATCAAGCAATTGAAGAACCTGCTGAAATAATGCATATTAATCAAGATAGCGAAAGTAAATATGAGAAAAGTGATAGACATGAAACCTTTGATTTGAATTGAAATTTTCAAATGCTGCCTAAAGAACTTTATGAAGAAAACTATGAAGCCATAAATGTAGCACTTCGCCTTGTCAAAAAGATACAAGGAAGAAAATGTTCAAATTGCTATTTGCAGATCATCAAACGACTCAAAACTACAATAACATAGACAAAATATGACAGTTTTGCTGGAAAAAACGTTCCAGTATTGTTAGCGAAAAATGTCAGTGAGTTATGTCCTTTATTAAAGACACGCACATTTGGAACATTTTCTTTAGTTTTATTGGATTTTTTCTCAGATTATCAAAGAAAAATTGAAAATTCCTTGAAAGTAGGTAAATATATTTTCTGTTAATTAAATTATTCACTGGAATTGTAATTTTTATTATGTATAGTAAAAATAATTATAAAATAAATTATAGTTTTAAAACAAACTAAAAAATACGCTTTTATAGTGAATCGAACTAAAAAATAAAAAAATAATAATAAATAAATAAAAATATATATTACTTAAAAGTAAAACACACACATACAAAATTAATACTTATTGTGTTAATTTGTACGGTTTATAATTTTGATCGTATTGTAGCTTAAGCTCCAAAGTGCATTATTTTTGCATTCAGTATATTATTATTTGGAGGGACGGGGGGGCGATAAAAATTATAATTGAAAATTCGGTCGCCAGTACTGAAAGTTTGAGAACCACTGATTTAAATAATGCGTGAATGTCTGAACGTCACTTTTTAAACAATGGAATTATATACAATAAAGTAGGCTAAAGTTAAATAAAATGGAAAATCGAAAAAAAAGGAAAATTATAAGGATATTAAAGTTGCAAAATAAGTAATTATTTGTATATAACGGAAGAAATTCCTCCCCTTAGAAAATTATTTCATTTTTTTTAAATTGAAATTTCTAGAATTTTGTCGATTAGCATTTAATTTCTCTTTTAAATAAGTAATATATTAAACATTAGAAATACACTCAATATATTGGTGATTTTAGTTTATTACTTATTTTTTAAATAAATTTATAAACTTTGAATGAATTTTGGATTAATAACTTTCTGACAATAGACTTTTGCCGTATGCTTTAGTAAAGATTTTAGAAAAAGAAAGCCGAAAGTATTTTTTTAAATGAAGAAGATATAACTTTTTATCATAAATTAGTTTTCTGTACACTGCATCAAAGAAATGTATATGCATTTCCTAATCTTTATAATTATTGTAAATATTTTTGATATAAATATTAAAAGCAAATATTAGCTTATTCTCCTTTATATAGTAAACAAAACGGAAAATATTAGAATTATAATTAAATTATAAATAAAGCCATGTGGAAAAATCCAAGATTGCTTCAATTTTTATCATAAACTTTCGTACATACTTCAGTAAAACAATATGAACTCGCGTTTATTTAACAAAATATGCCAAAAGTTTTTTTTTCTTTTCCACTTATATCTCTATTTCTTACTTTTTTCTGATTTTCTCATTGGCTGAATGTTTACTCAGAACATAATTTACTGAAACAATTTTCTGTTTATTCATTATCCGATTCATTTTTTTCGTTTTAAAATTTTGTTCGATTGACCTTTTTTATTACACAGCTGAGGCATTCGCTCAGGCAAACTTATGGAAAGTTTTACTGCTTTTTCCTGTAATATTACTCAAAAGAAGAAAAAAAAGAAATTACATTAAACTCTAAATTTAAATCATAAGTGCAATCTTGTTCTCAAGAAACATTCGTAGGATTTCAGAATTTACATAAATGGTATAATTGTTAAATTTACTCTATTTATACTCTGATATAAACAATATAACATAAATAATATAATAGACTATAATCAATATCGTCAGAAAAATCTTATGCATAACATTCAATATTTTTTGTGTTAATAGTAAACGGATTCGAAAATTTATTATTCCTTATTTGTATTGCAATGTACGCAGGGTTTCAAAAATTATGCACTGAAATTTTCATTATTATGTAATTGGTAACTTTATGTAATTGGTGACACTGTTTTCTTCTGTATGAGGTATCCATATCTTTAACATGGAAACATGTAAAAAATAATGTTTTGAAATCTGGCAAAGAATTAATCATTTTATTTTGGTGATTTTCAAGATCTCATATACAGGTAAAAAACAAGTTGTGGTCGAGTGTGTGCGTTTAAGTTTCCGCATATTTTTCTTTCAATAATGTAAATTTTTTAAATTATTGAGCTGAGGAACAAAAAATCAAAATAGTTTGATACTTCTTTTAGTCAAAAGGGATTGATTGCATATTGAATTCGCACTGCTCAGCTACACGAGGGCTTTTGACGGCGGACCACGTTATTTTGAACCATGATCAAGTGACGTGGACGACACCTGAGCCGGCACCAGCCTCTCCTAACTACTACACCACACCAACGGGAGGACATTTCAGCTCTCGACAGATTTAACGTGCACCGCTGCCCTACACGGCAGGTCTTTAGTGGTACTGGGCTCGAACTCGTGACAAGGCAAGCCACGATCCGATACCTATACCACTCGGCTACGACTCGGCCACTAGTCAAAAGGGAAATAATAATCTTCAGAAAATTGATTATATTTTTAGATAATTATATTCTTCAGAAAAGTGCTTCTGACTTTTTGACGTAATCATTAACAGAGAAAATGGTTATTTATTTGTTTTTAATGCACATCATCAAAATTAAAATTGAGAGTTGCAAAAAAGAAAAAAAATGACAAGAACCATCTTTCTGAGGTAAAAGCAATGCTTCAATTATTGCATTTATTTCCATTTTTCTTTCTCAAAAACAGAATGGTTTTGTTCTAATTAAGCAACATTTAATATATTTCAAAGAACTCTAAAATCCCAGTTATTTATTTATTAATATTTTCATCTCAATAATGTAAGTTTTTTTTCTCCTATTCAACTATAAAATAATTTTTTAAATGTATCGTTGGAATCATGTTACAAAATAAATTTTATTTTTTTCTAATTATATTCAATTTCATCATGCCTTTTACCGTTACACACACACACAAACACACACACATATATATATAAGAGGGGTGTAGACTACTCTATATATATATATATGTGTACACTATATACCAAGAAGTAATGTAATGTCCATGCAAATGAAGTACTTTGTGTCAGTGTGATACGACAGATATATATATATATATATACAACGCTGTTGGAGAAGCAATGTTGCAGAAACCTCACACGTATGATGGCAAACAATTTGAGCCAGTCTGATTTCGAAACAGTAATAATTTTTGGCTTTTACAGAAATGATCAAAACACATGATATCTCATGAGTTGACATACCCTAAATCTCGACAATTAGATCCTACCTATCTCGCAAAAATAAGTGAGCGGAAGCTTTCGGAATGTTGTCCTATGAAATTAGGCATTAGAAATCGAACAGTGCTGTAGAGATCCATCCAGAAGACTACCCATAATCCACATTTGCACAAGGAATTTCAAAACACATCCAGAATTTTTATTTCCATGAATAACGCATGTGAGAAAACCGTAGTATTTATTTATCACGGTAGTGAGGTTATAGGTAAAAGGTATAAGGTTCATCTTCTTGTGATTTGATTACAAGAATTGGGTTTGGCTTCTGCCTGGAGAATGCCTCCTGCCTGAATCTGCTGTGTCAACAATGAAATTCGATGGAGGAAATGTTATATATTTGGAGGAGGGTATTTCTCTTAGTACGATCTGGAACAATTAGTCGCAATAACTAGTGCAGTTAATACCAAGACCTACATGAAAATGGATGCTGCCCATTGCTCTCCATGGGATTCCTATGTTATGGTAACTTAGGAATTTTTCCTACCAGGAAGACAACGTCAGTTATCTTGTTGTGAGGTTTACCATAGCTTGATATGGTGACAATAAGGTAAGAACTCAACTAACCACAATCACGATTCTGGACTTCCAACCTATCGAACTTCCATGAGGAGAATTGGAACTAGACTACGGGGTTTTTCTCGTCATCCAAAATTGGAAGATGAGTAGACCTGTTTTTTCCAAGACAAGTAGAAACTATCAATTCCCGTCTTATACATTCGAAGTGTGTTGTTGCAATTGCCACGTGTAGAGGCTCCACCAACTATTGTGGGGGAGTAAACAGTGTTTCCCCTTTTTATGCCAGTTGCTTGTTAGAAATACGTCAAAGATAAAAAGAAAAGCGTCCAAAATATAATGTTTAACTTACGGGAAGGATAAAGTATTTTTGAGGCCATATTTTGTTCAATAACGTTATAAATATGTGAGTTAATTACAAGAATGCCAAAGTGTTTTTAATTTGAAAATATTTAAATTTTGAACATCAATAAATATATCAGTTATTTATATACAGTATAAAATATCTTCAATTTTGTTTCTATATTTGGAAATGTTATTTTTCTTACTGTTATTTTATTATATTTCTACTCATATTTGAAATTTTATTGTAAACATCCTTCATCGAAGTTCATTATTTCCTGTAAACCATGTAATAATAAATAGCCATTTCTCAACTCATAGTAAAATTAGAAATAATTGTGTATTTAAATGAAAAAAAAAATATTCAATTAAAAAAAATTACTTTTAAATTTTCAGAGTATTAATAACGATATTTTTTATAACCGCTGAGTATGTTCACAAGAAATATAGAGCAACTAGAGAAGAAATATTTCGTTCTCATTAGACATGAAAAGGTTTTAGAAACTCTAATGATCAAAATTCTAGTGAAATATGGGAACTCAGAAAATCTTTAGTTCTTTTTATATGAATTTTATAAGGATATTTAGAAACTTTTTACTTCTATAGAATCAACTATTTTGCATTAAAGCTACTAGCAAATACAATATTGACTGAATCTTTGATATTTAGAAATATTAGAAGAGTATTTTTGAAATGGTTCAACATATATAAAAAGCCTTATTTTTAACTCAATAATTCAATCTTGTTTTGTTTTCAAATTAAATTACTGAAAGACAATTGAATTGATTGACTGTCACCTAGTACTAGTTAATAAGAAGGGAAAAAATAAGAATTTTACAAATTGAAGCTTGTTTCACTTCATGACCTTTGTTTTTCAACAAATGAAGCTTTCGACCACGAAATTACAGTTTACATCAGTTGTAAAAATAATTTAAAATATCTCACTTAATTCATTTGCTCTTTTAAATAAAACTAAGACACGGATATTTATATACTTAAATACTTTTTCATAAAAATATCAGTGAAATAAAATGCATATAAATATTTCGTTATTAATTAACTAATAATCAAAGAACTAAGTAAAAATGGTAATTTTCCGTTCATCCGACGCACGTGTAAAACCGCCAGAAGTTATACAACTGACGTCAAAAGGAATATTCCCATTGGTAATCTTTAACCACAACATTTTCAAAACAAGTTATAGTATTTTCCTATCAGAAGCGTCTTTTTCACATTACATCAAGAATGTATGAAAAACCAGTGAGAACTAAGACCATATTGGCAAGATTTGCGCAGTCAAAAAAGAAGCAAACCACAAAAAGTAAATAAAAGTAAAATAATCAAATGAAAGTAAAATAAATAGCAACT
>BMAV01020636.1:28480-88846 GCA_019973955.1 Trichonephila inaurata madagascariensis | reverse complement strand
TTTTTTTTTTTTTGTAATATATACGATTAAATGGCTAAATACAAACACCAAAGTAATGAGCAGTGTGAAAATTATATTTGCGCCCCGAAAGTTAAATTTAAAAAATGAAACATTTCAATTTCAATTTCTTTTCTTTAATTTCTTACGAGCTATGTTTAACTGTTCTCTGCAACAACTTTTGGCGTACCTACAATTTCCATTTGTTTACGAAATAAATGAACATTCCTTCATTGCCTCAATGTATTAATTCCAATTTAATACAATCGAGAAAAGTACGAGTAGTTTGATAGTAAGAAAAATGCTCACTACCTTGGCTTAAGAGCCTGAAAATATCTGACTCAGTTGTAATTAATGCTTTAAATCAGTATATTCAACCAGTGGACCACCAAGGTTTTTCAAGGGCTTGATCATGCCCCTTCCACTGAGACATTCTATAAATTAAGAACATTATATTCACAAAACACACAGAGGATTTTCCTAACCATTTACTTGGTTCTTGATTTTTAAACTTCCTGCTGGATTGTCATACGGAACAAAGAAGAGAGTCGAACTATTTATTAGAAACCCCAATATTAATCATTCTCTGATTTCCAGGGAGCTTATATTTTTTCTCACCATTCTTAGCTCTTTGCCTGTTTAGCTTCATTTGTTCAAGTTGATTTTCACTTCTAATTGTTTATGTTGTTCTTCCGGGAATGCCGATCACTATGTTTTGCATTGTGCCCACATACTGCCAAATTTAATATAAAAAACCTACGCAGAAAGTAATTCCTTCCTGGTTGCGTTCTATTTTTAATAACAAATGCTCATAATAAGGTAGTTTCCTGTTTCTATATTTCGCAATCTATATGCAATAGATTGATGTAATTTTGTCTCCTCTTCTCTGCTCTTTTTGCAGAGGTGTTTTTAATAATATTAATAACAGTATTGTATTTTCTTGTTCATACTTATGTTTTTTTGTATTACTCTGATATATCTCGGTTTGTAACTCTAATCCCTTTGAATAACTTCGATCCTGCTGAGTAAATAAGTAAAATAAATTAAGGAAAAAAATCTAGTAATCAATGAAATACCGTAAAATCTGGCGTATAACGTGCACTTTTTACACAAAAAATAATATCAAATGTTTCGGCTTTGCGTTATAAAAATGAGAGCTTTAAAAATAAAGGTAAAATATGAACATAGAAAAAAATAGGCCTCTACATATATTGAAATACAGTTTATTTAAAAAAAAGGACATTCCTTTTGAACTTAAAGAGTTGTAATTCTAGATGTTTACTATTTTATTCTAAAGCTTATAATAATACCTGGTATAAATTATTTCAAAACATAAGAGCATCGTGCATGTATATTTAAAGGTTCTTCATAAAATAGGGTGTGTGCATTATACGGCGAACATACCTAAAATTAAAAATTGAAGCTTGAAGGAATAGGTGCACGTTATGCGCCATATTTTACGATATATCAAACATTTACTGTTGATTTCTAATGGGTATCAATGGCGAGATATTTTTTTCTATTGTAAAAGTACTGCTTAGTGTGCCGGTTGTGTAGTGCTGCCGTCGCTAGATGACATTGGTAGGGGAGATGAACCAACAGAGCACCGAAGGAAGAAGTGAAGAGAGACTGAGGCGCGTGAAGTAAGCGTTTAAAAAGAGGAGCTGGCAGTTCATAATTAATTTACGTCGAGAGAGGTGCAACTGTAAACATCTCCGCTATCCAGACTGTTAGCACGATAATGCAGTAATAAAATCAATTTTTAAATTTAAACTTTTGTAAATATTTTTAGATGTATGCTATTTGTAAATACTTTTAAATGTTTTCCATTGTTAAATGGTAATTAAATTGAAGTGGCTGAATTAAGTATTTTTATTTCCTTAACACGTACACACCTAAACTTAGTATTTAATTAATTTGTTTTTACGTTGTTCCCATTAGCATATGTTCGCTAATCATCGTATCTCAGAATGAAATATGCAACTAAAAATATATAAACATACTTTTTGATTCTTATTTGCGTGAAACTCTCAGAAAAGCAAAGAGCAGTTAAAAGCCTGAAGTAAACTAGATTTTTAAAAAGAGTTCCCAGTATCAAGGATCGCATTAGGTGTATTGTTTAACCCAGGGGTACTCAAACTTTTTTTCTGTTGGACCGCACACATATGTCAGATATTTCACGCGGGCCGCAACATGAGGATTAATGGGGGCGGCCCCATGCTTTAAGACCAAGATAACGTAGAAAATTTAAAACGTGGAAAATTGATCAAAATATTAAAACTCTTCTATTTTGCTTCTTTTAATTATTTTTTTTTCTATTTTTTATTTTTGTCACTGAATCTTTCTAAATTGGAAGCATTTAAGAATCACTCCTTCACAATTTCTGCATCAGTAAACGGTTTCATACAATATCCAATAATATAACAAATTTCATAGGATGCTTTTGTTACTACTGTGACATTACCACTGACAAAACATTTCTTTTTTTGCTGTTGTAAAGATTATTCAAGAAAGCCCCTTTATCACCTCTTGAAATAAATCTTCGAGGAAAAGTGTCATTGAACGATTCCTGTTTATTGGTATTCTTTAAATACAACACTTTCATAACAAATCAAATAATTACTGATCCATGCTTGGTTTTGACTACAAAATAGTCAACTTGTCAATCGTCTTGAAAAAATCTATTTTTTTTCGAATATTTTTCGCTTGTAAGATATGAAAGATATTTAAAAATTAGTTTCATTCATAAAATGGTCGCTACTCCACTGTTGTCTATTATCACTAATTAGAAAAAAATATCAATTCGTACCCATACGACATCGACATCAAAAACCAAAATTAACATGTTTGATTTCTAAAGAAAGTGTTTCTCACAAAGAATTATGAAAATTTCATAAATAAATTAATTTCCCAGAGCAATGGGTCATGACCGGGCCACTTAAAAAGGCTCGGTGGGCAGCATGTGGCCCGCGGGCTGCAGGTTGAGTATCGCTGGTTTAACCCCTTAACTGCCGATTAAAAGTGACGCGATTTGCTCCCCAGTACCACCATTTTTCCCATATACACGCGCATGAAATATATTGGGGGGGGGCAATAACATAAAAGATAAAAGCAAAAAAAAACCCAACATTCAGCTAAATAAAGAAAAAAAAAACTGAAACAATGTCAGGGGCATTTTATTGCATTCCAAAGGCTTCGGAATAGTTTTACCGATAGCAGCTCAAAGATAAGTATCGTACTTTTGAAGGACAGATATATACGCCCGGGGTACTCAGCGCACAGATTGAGAAAGATGGATATACACACTGATGACACTTAAGGTGTTAATAAGAAAATAATTGGACGCATAACGTTTTCTTCATCAATCCCTACTATGATTTGTATGATATTAAATAACTGTCATATGTACGTAGCTCGAGCAAACAAAGATTAAGTATGGCAGCTTTAAATATATCTCTTAAGCTAACCTCATTGTTTGATTTGTATGTTAGATTTATGATTTCTCCGTGAAAAAAATATCGGAAATATAAAAAGAATGTCGGTCAAAAAGTACATGATAGTTATAAATATATTATTATACAGCTAATTCATAAAATGAATCTCAATTAAATCTACCAGGCTTCAACAAGTTTTGCTTCCATTAAAAACTGCAGAAAAAACACTTAAGCACTGAAATAAATTTAGCAGAAAGAAATTTAGAAATAACTATATAAGTTTATATATGCGTATTTACATGGTAAGCTTTACTAAAATGTAGCAAATTAATCTAAAACATTTATTTAATTATAACCTTTTTTTTTTTCGCTCAAAAGTATTATTTTGTTGTAAAAACTAAATAAGTAAAAAAATTAAATGAAAACATAAAAATAAATGTTGTGAGCACAAAAATATTTTAAGCGCATGTTATAAATTTTGAAAGGCTTCTCTCTTGAAAAGTTTGAAAACTTTATATGGATTGATTTTCGATTCATTGCTTTTAAAAACTCCCTCCGTAACTAGTATTGAAAAATAATAAAATTTATTCCTGAACATTTATATTTTTGATCTAGGTACTTTGCTTCCAAAGACTTCTCCGTGACTAGTATTGAAAAAGATTTAGAAGATTTTCAGAGCATCTTTATTCTACGATCGTATTAGACAAGTTTTGTTCAGGTACATTTTCTTCGCAGAATAAGTTTGTGGATATCGAGAATGAAAAACCAAAGGAAAAAATGCTAACTTGCCATCGATCACATAACAAAAGATCTTGAAAAATAACATAAGAGGCAACTAAAAGAAAAACATTAGGAGCTTTTCTGCTCACAAAATCTTTTTTTCTTGCGGCGCCTTTGGGAATAGATCTATCATTTTCGTCCATGGATTTGGCTACGTTTCAAATTAGAGTCCTCCTCTCCCATGAAAGGACTTTTTTACTTGATGAAAAGAAACAAATTCTGGAATAATGCCTCAAGCATCAAATTGTGGGAATGTCTTTATTGGATCAAAAGGTTGTGTAAACGTGTGAATCTTTCACGGGACAAAACACATTGTTTCATCTAGGATATTCATATTCATAAGATACTCAGTTTAAGAATACAATTGTTCATTCCATTAAAAAAATTATATTAATTATATTTTTTCCCCCTGGAATTATTCATTCAAAAATATAATTACCAGAAAGTAAATATAAATGGTTCATTGAAAAAATAAATCTTACTACTGTATTCACAAAAAAAAAGGATTAAAAAATTATTATTATTCAATTCCACAACGAGTTAATAATTTTATTACAATTCGATTTTGTTAAGGCAACGTTTCTCAAACAGTGGGGCGCACCCCCTAAGGGGGGGGGGAGATAACTCTACGAGGAGGGCGCGAGCATATTAAAATGTCAAAAACAAAATTTATTCTAAAAAAGTTATTAATTTACTTTAAGTAACAAACAAAATACATTCTGACATAATAAAAATAAAATACACATTTACAATGATGTATATACTTATAAATGTGTATCAGTCTATAAGATGTATTTTATAATTAATTTAACAATACTAATTTAAGAACAAGTTTGATAATTACCAGCGACCTTATGGGTTTGTATTAAAATTTGTATAGTTTATAATTAAGCCCTTAACTTACGAATAAAAGTTACGCGATTTGGGCACTAATGCCACCGTTTTTCACGTAGATGCTCATATGTAATGTTGTTGTTTTTTCGGGGGGGGGGAAGGGATAAACAAGCAAATCCTCTGAAATAAGTAAATCCTTCGCAAACACTGTCAAAGCCCTTTTATTGTATTTCAAAGCCTTCGGAAAAATTTTATGGACATTAGTGCACAGAAAAGATGGTACTTCAGAAAGACGTATATATACGGCTAAAAAATTAATGCGGTGGCTGAGCGAGACGTTTATATATGCCGGTAGCACTTAAGATGCTAAAGTCGTATTGTAGCTTTAGTGTCAAACTATAGTATTATTGTATTGAATACATTGTTAATGATTGGAGGGTGAGGGGCAATGAAACTTATGATTGTGTGTGTGTGTGAATATTGGTCGCGAGTATTGAAAGTATGAAAAGCACTGTGTTAAGGTATCAATAATGTACCTAATTATTGAACGTAGTACTTAGCAAATAGTCAATGTTTAAAATAAGGACTTTGGCAATTACGACACATTTTCTAAAATATTCTAACACCACTTGATCATATGATTTATAACGTTTTCATAAGGAAAAAAAAATGTGTCACTTTTTTTTATTTGATGCTTTGATGTTGTTGTTTTAGCATTTTTCCAAGATGTTCCATGCACTGAATGTTATGCTACTTATGAAGTTTCAAACTTATTCCTTATACAATTAAAAACACAGAATAAATTTCGATACAGAAAAATGCCTCAAGATGATTTCAAATTCCATACTTTTATAAACACTCAAATGTAATTTTTTGGTTAGTAAAAATGGTATTTAAACCCCATTGCTCGTTACAAATGTATTTATTTTCAAAAAATGTAATAATAAAGGAAAAAGATTATCCTAGTCCTATAGGTCCTAAAGGAGTTAGCTAAAAGATTAGTAAACAAGTTATTTGCTAATAAATTAAAGATTCATTACTTACATTCAAGTTAGATATTATATTTTCTTGTTTACTGAGAATTCATATTTAAATTATAAGAATTTTTGAGACTAGTTGTTTTAAAAATTGGAAATTATAATTTTAAACAAATGTTTATAATTCAAATAACAATACAATAAAGTAACAGGAATGAAATTTACTTCTATTTAGATGTGAAAAAAATTTGAAAGTTTAGGTTAAAATATATTAATTCATTTTCTCTAGCTATTTTGAGCAGGAAATTTATTTATAATTTAAGCATTATACATTCCTTATAATTAGCTGTTTTGTTGATTTCTTCCCTTCTCCTTTTTCTGGCAATTTGGAATTTAAGTAAGAAATAAAAATTGCTTTGTTCCATTTCATAAAAAAATAATCGTCTATTGTCTCAAATTGTTATGAAGTGTAAGTAATATGTAGTAATTTTTAACTTCTGAGTAAAATTAAATTGGAAGTTTTAAGAAAAGTGCCCGGATAAATTGATTTGAGGCAACAAAAAAGATTAAATAAACTTCAACTTAAGTGGAAGGAAAGACAATTTTTTTTATTAAAATCAAGAATTATCAACTTTTTGTTCTGTATTTGTTTGATAAATGAGTTGTTATTTCAGAAACGTGACTCAAACTCATAACTCCTACGTGATTTGTGCGACATTAACTCTTTTATTTCTAGTTTATTTTTCAGCTGTCTAGGCTAAAAAACACGAATATAAATGGAACTAAATATTCTAAGCATACATATAAAAACATATTAGATAGATAAAAATATGATTATTCTTACATTATAGTAAAAATAAGAGACACAAATGAATTTTAATTAACTTTAGTTATTTTTAAATATAGTTTGAAATATATATATATATATATGAAGCTTCCTTAAAATTAATATTTATTTTTGTTTTAAATATACAAGGTGTATTAAAAAGTGCCCTTAGGATGAAAATATTTGCGAATGAAGAGAGCTACATTTATGCAGGTGAGGTAAAGGGTATAATAATGCAATTATGCCCGACCTAATTCAAATAACGACAGTGATGAAATTGGGACGATTGGCATTGCAAATTGAAAACGAAAAGAAACAGAGAAAAACTTCCAATTAGAAAGTTTTACAGCATAATTTAATTAATGAGAAACAATATTTGATTGTCATTTATAGAGTATATTGTCACCTATACACCCCAAAATTTCCGAAATCAATTCATTACTTCAGTATGAACGCTTGACAGGAATAGCCATAGGTATTACGAAATATGGACAGTTTTTTATATATAATATGCATTTACTTCTATACAATTTGATGACATAGCACAACCCTCCTCCCCCCCCTTTAAACAAACTACTACACAGTATTAACCAGTTTACGTTGAGAATGTTCGCAAAGTAAGCCTTTGCTCATTATACACAATTGTATTCGTGAGAGAAATTCTGAATATTCCTCAACATGGAAAATGTCAACTGTTGCAAGTATCTGTAATACGGTGACGTATATCCAGCATATCATTATGAGGAGCTGCATAAACCTGATCTTTTACGTAACACCATGGGAAGAAATGCAATAGAGTAAGGTTCGGCGATCATGAAAGCCACTCAAAACTACTACCATACCCAATAATTTGTTGTCCAAAGCCATCTTTGAGAAAGCTTCCCACTCCAACAGTCTGGTGCTCAATGGCACCGTTACGATGGAATCACAATAACTGTAATGGGGCAGGTGAATATCATTTACCTGCACTTATAATTTATCAGGTATACCTTGTAATAGTTAGCAGTATCTCTGTGCTTTTATTGCGCCCTCGTAGAACCCAATAAGCGTTAGTTGGACAAAAATATGATCATTTTTATTTTTTTAGTGACAATGCAGCTTTTCCATGTGAGGCAGATGTCGGTTTGTTTTAATTAATCAATGCTCTAAAACTTTTCGATGGGAAATTTTGCTCTATCTCTTTTCGTTTTCGATATTTTCAATACGTATCTTCCAAATTCCATCAGTAAAGGCGCTGCTGTTATTTCCATTGTACTACTCCCTACTCAGTGTTCATTTATCAATCATCATCGTTTTTGGGTAATTTATGCAGTACAAAGCAATTCGTATTTGATTCTAAAAACACCAAACTAAAAAAAAGTTGTTTTTTTTTCATTTATTCGATAATTCAATTCTCTAGTGGTAATATTAAATTTTGGAATTATTTTATTTTAATAATCTTCTACTAATATCTTCATAGTATAAAACAGCGGTCGCCAAACATTTTAACCTCACGGACCAGAAAATTCCTAATTTAAATCCCTTGGACCTCTAATAAGATTCTTTAAGTGTTAAATATATTTATAAGAAAATGGTTATCTAAGAACTATAAAATGTACCTAGATAATAAATTGAAACTTTTAATTGTAACTAAATGGAGGTTTACTAATAAACCAAAATAAATTAAACGAAATAAACAAAAACTGTAAAAACAAAACAATTAAAAATGGTTTAAGTATGTCATACTTTTAGCAGTATACATTCCTTGCGTGATGCATGTTTCTGCTTGAAATAAGATTATGGGTATTTGGATCCAATGTTGTTACGGCAAGACGGAGAACTCTGCATTTATATTTCAAGCTGAGATAGGTACCGTGTTTTAATGGCTGGGATAGATGAAAAGGCCTTGTCACATAAATAAGTTGTGGAGAATTGAATCAGAATTTTCATCGTCTGTTTACTAAGAAAAGGATATTAACTTTTTATAGAAAGCCAAAATTGAAATTTTGATAAGAATGAATGAAATTTAAATTTGTGGGTTTCGTCGGATGATAGTTCGATGAGGCTTTCTTTTAGCTGCAGGCTTTAATTACCGGTTGACTAAAAAAAGAGTGACCATTTTCAGAGCATCAATAAATTTTTATTGAATAAAGTTATTTACTTGAAATTTTCAGTGTGGCTTCCTTTAGCATAGTACATATTAAGTAAACGTTTAACTAAGCCAAAAGAGCTTTCTCGGACATTTTGAGGGGACATTTTCTAACTTCTTTAATTACTTTTTGAAGGCCTTGAAGTGTTCTTACTTTACACATCTATTTAATTGTTTTTTTTTTAAGTATTCCCTTAAAAATATTCGCAAGGAGCCCAGTAGAGGTGATGATTGCTATTTCTCAAAAGGCAGAAAATTTATGTATTTTTATTTTTTAGCCATTTTATAATTGATTTTGCAGCATGACATGGTGCAGAAACTGGGTGAAAAAAAAAAAACTTTCCTCGAAGGTAAGGACGTTAGCTTTCTTTAATCTTGTGCTTCAAAACTTTTTGCTGATAGTATGTAGCAATGCTACAGTAGCATCCATGATTTTGTAAAGCATTGTAAGGATATTTCAGTCTATACCATAACACCTGAAGGCTTACTTGCTTTTTCCAAAATAGCTGCGTCTTTGTAATGCTTTTCGCATGAAATATGTTGTATATTTGTTTTGCCAGTTGTAAATGACGGATGAAACAGTGCTTTATCCGAAATTATCCATGTTTTGTACATACATTTGCATAACATTAAATACAGAAGTGAAGAGCGTTTTCTATGGTCTTGGCAGACATTTGATGACATGCTGGTTTATTGACATTTTATAACTAATTTTCTTTATCTGACGACAAATGGTCGATTGTTTTACCTGTAGTTTCTTTGCCAAAATTCTTTGAAGCAGAGGATTTTCTACATTGATAATTCCTTTTTTTTTCATTAAGGACTTTCTTTCGTTCACATTTTTTCCCCTGGAGCTTAGATTATGAGCCAAATTTTATTTCGTTTCAAAGTTCAGATAGTAATACATTAGAAAAATGTCTTTTTTGATTTTTATATAAAATGCTTTATTTGTAACATAATTTCAACAAACATTTTTCAAAAGCGTTACAAATTTGTTCCGGGTTTGAAGATGAATTTTTGGTACTATAATTTACTGCCACTAATAAAAATGGTTAGATAAGTAATTTAAATGTTTCATTTTTTAAAATAAAACTATTAGTAAAACGATAGAAATCCATCATAAAGAGTTATGTGCTTTTAAAATTGGTCACACTAATTTTGAATCAACCAGTATTCCTGAATTTTTGCTGCAAACGGATGTATTATCTATATATTACCATGTTTGGGACCTTCATTCTTTGTGTAAAGGTGTTCTATATTATAGAATACCTTTTTCGCATTGGTATGTTCCGATTAATAATATTTTTTTTCTGCATATAACCGCAGTCAACACTTTTATGCATCGATCTTTAAATCTTCTACCCCATTTTCCTGACATTTGTGGGTTCATTGTGCTTCATCAGTACAATTCACTTATATAACTGGGATTTTCTGACCCTTTTCGAACATCAAGATTTAAAATGCAAATTGCAGTGGATTTTTTTCAATCGATGGGATTTTCCAATGTCTGAGACGCTTTAAATACGTGTAGAGCATGAACGCAAGCGGTCACTTCAAAAATAGCACCATACACTAAATGACAACCACAGCACACAATGGACGCACTCCAAGGCTGTTCTGCATTAAAAAATACCTTTTAATTATGTTTAAATATACATTTCTACAATAATTATTTGCAAAAATTACTTTTTTTACGCATATGACTCCTCACTTTTATAAGCATTATTTTTAGTGCACTTTTCTGCTAATATAGGTCTTAATGTGCATTATAAAATATGTTATGCATTTTAATAAGATATGGATTAGATACTTATTACTATAATTGATGGAGGTCTAATTATTTTTATTTAAGTAATTATAATTGTAATTTGTATAGCATACTATAATAAACAATTCAGAAAAGGTCATTTACACATTGTGCTTCTCTTTTTTATAAATTTTGCAAAAATGAAGGTGGCTTATAATTGTCTTTAAAATTATGCGTAGTTTATAATATTCTGTCCATAATTTAACTGGAAATATCTGAAATATTTAATTAAATAATTATTTTTGGTCCTTTATGCTTAAGATCTTTTAAGGAAAGGAATAAATATAATAAAAGTTTACTCTCTTAGAATATCTTAAGTTTCACTTGATTAGTTTAGCGTTAAAACAAGTTTGCATGCGTATTTTGAATAATGGAGATAAAATTACTTTCTCAAAAAGTAGCGAATATTTTAATTCATTCAATGTATTTTAACGAATTCCAAGAAGTTTTTTTTTAATTATTTTCTCATTGCCAATTGTTACTTAATTTTCTAAATGAGAAATCGTACTTAAGTAAATAAATATCACCTTTGATTCATTACATGGTCATGTATCTTAAACTACAAATAAATGGTAGACCAGTTTTTAGCTAAAAATATTTTATTTTTGGAACAAAATAAGTTTTCGAATAAAGATTGCTGATATTTTGCTTTTAGTTGATGTTTTGAAATAGTTTGTTACTTTTATTTAGAACTGAATCTTTTTTTTCAAATCAAATAAATGATTAAATCAAATCAAATAGGATTTACTTTCTTCTTTCTATAAGTTAAACCGTTTATCCTATGATTTCTTTTTTTAATGAACATCTGATAAAATTTTATTTTATTATTTTTATTTTTACCCATACATTTATTTTGTTACTTTGTCTCTGCACTTATCACAAATAATAAATTGTATCCCAAATATGATATTTCCACAATTGTTTGTTTAATATGACATACATGTTAAAGCTAAAATATAGTTACTTAAGTTTATTGTAAAAATCTTCCTTCACAAGTTTATTCACGAGTACAATTTTTCAGCGAGATATTGCTTATTTAATATGAACATTTTAAATAACAACTGAAGATAAAAAGTACAAAAAAATCTTGAAACTTATCAAACATTTCATTTAAATTTGGAAGGTGTCATTTTTAAAAACGGATCTGCATTGTTTCTGAAATATATTGCCTGCGTATATCAAGCAACTTAATATATTTCAGAAATAAGCTTGGAGAATTATCTAGAGTATTGCAGAATAATCAAGCAGAAACCAGGGAAATAGTTTGTTCTTCCTCTTTTTAATTTGCACACTATTTCTTGCTCTTTTAAGATAAAATGGGTCTATATTAATCTTTATTCTCAATATATTTGCTTACATTGTAACATAATCATTTTGTGCCACATACAATTAAAAACAAGAAATAATTATTTTAATTTTTATTCTTATTAAAAGGTTTATTTTTAGTATGTTTCTACAGCGAAACATATTTTCTGATTTCGTATTGTGGTTGAACAATATCTAAATAAGTAGCTACATTGTTATATGTTTTCGTTGAAGTTACTTCGAAATAATTAACATCAGGTTTTTAAAAAATTATTTTAGTTCAGAAAAGTTTTACTCTCTAAAATTTTATTTGACTTAAGAAAATCGACATGTTCAGCAAACATTTCAACCTCCTTACTAATGAAATAGTTAAAAGGAAATAATACAGTAGGGTTCCAAAAACTAGGCAGAATGTGTACCAAAGTATGTTTGGGTTTGTGAGAATGAATGAAACTGGGATTCAACAAGAAATAGTGCGGTGCTTCTCCAGAAAATATTGGACTGTATTGTCTTCTTGAGAAGATAACAAAAATTAAAATGAACAAATATACTTGAAATAGGAAGAGTACATAGTTTATGAAGGCAAAGAGTATTTACTATATGAAAATGAAAGCTAAGGAATAAACAGTTTACAGTGATTTACCTGATCAAGCACATCTCAGATAAGTACTTTACGATGACATAAAAATATCCCCATAATGAAAATTAAGCGACCATCCTTGCAAAAATTGACTACTTTTTTTTATAAAAATGTGTAATGTTGTTTTCCGTACGTTTTACTGCTTCATTATGGAGATGGCGAAGGGACATAAGTCCTTTGCCGACGCAATTTGTTGTTCAAAATACCGAAGAGTGGTTTTGACAACCTTTAGTCCCTCACTATTTGATATTTTGCGTGTTTGTACGGTGCCATCAACGTTAACGTTTTCATCATTTTCCGGCATTTTCTTATTAATTGTTACACAACAAGAATAATCTCTGCATCAGATAAAATGTATTCCTCTGTATTGTTCTTGAACGAGTCTGGACATGATTTTTCCCCCCAATCTGTAAGGGTGTGGACGAGTTATCCGGACTGCAAGGTTATTGAGTGCCAAGTTTTGGGGATTTTTCTGTATTACCATATAAATTAAAAATTAATCTAGTTATTTGTCTCAAAAAGAAAGTGCCCATCACGCTGAAATATGTATTCAATTATTACTTAATACAATTAACATCTTATTCAAACCTAATAATAGCACACGTTGAGGCCTTATTTGATTCATTATTCATTTTCGAAAGTCTGAAGAATGAAGCGCACATGGATAGACTGTATCACCTGGAAAGAATGAAGATCAGTTCAACGTTTATACCAATTATTATCAAACACATATAAGTTATCACAACCACGTTTTCTTCCTTAATCTGTTTCTTTCATTATGCTTTCTTGGAATAAAAATGCATAGTCTTATAATTCGTATTAATTATTAAAGGCAAATTATAGAATACGTTTATTCCAGTTCAAGACCATACATTAAAAATATAAACTTTAATTTGTAGATTGTTAGAACATATAATCTAATCGATGTGTAGAGATAATTGTTCAGATGTCGTGAAAGAGTTTCAATAGAAGGTAAAATCACTGAATGTAGCAAATGACTACATGTTTTTTTAAAACTGTTCTGTTTAATAACATAAAATCTGAGAGAAAATAAGTTACATAGTCTATAGCCAGAAAAGTAGAAAACTGATTATATAGTTTTGAATTATCACAAAAATGATTTTCCAGTTTTTTTTACATTAAAATTATTCTTAAAAACAAAACAAAAAAAATAACAAACGAGGAGAATAAAAGAGGTATGACATGAATGTAGCATGAAGTACGCTAGCTGATTCATTCTTAAGCTAATATGAATATATGTTATATCTCTCCTTCCTAACAATTCCTCATTTTCCAATATTTTTATTTTTGTTTCCATATTCTATTTAAAAATTAAATTTGCAAAATTTAACTAATCATTCACTTATACTTAAATTATCGTTTGATCAAACTATGTTTATATATTAAACTTATAAGGTTTTCGCACAAGATAAAACTAAATTATAACTTGTTCTTTTTGACGTATGTATTTTACGGAAACATAAATCGATAGGAAAAAGAAATAAACTTTAAGCTTAGGTAAATTGAAAAATAAATACGCAGAAATATTGCAAGTATTTATTTAATTAAATCAAAAATTAGAAAGCTATTATTACAAATTAGAAGTAGATAAGGTTAAACTCGCGTCTTCAAATATATAGACGAAATATTTTCACTGTATTTTAATAAAATGCAATTTATGACACTGATTTCTCATGTTCGCAACATAGCAACGTCTGGCCGAATTTCATTTTATACAAAACAGGGAAATGTTTTCTTGGGAAAGGAATGATCTCATACAGAAATGTTTGATTTGATTTTTCTTAGCGCCATACTCTAAAGCTTCTCTAGGACTATTGGCAGCTAGGATTTATTTCCCTGGATCCTGGGAGGCCAGAATCCCGGAAAATCGTAAGATTTTCATACTTTTTGTATTCTCGAGAATTCCAAGGAAGTAATAAAATGATGGGCAATCAGAAAACCTCCTACGAACTACCTCCTAATATTACGAATAGGGCTTATAAATAATGTGATTAATTAAAGCTCTGTGCTCTGATCAGAAATGAAATTTTGAGATTTCGAAGTTTAGGGGACACAGTACGATTCAATTGACAAAAATCGATCAAAAATTCAAATCTAATTATTTAGCCTAAATTATTTTTTATATACTTTTATATTACCTCACAAAATTTGAAAGCAATAAACTTAAAAAAATGCAAAATTATGATATATTTTACTTTCGTTTTTATTCACATCCCTATGGCAAATCAAAACTTTAAACTTACTTATCTCAGAAAGGTAAAATAACTAGTTTGTCTTCATTTAAAATGGTAAGGCTTTTTTTCTATTTCGCCCAATGCTTTGAATTTTATTTTACCTATTGTTAATAGTATATGGAACAAAAGTCGGTAAGCGCTTTTGAATCAAAGCAATATTTATTTTTTAAAGATAATTAAACTCAGATTTTATACATTTTTTATGGAATTTTTAATAAGCATTCATAAAAAAAAGTACTGTACGAATGCCAATCATGTTCCATGCCATACCAACTTCTGTTATACATAGTTTGACGTACTAGTAAATCAAATTTTATGCATGAACATAAATTTTTGTAGGAGAAGTAGCATTTTAAAATCACTTCCCAAATTTTAAGTTTTTTCCTTAAAAAATTAAATGGCTAGCCTTTTATGAAATTTTGAGCAGAAAATCTGTTTTACATAGTATACATACATAAGAGACGACGAAAAATTTTGAATATTCTTTAATTAAAAATTTTTGAGTAAATCGTATCACGTCCCCTTAAACGCATTACTGCGTTGTAGTTTGACGCTTAATTAAGAATTATTGGATCTTGTTCAGCAGAGAAGATTGTGATATAAAAGAGGAGGTTGAGAAAACAAAATCAAAATTGAAAAGCATATAGTTGTATTTGTTCCTAATGGCTTTTTAAACTTGCAAAAAATTAAATTTGAATTGTGTAATTTTGTACTATGATCATGTCATATACAAGACCGTATTACTTTTTTATAAGGAAAATAATGGATTTAACGAAAATCATTTTTAAAATAGAAACTATATCACATAAAGAGGTTATTTAGGAATGTGGAAAACTGATTGAAGATTTAATGAAAGCATTACATTTAGAATTGGAAGGCTGTATAGCACATAGTACGGTGCTTATTTGGGAATTATTATTCAGATTATATATACTTTATTATTACTCAGAAAGTCACGGTAGAAAAATGATATCTTAAAGAAAATATGTAAATGTTGAGTTTGGCTGTGTAAAGATGGTTGCGAAGTGATCATTGCAGTACGGGGAGAGCACATCCCATACTAAAAAACATCTGTTGTTCTTCTTGGACACTATCTTGTGTAATAATACTATGAGTTCAATAAAATTTTTTTTTATTTCATTGCGTACTATATGCATTGTATCCATTTTTGAGGAACTGTGCTTTCGTCATCGTTTAAGCTCAATATGATGTCTTTAATTTCTCAATCTCAGGTCTCTCTGATGATTTCTCGGTAGTTATGACAGAAAAACACACACACACCGGTTTCTTAAGTTTGGCCCACTTGTGCATTTTAAATGAATTTTTTCAGCCGCAATAATCGGATTAAAAAATTATTATTCAGAGTTTGATTCGCTTTATATCCGAATGCAATATGCCCCAAAAAGATTGTCACTTTAATATTTTCTTATAATAATATTTGGATTGTAGTTGTTGGGATCCCTTTTTATTCAATTTTTGGTAAAACATTTCATCAATAGTGCTTATAATTTTATTCCAATACATTTCAATTAGAAAGATTAATCTCAAAATTTTAAATACATTTTTAACGAGAATTGAACGCTTAAACAATTTTCAGGGAACAGGAAATAGGCCTACAACAAAAGAATGAGGCAACAGGGATATTCACTTTAAGCTAAAGAGGAAAATGAACGAAATAAAATAGGACACAAAGTATAAAAAAAAATTAACAATAGTATGTTTCTACAATACTGAGATTCTGTGAAACAATTAAACTGATAACTTTGAATGTAATTAAAAAAAAAACTAGCTTAGGAGGAAAAAACTAACACTAAACTTATTGCAAAATGATTTCATAGATTGTACATTGTTGAGATAGACAAAAAAAAAGCTTTAAAATTAGATAAACTCAAAACACTATCTAAATCAGATTACACCAAACAATGTGGCTTAGGAATAAATTGTAAAAAGAAATAGCAATGTTAACACATTAAACGCAATAAAAAAAATCAAAGCTACCATTACCAATGCGAAGCCACAAACTGAAAAAAAAGAATTTACTGTATTCACATTATATAAAATTAAAAAAGTTGCCAATTAAATTATATGAATAAGTAAAAAAAAAGATTTTGAATTCATTTTTATGCTTTGAGATGTATTTTTAATTATAAGCTTAAAAAAATACCAAGAAGTTTTTTTTTTTTAATACGATATTTTTTAGAAACTTACAGATTTGCAATAAATAAATAAAATTTAGTGTTGATAGTTTATACTCTGCACAAAATCCTAATACAATAGTCCTATTTCTCTATGCACATGTTATAAAATAAAACATTATAAAATGTTATGCACATATTATAAAATAATACACCAAAAACTAAGTAAAAATTTAACATAACTAGATTATGAATAAAAATATGAGCAAATATGCCTTTTTTCCATAAATTTACAACTCTTAGTTTTTATATGAACCCCTATAAATTAAAAAGTATTTTATGAACAACTAAGTTGTTTCTTCATTTCTTTGCCCATACTAAACGAAACACAGGCTGAAATATTTATGCAAATAACTTTAGTAGCTTTCGAGAAAATTGTGGCAAGGTTTTATGAAAAGCAAAGTTTGAGAAAATTGAAAAAAAGATTTACATCCTATTTCATTTTGCTTCAAAGTGTTTTATAATCTTAATAACTTTTTTGAGGCACCTAAGATCCTAACATGAAATGTTTGGGAAAGAAAACCAAAAAAAAAAATAAGTACAATGCAAAAAGGTAAAAAAAAACTCCCCAAAGATCAAAAACCAGTGTTTTCAGCTTAGATAGCTTAATTGCAGTTGAAATCGAACTTGAATAAATCAAATATATTTAGTTTTAGATTTTTTAAAAAATTTAAAAATGATTAAGATTTGTTAGAGATGACAACAATGAAAAAAGCGCAGAAAATACAAACCACGTTGAAAACACTAAAATACATATATTTAAAGAAAAATCTGTAGTTTTTCTTAAAAATAATTAATCAAAATTGGATAGCAAAATCTTGAATAATATTTTTTAAATATAAAATCTACAAATTAAAAAAATATACCTATGCAATTAAGAATGTGATAATATTTTAAGTCCTTGAAACTCTGTTTTTCCACAAAAATCATTAACCTTTTGAACAATGTTGTGGAAAATCTGATACCAACAAACATTATCTTCGCTTAAGAAATTACTTAAAAGTTAACCGTAAAAGGCTCTCTGGAAAATTTCACCGAAGAGAGAGAGAGAGAATTCTAGCGCATTATACGTATAAATCTGTTTTCCTCATTCCGTATTCATCAAAGTAAGAATATTTAATGTATTAAATAGTTGTTTACTGATACGCCGAATTTAACTTCTAAACAAGATTGAATTTTCGTTAAATCTTACACGTCTATATTTAAAACCCCTTCCAAAATACGCATTAGGTTAATTTAAAAGGTTAAAATCTCTTTGAACAAGTAATAATTTATTTTTGTAACTTTCATGAGTAAAATTTTACAGATTAAATTGAAACACTTACAGTCTAAATGTCAAAGTGAGGGAAAGTATATCATATATACACGAAAGTTTTACATGTTTTGGAGGATATAATAGGTATTAGAATTGATGACACAGGAATCAGTGCCTTGTAAACAATGTAGAAAAAAAGAATGCATAAAGGCAGCATATAAATTCATGGTGTTTCTGGTAGAACATTTGTAAAAAGCATCTGAATGTGGTGCAATATTGCAAGTGTTAAGGTATTCGAGTACTTGCGACAACTTTTTTTTAAAAAAAATGAAGATATCTCGATTTTTTGTGTGGTTTTTAGATTTTTTTAGTACATTTGTAGAAAAAAAGGCTAAAATTAAGAAGAAAAAAAATAAATTATTACTACTAAAATGGGCAAAATTGGGTAAAAATTGACAAAAATTATATAAACGGGGTACAAACGGGGCTCTGTGCAAATAGTAAATGAACAAATTTTCAATTTTGTTGTATTACTTTGCAATTCCTTTTTGGAATCACCTTTGGAATAAGAGATATTTTAATTTTTACAAAACCTAGAGCCCTCTTTATCTTATTCATTATTTGAAATTGCTTAAAAAAAACAGTGATTATATTCACATTAAGAACTGTTAATTCTGTAAAATAACAGGGAATGATAAATCTGAAGGTTAAAACACTTCTACCGTTATACAAAACATACACAAAAAAATTCAACAAATTATGTTGAAAACTTTTTGAGCAATCACTGTCCCCATTTCAGCGTTTAGGGAAAAAAACACATTTCGAGTAAAACGCATTTTAAGGTCTGACATCTTATATAAAGTTATGGCATCTGCCTTTACTTGTAATTTTTGTTCTAATGGGGAAATAAAAAAAAACTTAGTATTTTTATAAAGCTAATAAGATGATCTACAAAATAAAATCATAAAACAATTTATGAAATTTTTAAAAAAAAATAATCATGATTTTAGGGTAGTCGGATAGCTTAAAACTCAATAGAGCCAAGGTTTATGGCTTGAATTAAATAAAGGCCCTACAGCTGTAATATGCGGCTTTTAGAAAATTAACTCTTCATGTCGTCGATGGCTTCGATATTCCAGATCAGGAGACAGAAGTTGTTAATATCACGCCACTTGGACCTCTTTCACTAGTTGGAAACGAAGCTTTCGATTAAACAAAAACGAAATTTTAAATTCAAATGGGCTAGAATTCACTGAAGTCTGTAGCATTCATCAAAACACTGTCAAAAGGCGAGTCACAGCGGAAAGAAAACGTTGATAAGGAATCGAGTTACGTTGGAGAAAAATTGAGCACATTTCAACAATTTTTCATCGCACGTAATTAGAAAGTATTATTTTTTTTAATGAAGACATTTATTGGATGGACTAACCATAGTAAAATTAATTTAAGTTTCAAATCATAGCTCAAATAATATTCTAGGTGGTTTGTTTTTCAAAAGTAGTGATACTCTTAAAAATGGAACTACAAACAATGATGTGAAAAAAAAAGTATTAATTTTACTACTTAAAATAACACGGATATATGAAAGGCGATAAATCCTTGTTAATAAATGGTAACATAATTGAAATTTGTTTTGAACATTTTTCAATACGATATATATTTCATTATGTCTATGTTTAACCTTGTGCTTTGTTAAGTAAACAATTTTTTTCTGTATATTTCCTTTACAGCCATATGTGTGTGATTTATTTACTCTATTACTTCGTGTAGTGTTAATCCGCTTGAGTGAAATTTTAAATATTTATAAAATAAAATCATCGCATTTTCTGAGTAGAAAAAATCTTCAAAGATTCTCCTTCATGTATCTACAAGACAACATCTCTATATAAATAACTGAAGAAAATTCACCTAACAAAGTTTGTTAAAACACAACACATTTTTTATTCAAAAAACAAACTAATAATGATAATCATGGTAGCTCAAAATTAACTATTCAATGTATTCGATTTTTTTTTGTAAGAGAGGTTGAGATGTTTACAAAATCATATGCATAGTTAATGTTTCTTTCTCTTGTCGAAATTTGCCTCTATAGTGTACTTATAAAACTGTCCTTTTACATGTTGCTTTCTCTAGTTTATTTCATTAGTTAAAATTAAAGACGATGTAAAAAGTTTTATTCAAACCTTTTTGAACACCACTAAGATTTGTTAAAAATGTGAGTCGCATTGGTAGAAAAAAGTTGAAAACTTCAGTGAAGGATATCAATCACGCATCGTTAGCCAATTCCTTGAAAAATTCTCTGATTAGTATGTTTTCTTCGATTTCTGTATAAGATGTGAGCAATGATGTAGTTTTACTAGTCATATTTAGCCCTCTAAGAGGTCTGCACTTAAAGTCTTGCCATTCTGGAGATGCTTCAAAAATGCACCGCACATATTTTTTTGCTTTCAGATGGGGTTCTCAAAAGCGGTTGAGCCGTATTTTTAAGAATGCGGCTCGGCCGCTTTTGAGAATCTTGCTTGAAGGCAGAAAAAGCATCTCTGGAATGGCGGAATTTCACGTGCAGACCGCTTGGAGGGTTAAAATGGAGTAACTGCAATTATCTATCACAAACCAAGGTTCCAATTTGAGACACTAAGCGAAATGGCTTCCAGAATATTAGAATAAGATCATGTTCCCTGCTTGTTGCTTTCCTTACATCTTTAATATTTGGTGTTCTGTTTTTAAGCGATCGGAACACGGCCCAAATCACTCTGTAATGGAAACAGGAACTCCTCTGGGAAAAGAGATGGTCTGGTCCACAGCTGATGTGTGTGTGCTCTTTTGTCCAACATAAATAGGTACTAAGTCGGGGATTAAGTATGGTCTTTTTGTTTGCAAAAACGTTTAAAAACGTAACTGAAGATGTTGCTGTCCGTTGTCTACTGCATCGGTCACCAAACTTTTTGACTCTTCACGGCCCAGTAAATTCATATATTAAATCTTACGGATCACTAATTGGATTTTGTGAATGTTAAATAGATTTATAAAAGTAAAATGTGATCTAAGAACGCAATCAATGCATCTTAAAACATAACGTAAAGTTTTAAGTGAGTATATTCTGCATTTTCTAGGGACCAGCGAAATTTTCTCGCTGACCACTAGCGGTTCACGGACCACCCCTTTGGAGACATCTGGTCTACTCCAATTATCTGAAATGAGTTGAAGCACAGTAGTGTTCTGTTTTCATTTCAACTAAAAGTGCTCAAAGTGATCTTAGGCAAGCGATGCAACTCATTGGCTGCTGGAAATAGAATATCTTGAATTCTTCTTATATTAAATTAGTTGATTCTAATTGATCCTAGAGTCTCGGAACTATGTAAATACATTTCATTAAGGCACATAAAGACATCTCATTGAACTCTCTTGTCAGTTTTGTCATTTTAATATATCAGTTACGCAACACACACACACATTTGATATATATATATATATTCATAACCAATAATGAATTAATATTTAACATTACACACACACACAAATTACCAAGTGTTAAAGAATTTCACATTCTACATAAGTTACAAAAATGAAATAATTGTATTTTCCTCCATTTGCTGTATATGTTTAGAGTCCTTAAAAATAGAGGCAGACATATTAATTTCATAAAATAGTATTGAAGTTACATTCGATAATCCATACAGACCATATATTTTACAAACATTTTTTGTGTCTAAAAATTTTATATGCTCCATAAATTTTGAAGGCCATTGCAGATATATTGTATAAAATATATTATATGAAAATAACATGTATAATAATCAAAAATTTAAATTTTTATAAAATAAGGTCTATGTTACAAGTATGAAATTATTCATGGCATCTAGAGAATAAACTTCCCTCCATTGCTATTTTTCTGTAAATGGCATTTTACACTCATTTTATAAACCCAATTTCCCCGGAAAAAGTTAATAAAAAGAATTTAAAACAAATATCACCAAATATCATTCTAACATACATTTATGGTACCAATAATTAGATTTCTTATATTAGTGTAGAAGCGGGGAAAATGTTATACTATTATTTGCCTGAAGATAAATGCGAGTCTATTCCCAATTAACTACCACGGTAATTCTGTTTCCAAAAAGTTATGGAAAATTAATATAAATAACCGCAAAATAAATTTTGCTCATATATATATAATCCCCTTATTCTTTCCCAAAACAATAAGAAAATTTAAACTCACAAAGAGTGTTTTACTACTAATATTTTTTTTTATCTCTTTTCAAAATAAGAAACTATGTCTTTCCGAGACTAGTTTTTAAGTGTTCCGGTAATTTAAGATTGTGAAAGCAAACATCATGTATGTTTAATGTTCCTTTAAGCATGACATTTATCGATATTGCTTTTAAAAGACATGAAAGTTTTTGTGAAAAACATTTTCTTTAAGCAGCTCAATAAAAAAACAACATCCATGTTTAAAAAAAAACTTAGAGATATTTTTTATACGTTAGGGAAAAAACATTTTATATGTTTTATTATATAGACGAATTTATCTTTCTAACATGTAATTAAGTGTGCCTTAATAAATACAATTTTGTTTTCAAGGATCATCTTTGATCGAAAGATATATTTGTATATACTGGAGTCTGTTCAAAGAAAGCGAAGGAATTACCAATCATATAAATTTTGATATATATATATATATGTATTCTTATCTTTTAGAAGAATACACGTAAAAAATATACATGATAGCGTTAGTATGAATGGTTCCAAATTCAATTAAAAAATAAGTAGTACTTCTTTTTATTTATTATTTCAATATAAAAAATAGATATATTTACTGTATGCATATTAAAGATATATGTGTACATACACAGGTGAAGACAGTTAAGAGGAAAATAGATTTCTCACAGTAAAAAAAAGAACTAACAGAGCAAATAAAACCAAACTTGACAAAATATCAACAGATATAAAACCAATAAATGAGAAAACAAACATCGGTATCACCTGGACCCTAAATAAGGAAACTGGTTATTTGTCCAGTAAAGCAATTGACCGATGCCATTTCATTCATTCAAAATCATGTCTAATAGGGTTAATGATCGCTTCTAACAGATACATAACTCTCGAATCGATGTTTCAAACTGCTTATTAGGGGTCCTTGTCAACCCCTGTGAACACCACAACCATTCTTAGACCAAGGCACTTTTGGCTAATCGATAGTTGTTGGAGCTGGTCTTCGATCTGCAATTGAGTGTGTAAAGATGTCCCATACGTGTTCGATGGGATAAAGGCCAGAGGACATAGCCAGCCAATACAATCGCTTAATATCCTCCGATTGCAGGTATTCGTCATCCAACTCAACACTGTATGGGAGTGCGTTATCGTCCATAGAGACCAAATGTGGTCCATATTATCCACGGAAATGTCTGCTATGCGGTGCAAAAATCCCATCTCTTTACAACTGACTTGTCAGAGTACCTCTATCAAACAAATGAAGGCCGGTATGCTCCTCTGTCATAATGCCTGCCCAGATCAACTGACCACCTCAACCATAGTGGTCCTTATCAACAATGTTATAGGGCCGATATCGACTCCCGGGTTCTTTTGAGATGAGATCGCGTCTCGAGTCTTTGTGTCCAGAGTGAATCGTGACTCATCACTGAAGAAAAACAGTTTCCAATCATCCTCTGTCCAAGATATTTGTTTTGGCATCATGTCAGACGATCCTTTTTGTGGTCCATAGTCAAAGGGATGAAAACTACAGGGCGACTGGCATACAAGCCACCTACATTAAGACTCTGGGCAGCTGTTCTGTGAAATGGATGTTCATGTTGCATTATATACGTTGCGTGACAGCTGTGTTGTTTTCGTGGATCTATCCCTATTGCCTATCGTGGAACACGTCGCAAATTGCCATTTTTATGAGTTTTAAAAGATTTTTAAGAAATACTTTTGATCTACTTATGTTCTCAAAAGAAGTTGATGGGACAATCACTCTCCATGCAATTAAATATAAATTTCTGAATGTTCTTCAACTTCCTAATATTATGTGTAGTTAAATTATTATTTCTCATCAAAAAATTTAAAATTATGTTTTTAAATATTGATATGTGTATACAAAACTATTAAAGTTGGGGATTTAAAGTTAAATGCTTCCATTTTATTATTAATATTCCTATATGATTTGTTATTAGTATTATGTAATTCCAAATCTAAAAATTCAACCTTGTTCGAGTTATATATATATATACTCAACCCTCTCTCTTTTTTACATGGTGTATACGTTCCTTAGAAAACGGCGCAAAAAAACAAATCGTGTTAAAAATACATGCGACGCATGAAAAATGTGGGAATATGTTTCACAACTTTAAAAAATCGTGTAAGATGAAAAAACTCTAAAAATTTTCAAAAAAAAAAAACTACTAATGAAAGTTTTAATGAAATTCATGTTACAAATTTTACAATAAAAACCATTTATTTAAATACAAAAAAAATAATTATTGCACATTGAAAATTTACTATATTAGTACATACAACATGTAAAAATTCAAATTTAAATTAGGAATTAAATTATTAATAATTGTACATCGCTACTTGATAACAAGTGTGCGAGTTTATTACAAACTTGATCAAAAGTGCTATCATTAGTAGATGTGGTCAGATATGCTTAGTACAACTATCGCCTTTGGTTCAAACGAAGAAAATCATTCGTTATGAACGGCCTCTGATGAATTTTTTTTTATTGTTGTTGTTACAAAGTCTGTTATTAGAGGCTGTTTTTTTTTTGTTTTTTTTTTTTTGGTTTCTCAAAATGCTTTTGTAATTATTGATATCCTGCTATACAAACAAGATTACGTTAAAACTGTAATGCACACTCTATATCAAGATCGTGAGTCAGAAAATGTTGTTTCATATTTGTAGCAAATTTAAAGTCCTCGCTAGTTAAATCTGCTGTTAACAGCTGAACCTCACATTGAACTTCACCATCAAAGACTTTATTATCATAAACTGTGATAAATTCAATCCAATCATCCTCATATTCAAAAGGTTTTCCAGTATCATTTCTTCTTTGTCAACCGTTTGCATATTGTCATAACATTCGCCACCAATTACATATGGTAGAGCTATAAGTTTAGAACACACTGCTGATTTTTGTACAGCAAAATTTCACTTTTGAGCATGCTGGCAATTTTTTGTTTGTTTTGTTTTTTTGCAACAAGCGTTTGAGGTTGATTGGCACCACTGTATGTTGGTATATTTTAAATTCTGCTCTAATAACACGATTGAGTGGTATTAGAGCCCCTGTAACACCAGAGTGTAAAATTATTATGTCATGAAATAGACCAATCACTCACACATGTGTGGGCATAAATCGATCGACTTTTCATTACACTATTAAAATTGGAACTATTTTTTTTTTCAAGAATTCGTGCTAGAGTAGAAAATTTGTGAAAAAAGCATATCGGTGAACCGTGTTATTTCCAAAACATACAAAAAAGACCGTGTAAAAAAAGAGTTGGGTATATATATATATGTGGAATTGGGTGTGTATTATGGCTGATTGGAATTTTTCTTTCTTTCTTTTCTCTTACAGAATTTCAAAATTTACCTATGAGCAAAAGAAGTTTTCTGGTATATAGATGAAGAGAAAAATGAAATAAAAACTTAATTTTTATTTTAAGTACTGCCACAATGGTATGAAGTTTAGGTATTTGAGCTTTCTCATGATAAAAAGAAAAAACAATTTTTTTTTACGGAAAAACAGGCATTTTCGTCCTTTTTAATATTTGTTGCGATGAGAGACACGTACTAAACAGTTACTAGAAAGAAAACAAAACATCAGGTACATTTAACAATCTTTTATTTTAATATCAAACTTGAAATAAATACCTCGTATCAAAATTAGAGTGCAAAATGTAGCGGAAGACGAAAAAAAATTTTATCGGATGGATTTGTCGGAGTGAGGAGAGAGAACTGGATTATATAAAAGGTTACGATGTACGTTATTCACGTTGCCTTGATTATCAATAATCATTGCTTTTTATTATTTATGTGATAGAAAGATAATTTTATATTTTGAGTCTAAAATAGCCTTACCAAATTAAGCATTTATCCATACATTGCAAATTCTACCTTTTTGTGACAATAATAAATTTTGAAATTGTTTTTTTTAACTATATATTTCCTGATCTCGATACCATAGAACATCTTTTTAGCACTGATAATTCCAATTTGTTTTTCTGCCATACAACCGGGATCCATCCTAGGGCGCATTTGTGTGTGTGTGGAAGGAGATTGTATATTATACATTACTATAATATAAAATTCTATGCATTCGCTATATATATGTATATTATATACAGATTATGTATATATACAGTGAAATGCGTTTAACATGGAAACGTTTAAGATCAAATATCGCTTAACACGAAGAGATTTCCCATCTGAAAATGGATAAAATACGGAGAGATGAAATGAAAGAGAAGAAAAGGACGGATTTTTCAAAGTAGGCTAACTTGTCTTTGAAATACTCTCAGAATACAGTACATCACATCTATCAGTACATCACATATATACGTAGAAATAAAATTGAAGTGTCTGTTTGTAATTTGAAATTAACTGCTTTTTACTAAATGCATTTAAAAGTGTATACGGTACTTAAATCAAATATTCAGTTTTTAAAATTTTTGTCTATCTGTCTGTTCTGGTTAATCTCTGAAACGGCTGGACCGATTTTGACGCAGCTTTCACTGGCAGATAGCTAATGCTATAAGGAGTAGCTTAGGCTACTCTTATTTTAGAAGTCTTCATGTAAAAGTTTTCTTATTTCCACATATTCGTAGTATCCATCTAAAAAGCTTACTTCGCCACTTAACACGAGTAATTAGTGGTCTAGTGGTCAGAGTAGCGCTCTCCTGATGCTTAGCCTAGGTTCGATTCCCAGAATCTCACTTTTCTAAATTGCTTTAATACACTAATTTTCTTCGGAAAATTAATTCGACAGGTCATTTTTATTTTTTCATGATCTTCATCTGTTTTTTCTTTAAGTATTTTATCTTTTATTAGCTTTTAAAAACGCTGTTTTTGTAAGTTGTTATAATAGTGAACAATATCTAAATCAAATAAGGATTATTTACTAAAATTTAAAAGATTTGTATCAGTTCAAGATAAAAAAAAATTATGTGAGAGTAAATTTATCGTTTGAGGTTTGACAGATTGTATTTTGTAAGTTTTACGTCAATTTTATTTTAATCACCATGGAGAAAATAGTACTTTTTTTTATTAAAATGAAAAGATTTTCTGTAAAATTCACAATTGATTTCTTTTAAATGTAGCGAAAATTTTTGTACTGTATATTCAGGTATTATCAATGATTGTAAATTGCAAATTTTGGC
Source organism: Trichonephila inaurata madagascariensis (assembly GCA_019973955.1). Classification (NCBI taxonomy): domain Eukaryota; kingdom Metazoa; phylum Arthropoda; class Arachnida; order Araneae; family Nephilidae; genus Trichonephila; species Trichonephila inaurata. Next base: position 61,036 of record BMAV01020636.1, on the reverse strand, counting down.
GTATTTGATTGAATTAAAGATTTTGTATGAATTTTTAAATGAAATTAGGCTTAACCAGGAAATTTGTCCGTTCCCGTGCGTGCTTATACTCTCAGAACGTGTGGGCCTGGGGAAATGCTTCGAAAGCTGCCTGTCACGTGGGCCCAGAACTCGTGAGCAATTTGTCTCAACGATTTCTTACAGTTAGATCAAACTTTTTTCTTTGATAATGTTGCTGCAACTCGCTACATTTCCCTTTCGTGTCCTTTGATCCTAATGATTTTACAGTCCTCACCCCATCGAAATTTCCAAATGTCATGCGTCATTCTCACCCCTTGCTTGCGTCTTTTGTGTTCATTTCACCTTACTGCTACTTAGACCTGTTTTGATCCTAATGATTTTGCAGTCCTCACCCCGTCGACAGTGTGAAAGGTCATGCATCCCTGTCACCTCTTGCTTAACAAAAAACATAGAAAAAAAATAAAACAAAAAAGAAACATGAATTCACAAAGTAGACGAATGGCATTATACTTATAACATAGTTAATTCTTTACGTGGAATACATAATTATTATGCATTCGTAAACTCTACGAATTGAATAAACACTTTTTTGGTAAATTCCACGTGGACGAAGTCGCGGATAACAACTATTTAACGTAAAATAAATATATCAGAAAGTAATATTAATGTATTACACATCCAGATACAAATTATTTACACTATTTTAAACGTTTATTACACAAAATTTGTAACAATGTGTTACTTTTGCTAAATAGAAGGAAGGTGTTTTCAAAAATCGACCCACAAGACAGTTACGGGGCGTTATAAATAAAAAAAATCTTTTTTATCAGCTATTATATCTACAGACTTAAAATTTAGCAAACATGGATTTTTGTTCAGCTGAGATATGCAAGAAGCTATTTTTGTTAACTTACAATTCACGTAAAATTAACTCATTAAAACCGCTTTATCCTTCAGTCTGTATTATTTAATTTTTCATTTTACCTGTGCGAAGAACGGGTATACCAGCTAGTTGTGAATAAAAATTAGTCAGTTTGGTTCATATTGTTTTCTATTTCGGAAGAATTTTTTCTTATGAGCACAATTTCAAAGAGCTTAGGGGTAAGAAAACCATTATTTCACTTAAAATGAAGATGGAGCTTCTTAAAACTGTTGATCAAAAACAGAAGACGAAAACGGAAATTGGTTAACATTTTGAAATTGCTAAATTTTTGTGTTTATACTTGTGAATGTTTCTCTTTCATTCATTTTTTTATTAAATACGTGTATACTTACATATCTGTGTAAATAAATTGTACTCTAATAAACTTAATCTTATCAAATATGTATATATATATCTTTTGTAGTATCTTTTAACAGCCCCATCAGTGTTTTATGGTAAACGAATTTTACTGTATAGTATAAGTGAACATGCCCTTAACGAAAAAAAAAGTTTTTTCCTTCAATTTTACTTAAGTAATATGTTGAGTACAAAGTAAAATTAATCTTCACGTTCTTAAATACATTGTGCTATGAAAATGACAATGCTTTTGTAAAATATAACAATAAAATTCAGCAAAAAATGTGAAAAATTAGAAATTTTCAATAGATCGTCTTACAAAAAGATTAATGTTTTCTTTAAGAGCCAGTGTTATTCATAAATTCTCTTTAGTATCTCTTGGCCTCTTGTTAATATTATGGGTAACTCAACGAAATGCTCCTTTTTTCTTAGAAGAAAATGTGGCAATTAATTAATTTCTTTTCTGTGTACGACAGAACAGGTACTGTGTGTGTGTGTGTGCTTTTGTAACTGTTAGAATAAAATAGACACTGCTTGCAATTGCTAAAAAGGTGCAGACACTGTCTAGTACATGTATTATTGCTGAAGTCAGGGAGAGCATTACCGTTAGGAATATTATAAATCATAGAGAACAATTTATGTAGGAGGATAAATTGCATAATATATCAGGAAGTACGTTCACAGTGTAGGAAAAAAATTAATCGCACAAATCAATCAAAAATAAAAAAGGAAGAAGATAGCATGAGAAGAAAGGTTTTCTATGAAAAAGAATATTTGTTAACATACATCTGTTATTTAGTATATTGCTTCTATAATTTAACTACAAAGAATTCAATTATTGTAAACTAGGAATTAATGTTTCCTAAAACTGTTGTGATACAGCATTAAAATTAAAATTTTAGTAGTTTCTTTTGTGCCAGTCCTTTTTCAATTTACATTAAACGTATTCAGACAAGACAAAATATGTTATGAGGTACATAATGGTAATACGTTTAAATATTTTACACAATTCCTTTAACTAATATTTTATTTTATAAAGCTATGACTATATGTAATAATAATAATATTAATTATATATGTTTCCACCTGACCGGAACATTTGCTCATGCACCTCAGGGCCCAAGTTCGCATATACCGAGTTGGGCATAGTAAGTCTTGGCCCTTATGGGCTGTCGTACCACTGAGTTAAGTTATATATGTTACCGTTAAGCGTGAGAACCATTATTTCTTAAAATATCTAGATATTTCATGAAATAAATATCTAAAATTTTGATAAAGTTTATAGATTTACTATATTCTCTGATTTAGTTATTTATTTTATAAAACGATTTTCTAGTCATTAAAATATTCACACGCAGCTGGTTTTGCATTTCAATAAAAAAATTTTATGTAGTTTTTAAGGTATCCGACTACGCGATTATCCTAAGGTATCCGAACCGTGATTTTGCAAAAGCGTATGAATGGATAATATTTACGATATTTAGTGTCACTTAGATAAGAAAATGTATATAAAATTGTTTTAAGAATAGTATTACAATAAAAAAATGATTTAAGTACAATATTTTGACAAAAAAATGAACATAGAATGACCCATTTTCAATAAACATTCTTCTTTTGTGAAAAATGCTTCTACTATAATAATATTTTGCCTGTATATAGCTCAGACCTCTGTACAGAGCCTCAACTAGAGTGTGTTTGAAATGTATAACTTAGAAGTGAGTTTATTCATGTTTTACGACAACAGAGGGAAGAAATTTAAAAAAAAAAACGCCGATAATTATTTCATTTGGCTGTAACTCTGAAAATAATGTGAATTTTTCAAAAATCGTAGTTGATCCTCTGTACCGAGGTCTGAGGTATATATATAGGCAAAATATTATTATAATAGAAGCATTTTTCACAAAAGGAGAACATTTTGGAAAAAAGTTATTCTAAGTTAATTTCTTGCCGAAATATTATATTTAAATAATTTTTTTGTCAAAATGTCCTTAAAACAATTTTATACATGTATTCTTATGTAAGTGACACTAAATATCATGAAATTATTGATTCATGTGCTTTTTTAAAATCACGGTTCCGAACGTAGTTGGATACCTTAAGTATTGTATTTCTTTCAACAGGAGTAAAAAGTCAATTATTTGTATAATTATAAGTTGTAAAGTTTAAATATAAGTACCCTTGCATTATGTTCTGTTATTTCTTAATATTGATTAACTTATCTAGTAAAAATAGTATTTTAGATTTTAAATTCTTTTTCCTCTTCTATTCATATGTAGTACGAAATATATTTTTCCAAAAGACTTTAACCATATATCTTAACTTTAACTTACACTTAGATTTTAACAATATATACTTTAACAATCTATATAATTAAAAAAAAACGTTATATTGTCAAATTGTTTACTTTTCACTTTAACAGCCCACAGCATGTTAATTTATAGAAAATACTACTTGTGTCATAGAATATCTAAGTAAATATCGAAGTTATTAATCTATTTTACACTTAATGAGGTTTTACATGAAATACTTAAATATGCTATAAAACAATGCACACACAAATTTCCTACTCTCTTGAAGACATATCATGCCTTACCTACGTGGGTCTAATCGGCCCAGTTTGCAAAGATTTAATCTAGTTCTAGATAAATATATTCTGTATAATTCATTTTGAATAAAATTAGTAACTATTATTGTAACAAGCATATTTCACCTCATTCATATTCCCACTCTCCTTTTTTTAAATTTTGCCAACCTTCCTCTTCGACCAGTTATTTACTGTTTGAAAAAAAAAGAAATTTAATTTAGTATCAAGTATTATTTACACGTTATACTTATATTATTATTTGGCATCTTTTCTCTAATAAACGCCGTTAACAATAAATATTTACATGTTCTTGGCAGAGACCTGTATAATACACATCTAGTCTGATTTTTTCCATCTACTTTACAGATTTAATCGTTACACCTTCTTTAATTAGGTGTTCTGACATGTGAATTTCTCTTTTGGCAACCAGTAGTTTTATGCTTATTGTTACTGACATAATCTCTCTACTTTCTTCTAACATTTGTACAATTCTCTGCAATTTTCTTTCCAAGTTCTTTAAAAAAAAACTCTTTCTGAAAGGATTATTGTACGATGATGTGACCTGCTTAAAAGCAAAAAAAAAGGCTTGTTCAATCAAGTTTTAAAATAAACACAACGGCCATCTTTATGTTCCTCCTTTACATATATGCATGTACTCATATAACTGGCAAAAATAGTACAAATATCCATCATGTCTGCGCCATCTTTAGTTTTATTATAGAACAAAATTTATGGATCAAAGATAGATTCAATCTAGATCTGAATTAGTACGTAATTAATATTTTTTCGCAATACCTGATGAAGATAATTTTGTTCTACGTCAACGATTTGCCATACAGTGCGCGTGATATTTGTATCTCATGTATTAGACCGACTGAATAAGAGCAACATCAAACACTATTTAATAATGCTGTCAATGTTTTCTGAATTTTAATACACTATCATGTAATATGAACTATTCATTCAATTGAAGTCTTGTAAAAATGTAGGGTTGGTTTTATATGCATTTTTATGCACGTCAATAATATGATTCAATTCGACCCAGATAGGTAAAATGTCACTTTTTTCCTTAGTATTTTGAAAGACATTTATTCTTCCAAAAGTTTTACGTTTTAAAGGAATGAATATATCTGAGAAATGTGTGGAATATATCAGAAGATGACGGTGTAGAAAGTTGTGAATTACATGCTTTGCAGGTAACATATATAAAAAATAATTGTTCACTTTAAGAAAAAAAAGTTCATATTTAATAGATTTTAGATTTAAATTTAAAGAATATTTCAGCTACAGTATTTCTCTACAAACTAATGTAACTGTTATTCTTACATGGGTGAAATTTTACGCATCAATTTATTCAGCAAGATAAATCCAATATTAAGGAACGATAAGCCACATCCTCTATATCCCATGATCTAGTGGTTGTTGATTTCCCACACTTTCTGGTAGCTTTTTATCCTCCTTATATAGGCATATCATGATTTTTTCCCTCAAAAAGCAGCATTTAGTTGTGATTTCGACTGAGACACCCTCTTTGTAACATTTCTTTTTCATAGATTTTGAGATTCCATTTGTTCCCCCTGCTATTTTTAGTGCGTTACTAATAATCAGTGCATATTCCATGATCTTTTACTTTTTACACGAATTTTGTTTGCATCGTGCATACTTCGTGGTGTTGCAATTTTAATGGCCAGTAGTGTATAATCAAATACATGGATAATAAACTAAAAAGGAAAACAAAACATTAACATTAATTTAAGCTAAAAATTATCCAAAGCGGATAAACCAAACCAAAATTTTGATTAGGATTGCTAGAATATTTAAAATGGACGCATAGATTTAATTAGATTATATCAAAAGAGCGAAAAACTAGAGCAGTAAAATTCACATACACAAACCATGTTATATATTATAACTGAATTGAAACTGTTGAAGGACTATATTTATTAAGATGATTTATTAGAAAACAATCTAATTCTTCCAGAAAGAGAAGAATGAATAAATATATTTATAAATAAAGATAATGATATCTGAAATTTGAAACGATGCCTCAAAAAACTATATAATGAATAATTTATTGCATACAGAGATAGATATGACATCAAAGGAAGTTAAATCATGAGAGATAATCAATTTAGGAGGATCGCCTAAAATTAAAATCTTAAAATTCTATCTTGTATTTTGAAAAAACATATTCGATTCATAAGCCATCATCACTTATAGTTTCAGTGTACCAAAATTAACTCATATGGATATCTCTGTTTTTCTACAACGTACACAAAACACAAATTATTCTTTTATAAATATAAATTTAGAGGTATGTTGTGAATTTAGAGGTAACCCAATGGCCACTTGTGTGTGTGTGTGTGGCTGGCAAATTTATGTAGGCGTGTGTGTTGAGTCTTGGAGTTACTACACACTAGTGTCTTGTGAGGGATCTAATGCTTTTTAAATGTATTGAATTGAGAAGTCTTCATGTTGACATACAGGGGAAGTTTGCAGAGTGGGGTGCTGTTTCAGGTATAATCCTCGTCGCTTGATTTTTTTTAAAAATTACGAAATCCGTTTTCCGTAGTCCTCCTGTTACTTTGCTGAGAGCACTAATAATTAAGATATGTTTCAAAAACAAAGAATATGCAATTTGCATGACTTGAATTTTCCTGAAGTTCAATAATTTGTAAGTGAAAAAGTCCTATATCTTATATTTATTTTGATAAATATGCGTTAAAGGTAAATATTTATCAAGTAATTAATTTTTAATTAATATTTTTATTATGATATAATTTTCATTCTTCTTAGTTTATTAAATGCTTGTTTGAGATAGATCTGGAGATGGGCAATTGTCTTAATAATTGTACAAACTGAAATTTCAACTCTAAATAACTTAATTGCTAATTTTTTAATTTTTATTTTTCGTATGAATAGTCCATCAATGCTTTTAATTTGCTAGAAATTCTATCCAGGTGTTTGTTCTTGGATAATTTACAAGCATTTAGTAGATTTAAATACATTTTCATTAAAAACCAATTATATTCTAAGATTTGTACTTGGATCAAAATTTTATTAAAGTGAACTTGGAAATAAGGAATAAAAAATATACAATTCTCTTTACTATTTTGCATTATAAGAAATGATTTATCCTTAGATAAAATTAAAGTTATTCACAGTTCACTAATTGGCAATGCAGTGGATTTTTATTTTGAAAATATAATATTAATGAAATGTTACACACTCATTGTTTACACTCGAATTTGTAATATTTGATTACTGTATAATTCCTTTTTATCTTACATCTCTTCCTTTTACGCTTATGTCTTATTCATTTAACAACATAGAAAGCAATTTGCATTTTAATGCCCCTAAATGGTCGAAAGAATGTACTTTTATTACTTTCTTATCGTGAGATCGCATGAAATAATAAAAAAGGCCTTCGCCTGAGTTCAAAAATGTTTGTTTATCGAATTGTTGGATTCCTATTAAAGAAAATTCAATTATCCTATGTGGATCAAATGTATATAGGAAGCCAAAAAGCATAACATTTAAAATAGATAACAGAAGAAGTTGTTGTAAGCACTTACATTACTTTTCCATAATAAAAATGAACTTCTTATATCTGTTTTTTTATCGTAAATTTAGTCAAGTTAAAAAAATTGTTTTCAAAAACTTTTAAAACTACAATTTACAAGATTTGTTTTTGGATTAATCAGTACAAGTAATAATAATAATTAAAAGAAACTGTGAGCCTTTTTAAAATAAAACTAATACTTAAAATTTAGTCATTAATTTTTCTTGCATAATGTATCCTACTACGTTCGGAACCATGATTTTGAAAAAGCGTATAAATGGATAATATTTATGATATTTAGTGTCACTTATATTATAAAATGTATATAAAATTGCTTTAGTAATATTATTACAAAAAAAATATTTAAGTACAATATTTTGACAAAAAATGAACATAAAAGTTTCAAAATATTCTCCTTTTGTAAAAAATTGTTTCTATTATAAAAATATTTTGCCTTTATATAGCTTACACCTCTGTACAAAGGCTCAACTAGAGTTTTTGAAATATATAACTTAGAAGTGGGTTTATCCATGTTTTACGACAATAGAGGGGAGAAATTTTAAGAAAAAAACGCCGATAATTATTTCAATTGGTTGTAACTCTGAAAATGTGAATTTTTCAAAAAAAAATAGTTCAGACTCTCTGGAGAAGTCTTTAATTTATATAAGCACACACACTCACACACAAAATATTATTATTTTAGAAGCATTTTTTATAAAAAGAGAACATTTTGAAAAAAGGTTATTCCAAGTTAATGTTTTGCTAAAATATTGTATTTAAGTAATTCTTTTTGTCAAAATATCCTTAAAACAATTTTATACATGATTTCTAATCTAAGTGACACTAAATATCATAAAAATTATCCATTTATGCGCTTTTTTAAAATCACGGTTCCGAACGTAGTCGGATACCTTAAAAGTAATGTCGAAAATTTTTTCAATACATTCACAATAAATTACCCTTATTACTATAAATTCCTTTGTAACCATTAGCATTTCTCAAATTTTAATGGAAAAAAGTTCCTAGAAAAAATAAGCTTATAATACAGGTAAATAAATTTTTCTAAGGGGTTGGTGGACCCTCGCTTCGTTTCATTTTGGAGTTTATTTTTCAACATCTTTACTCTGTGCATTTTTAATAATTTTGGTAGACAACTAAATTGATTTTGAAAGAAAAACAGATAAAAATACGATTCACAGATTTATAAAGAAATGGATAAACATAAAGATAAAACAAGTGCCTTTTTCTTGTCTCTAACATATATCTAGCGGAATGTTGATGGTGTGTAATTCCCTTTTGGTCAAACATATATGCACTTTTATATGAATATACTGTAATATATGTAGTCACAGAACATTCAAAGAATAATGAACCATTTGGCTTGGAGACAGTGAAATATAATTGTAACAGTGGACTATATTCTAAATAAGTTTATTTTGTTTTCACTTTACGACACATTTTATGAATACATTATCTTACATATCATTTACTCTGGTGAACATTATGCGTATTCATATATATTAATATTTAAACAGAAAATCAAAGGATATCAGAATCATCTATCTGCAACATGCTTTGTAAGTTTATTTCTTCCCCCTCATCCCGAAAATCCATTCTTTTGAATGTATGGACTTTTAATCTCTTTTCGCATTAATTGTTGTGTATTTTTCTATTTTTTCCGGGGGGGGGGTGTATAAATAACTACGATTAATTAGAAAATTAATTAATTATCTACGATTAACTACATAAGATTAGAAAAAAACATTGTTAAATACAGTTTTCTAAGAAAATACACACCCTGATAAATTCCCTTGTATAAATACAATTAAAAAAATATTTCTACGAATATTCGCTTAATAGATACGAAATGTTTCACATACTAAATTTTAAAATATAAAACATTGATTTCTATTTAAATAATGCGTTTGAATTTTTTTTAATCTTTCTTCTATAATTTTCTTAATGTATAATTGTTTTTAATAAGAATGTTTGGAGAAGCAATGAAAATAATTATTCAAGTACTAAACATCTACAAAGACAGTCCCAGAATTACCGGATTATCTTCATAAATGACGGTCTTTTTTCTTTAAATGAATGATAATGGTAAATACCTTTGTGTCACAGTCAAGTTCCATCCTTTTTTAAAATTAAGTTTAAGTTTGAGCTTGAAGGCCTTAAGTTCAATATTTATTTAGAAGTCATCAGTAGCGAATATTCTTCATGAATTTGAATAATGTAAAAACTAGCTTTCGCGTTATGTGATAAAATACATTTATTAAAAAATCTTAATTTAACCAACATCAGGCAGAGCTAGGTTCTTCTCTAGAATAGTCAGCTCTTTTTTTACAGCCACGAAATATCGCGTGGCAGAGCTTAAACGAGACCATAGGAGCTGCTGAAGTGTGTTTGAACATCCCAGTTATTGACCAAATGAAGTGACTATACCAGAAATGGTTACAAATGTCCACAAAATGGGTATTGGATGACCGTTGACCGAAATTGCGTGAATTAATAGGCATGATGGGCATTTCAAAATGTGCCATATATTGCACATTAACTGAACACTTGGACATGACAAAATTGTATCCAAGCTTGGTTACATGGTTACTTTGAATGGATCTCAGTCAGGTTTTCAAGTGGATATGTTCAACCTAAGGTTTGGAAAAGTTTCACAAGGATAAGACCGGTTTTCGCATGGCTTCACCTGGTTTTCCGGTCATAACCACATAATTGATTAACACTTTAACTCTTCAAAACTGAGATGAAGGAACAGATTTAAAAGTGGACTGAAAGTGGAGAATACGATTCCAAGACAAAGACAGTTCCAACTGCAGGCAAGGACATGTCTTCAGTTTTTTGGAATGAGAGTAAGGTTATTTTCCATTGGATATCTGCAGGAAGAAAAATAATCAAATCGCTCTCCACATTGTTACACTGTGTAATTATAATGTGTGTCACGCACGCGTATAGATTGGTCATCAACATTGTTACAGAATCGGGATTCATCTCTGAAGATCACACAACATCCAGTCAGCCACACTCTAGCTTGCCAAAGGTCTGCAAAACCCCAATCGGCATTTCCTATGATGTGGGGTCAGTTGTAAGTGTCGGCTTCTTATACCTGCGCCGGCCAGTCATCTGTGAATGATTTCTCTAGATACCACCAGGTGTCGGGAAGGTGGTGGTAAATGATATTGAATTGATTCTAATGATGTTGTTGGTGAGGACATAGCAACTCTTATAATTTCGCAACCATCACGCGCATTTACGCTCCTGGAAAACCCTAATCCCCCACAATAGTAAATCATCTCTTCCATGATCCAATGTTGCCAACACCGGGCAACTACCTTATCCCTATGTTCGATGTGGCGGTCGATACGCATGTTCAGACAACCTTCTCTGAAACCTACTATAAGCTCCTTCTCAAAGTCGAACAATTGTCAATACTGTCACCGGTTACATCTCCAAGGCATCTAAAGTCACACCCTAGTCCATCCAAGTCGACAGATTAGTTAGAATAACTCTATGGCAAGAGCAATCACGTTTTTAAACTCTCGCAGCTGCACATCTCACATGCGAATAGCGCGCTTACAATAGTCTCATTGGCGTCAAAATTTTAATCACATTTGCACATAACTTACCAGACTACAATACTGTCTAATTTCATGATATTAGCTCGATTTCTTCCGGGTGTATACATTTTTTTGTGACAAAGTGTATAGATATATACACCACGTTTTCCCCCAAAATAAAACTTTATCTTAAGCTACTAAGCCCTAACAGGAATTTCAGATTACTCATAAAGTAAGGCTCAGTTTAGATTGTCACACAAGCGAGAGCAAACATTGCCGAATGACCAATCGAGGCTTAAGATTTACATAAGGGAAAATTCGATAATTAACTGACAAGACTGTAATTAATTATAATTTTTGACATTCAGTAGTTCTAGTGTTGCATCGGAGAATTATCATTTTATTGGATAACAAAAAAAAATGTAAAGAAACTTTATATGAATTCTCGAAAATGATTAGGACAAATAGAATAAATTTTTCCATCGAGTGAAAGGGAAAATCTTGGTAGATTACTTGAAGAAAATTCTTCAGGGAATATTCAAAAAGAAGATGCTTTTTCGAACAGTCCAAAATTGCACATTAGAGTATGAAAATCTCAATCCATAGGTGGACGAGGCAACAACCCAGAAGTGTAAGAATATATCAGGTTGTGGCAACTGTTATTTCCGAAGTAGGAAGACATCATTCATGATTGACAAAATAATTAATCAGGCTTTTTGCAAGGCTGATATTACGATCAGTCTAATCACCAGAAGAATTCTAAACATAACAACATTAAAGAGATGGTTTTTTTTACACATGTGTTCTGAGATGAGATTTATGACGATGTTCTAGAAGACGGCATGGCTGTTTTTGAATAAAATTTTGTGCATGAATAAATAATTAAATGGAAATAGAGTGAGCATGAATAAAATGAAAGTTATTTTTCATGAAAATAAACCCAGCTGTATTAATGTAAAACTGCATATTACTTTTCAGGGTATATAAAATATATATATATATATATATATATATAAGGTCGTTCGCATTTTATGGAAATGATTTTGTAACTTGTTTTCTCGTTGTTTGAATTTTAAAATAAAGTTTTGGCAACTTTAGAATAATCGTCTGCTAATGTTTTCGTTTGATTGGAATGTAAAATAAAATATTTATTTTGAAAATGGCTCCTAAAATTGATATATGTGTCAAAGGTGGCGTAACTGCATTTTATGAGGAGAAATATTCGTATCAGCAAATTATAAACCAGTGAAAAATCTCTATTATTGCAAGCTAAAATAGGTCTTTATAATATATTAAATTTGCAAGGATAAAAAACGTCTATCTGAAAGTAAAAATGAAAAATTGACCACGAAACCAAACTTTTAAGAAAGTGAAACCTCTGATCCTAACAGAAAATTCGCCCACTCCAAGATTCATTGCTTTGAAACTAGGAACGTTTTCCGGCATTATAAGTAAAATCATTCATAAAGTTTTAAATTTAAAAAACATGATTAAATCTTAAATTCATATGCTTTTGCCAAAAAAATATTGCAGAAAAAGAAGCAAGTTGTAGGAAATTTTATGAAAAACCTCTATCAGTTGAAAAATGAAATTTTGTGGTGATTCATGGGTATATTTAAGTGATTATAATAAAAGATCAATTTTCCTTTGGGTAATTGACATATGAAAATGCTTCGTCAGTTTACAGAAAAGTTCCCAAAAAGGTTCATGATAGTTGCAGGATTTTTTATTTATTTATTTATTTTTTTTTTTGCAATGGCAAATTAAAAATAAAAAACGTCTCATGTAAAGCCAAAATTAATTTACTTTACTATCAGCAGAATATTTTAGATTAAAATTTTGAAGAAGCAATTCCAGCTTTATATGGAAAGTACATAGATATATTTGAGCTTCATATGGAAAAAAATTGTTTAATCGCACGTCTAAGTCAATTGTCACTTATTTAGCAAAATTTAAATAAAAAACAGGAATAAAGGGTATCAAATTTGATGAAATACCTGTAAAATCACTAAAAATAGTAAAAGAGATTTAAGTAAATAGCACCCAAAAACACTTTTGAAAATTGCTCAAGAGGAATTGAGTAAAATTGACACGACGATATTAAAAAAAATTTAGTTTTATGGAAAATTCCAGCTACAGCTATTATCAAGAATCATCGCTATAACGCAGAAGCAAACTGAAACAATAAATATGGTATTTATAGATAAAAATTAACTATCAAAATCACTTCCATAAAGTGCGAACGACCTTCCTTATATATATATATATATATATAAATAATGTGATTTATTGCCATTAGCTAGGAAAAAATCCTTCTCTGGCTGTATTTCATGCTGTAATAACAACTCATTTTATCATGTTTGTGGAAAAATTTCATTCACATAATTGCAATAATATTTCATTTTGAAAATAAACTGTAATTGAATGTGTAAAGGACACATATAACCTTGCAATGAAATGATTATTTGAGAATTATCAATGACATCTTTGTTGAGTAAAGGTTATTGGATCTTAGTATAGGGGCCAAACAAGAATTATTGATTTTATCAAAGAATTTTCATGGAGGTTATGATAAAAATGGATTTTATTTTAACGCTTTATAGCATAATATAGATTGTTGGTGTATAATGCTGGGCTAACGAACTGGTAACAAGGAAAACAACTAGATGCTGCAACTGGTCGTAAACTCAAATAGTTTATTTGAATATCTGTATTATATATATATATATAACAAATATCACCGACTAGCTGCGACTTAAAAAAAATCATAAAATGTTGTTCGGAATTGCTTCTGAAACTTCCAAGTTTCACAACATGCGCTTCAGTAATGTAGATTTTGCCTTCTTAACTCAGGCAATACTCTTGTTTTTTAATGATCTTTATAAATAATAAAAAATATTTGAAAATCCAATGATACGTATATTTTATTTTTTTATTATTTCGAATACAAAATATCAAATTCGAGTTTATGAGTGACTGGGGATTAAGAGACATTTCCGTTTTTCTTCGAAATTGTTTGTAAAAACGCTACTCGTTGCAAACAGTTTCCAAGAAACGATTTCTTTTTCATATGTTTATTTCTGTTTAGGTTATCGTTTTCTTTTAAAGTACAAACAGTTATTTTTTCTATTTTGTGTTCCTTAGGCAGTTAAAAACTTGAAACCTGTTTTCAGTCTCCAAATATTATTTGTGCCTTGAGATATTTAAAAAACATGCAATGTCATTTTCATACTTAAAGATTTCGGAGTTTATATAATTGGGTTTTAATTAATAAATCGTTTTGTATCGTTGTAATGAAAAAATAAATCTGTTTTTAAGGAATTTTATTTTTAATCCATATTTTTTATTTATTCAATTATATTACTTTTTTTAAAAGTTGAACATGCAGCATTAGAATCTTTAGTAGCTTGTACGCTTGATATAAACTAATGTTTTCGTCAATCATAATTTTTTGGTTTAAAATATATCAACGTATGAACACATTTTAAAATTGTAGTAGTATGGTTGATCGGTTTTTAATGGCCCTTAATTTATGTTTTGATAATAATTTAGTATACGAAAAATTCAGTTTGAAAAACAAAATGAGAGTTTAAAGTAAGCACAAGAAGAGAGATGGAACGAAAAAAAAAGGAAATTCCATTTTCTCACTTATGAATTTTAACGTATGGGTGAACAATATATATATATATATATATATTTGTCTAATTCTCTATACAAGCGAGAGATGAACATCCAAGAATATCAAAATCGAAAAACATATAGACAATAAGCAAACACACAATGAAAGACACATGAGCAATTGGAATTTTGAAAAATGGATGCTGCAGTATTAAAAACATTGCTGACTGAGGACAACTTATATATAAAATAATTTATATAATAGTGGGGTTAAACATGTTTTGTGGCCAGGCAACCTTCCCTTTTTATGTTAATAATACTGAACAAAAACGTATTGAAAATAATGGATAGGAATATTTAAATCCATTGAAATATAGAAGTAACATACCTAAAAAAAATACATTTAAAAATGCAGAGCCCCTGCTAAATCTGAGTGCAATAAACAAGTTATTGCCAGATTCTGGACCCAAATGCAGATTCAAAGCATGTGCATGGTTGAAATGTAGTACTTAACAAAAGTATTAAAAAAATAAAAATAAAAAATAAAAAAGATAGTTAACAAACTGTCATAACTTTAGAGACACTAGTTACATATGAATTAATTAACCATAAGTAATTTTATCTAATATTAGAATAAGGATGTAACCATAACTGGGGGAAATGGTAATTGTATAGTATAATAAACTGTATTATTCTAAGGAATTTTAATCCTTACTAATTAGAATTGCGTTATTCAAATAAAAAAAAAACTATTAATAACATTTATTGGGTATTTCTGATTTAAGCAATATTTAGTAAAATGTTTATAGTTAAAAAAATTTTTTGAAACTAGAAATTGATTGCGTTGTATATAATTAATAACAATATTTCTGAATATAGAAACATGTACATTACTCTCCTAATGGGAAACTTTTATGATATTGAAATTAAATTCTTCTCTTCTATCATAAATATTAGTAACTATAACATTATATTTTAATTTGATATGTATATCAAGAAAATTTGCTTCATTGTTTTTACTATTTGTCTGTATTAAATTAAGATATTGAGGATAAAAATAAGTGTTAGGATTAAAACTCTCTTGCTTGCCAAAAATGATAATGTCATTTCCATAACGAAAAATGTAATATTCAGAATTATTAATAAAACTATTTTCAAAATAATATAAATATAAATATAAATTGGCAAGAGAGTTCCTAGTAGGGCCACAGTTTGTGGCAATCCTGTAATCTGTAGATAATAGTTACCATTATAATATACATAGTTCTCTTTAAGTACAAACCTAATCAGAGAGCCAAATCTGTCATAATTAACATTATAAAATAAATTATTTTTGCGTAAATTTATAAGTAAATTAATATTATCATCAATATTAATAGAGTCAAAAAGATCTTCAAAATATAAACTATAGACTGAAGAAATATTTTTATCTTTCATTTGTTCAATAACTGCTTTACTATTTTTAAGTATGGCTGTGGATTTAAGATTATTTATTGTATTTTGTAATATTTCATGGAGAATTTCCCTGATTTGCTGATATATGTATTAAATCCATTAGTAACTGTCCTAAACTTGACTGGGTTTTTATGAAATTTTTGAGTAAGAATTATGTGGAAATTTAAAATTATTAATAATTTGAATTCTTATTTGTTTATGAAAAGCCAAAATGTGATTATTTATTTTTCTATCAGGAACTGATTACTTAATAAAAGCTGTATTATTATCAAAATATTTATTGATCATTAAATTATAATAGTATTTTCATATGAAGGCAAAATTTCCTGGCACTTTATCAACATAAAATATAATAAATATAGTTTGCAATTTTTTAATCCAATTTTTAATATAATAAAAAAAGACATTACTATCTGTACCAAAGTTATAATTATTAGGCTGTTGTGTAATATTACGTATGCCTCTATAGGCATACTATATTTAGTATCTATTTTGTAAATGAATTGCTCAATATCATTATATAACTGATTTTATATAATTGAATTGAAATTAAGTTATGAATAATAATAATACATATACTAAAATTTAAATAAAAAACGCGCGCACACACCTACACAAAACCCAAATCATTTTGTCCTTTTACCCCTCTTAGGTGAACCCCTTTTCCAATCTTGAGATATTTTTTTCTTCTTTTTTTTACTGTTGTTATGAAATTATCGCTATAAGAAATGATTACATATCATACAAATGGGCGAAACATGGGTCCATCTTCCAATCCATTTCGGATTTTTTCCTGTTTTCATCTGTTTAAGTTTTGAAGAAGTGTATGCTCTTGGATGGAAACAGGGAAGAGTCTGAATTAAATTCCCCTTCTTTAATAGTCTTCAGATTATTAAGTATACTTTTAGACGAAGAAGTCTACTATTTTTATTTTGAATGTTATTTTTATTTTCATTCCATTTCAAGTGTTCCTTGATTTTATTTTTCATATTGTGTATTTTTATGATACAACGTTTAGTGGTGTGAACATTATTACATCAGCTACTCAAGAAAATGTGAACGTTTTTGAACAATACTTTACGGAAGAGTTTTTCGGAAGGATAACATCTCTAGTTGATCCATATCCCACAAAACCTGAACTGAAGTTTTTCGGAATCAATAATTATTTAATAAATGCAATTTTAAAGTTAAAGTTTTTGGAAAACATTAAAATGATTCATGGACAGCTTGCCATTGGTCCTCCAGGATCAGAAAAAACAGCTTATTGCCATGCCATGAGTGAATTTCTTAGAGGTCTTAGAAGAAAAGTAGCTATTATTAATCTTGATCCTGCAAATGATGTTCTTCCATATGAAGCTAGTGTGGACATTTCTCATCTTATCACTGTTAAGAATGTTACGCAGCACATAAAGCTTGGTCCCAATGGGGGACATATGAAACTATATCCACCTCCTAAAACCACGTGACGTCCCGTTGCCCATAAATACCGAGATCTGGAAATCGGGCGCTCTCTCTCTTCTGCTCTCGTCTCTCTGCAATCATGTAGTCAGCCGGCTGCTGCACTTTGTGTGTTTGTGATTGTCCTTGTCTGTGATGTAACGTCCAATCTTTATATTTGTAATATGCTATATGTTTCAGGAAGTGCAATCATTCTATGTTCATTTTTTGTCAAAGTATTGTATATAAATATTTTTTTTATTGTAATGCTATTTTTAAAACAATTTTATATACATTTTCTAATCTAAGTAACACTAAATATCATAAATATTATCCATTTACACGCTTTTGCAAAATCACGGTTCAGAACGTAGTTGGATACCTTAAGGAAATTAAAAAAAAATTAAAAAATATCTTCTAGGAAGAACTTTGCATGAAAAAATAGGAAATTTAACAAATGTAATGATCTATCCGGAATGCGTGAAAAATATGAACATTTATTTTGGCTAGTTTATTCGACTTATAAATCTAAAGGATAATTAAGGTATCCGACTACGTTCGGAACCACGATTTTGCAAAAGCGCATAAATAGATAATTTTCGTGATATTTAGTGGCACTTAGATTAGAATACATGTATAAAATTGTTTTAAGGACATTTTGACAAAAAAGATTATTTAAATACAATATTTTGGCAAAAAAGTAACTTAGAAAAATCTTTTTTCAAAATGTTCTCCTTTTGTGAAAAATTCTTCTATTATAATAATAGTTTGTCTGTATATAGCTCAGGCCTTTGTACAAAGGCTCAACTAGAATTTTTGAAATATATAATTTAGAAGTGGGTTTATTCATTTTTACGACAACAGAGGGGAGCAATTTTAAGAAAAAAACGCCAATAATTATTTGAATGGGTGGTAACTCAGAAAATAATGTGACTTTTTCAAAAATTCTAGTTGAGCCTCTGTAGAGAGTTCTGAGCTATATACAGGCAAAATATTTTGTTTTAATAAAAGCATTTTTCACAAAAGGAGAACATTTTAAAAAAAGATTATTCTAAGTTCATTTTTTGCCAAAATATTGTATTTAAATAATTTTTTTTTGTCAAAATGACCTTAAAACACTTTTATGCATGTATTTTAATCTGAGTGAAACTAAATATCATGCGCTTTTTTCATGCTCTAAATATCATGCGCTAATAATATGCGATTTTTTAAAATCACGGTTCCGAACGTATTCGGATACCTTAAAAGTAGTGTCCCTCTGTTGTGAATCCAGTCCAGAAAGCCGAAAAGCAGTCCAGTTAGCAGAAACAGCGAGTGTGAAGTAATTTTTAATCATATTCAGGATGAAGTAATGGCAATCGCTATATGTTTCCAGCGTCATGAAACTGTAAACTTTCATAGAGGTAGAAAATCTGTTGAAGAATATACCGTAACTTGTTTGGTGTGATGTTTGCACATAATGCATACTAAAGTTTGTCCAGTTAACCAACGCCATGACACCTCCACATTAAACTTGATTTTTAAGTGGATACTTAATAAGAAATCGCAGGAATCTAATCCCACGATTTATTTGTCTACTTAAGTGATGTACATCCTATGCTTTTCTCCCTTTTGTACTTAACTGCATATAAATCTTGTTCTGAATTGATCAAACTGCTCATTCTTTCCACATGTTTCATTTTACTTTTTAAATTTGCCGTTTTTTACGCGTAGCTCTACCTAGCTAACATTTTTGTTTATTTTATTTATTGCATTGAAATTGTTTCAGCAAGTCTTAAGTATAATCGATATACCAAGTCTGTTAGAAATTTATTCGCATGTTTAACTTTAGGATACTGTTTGTGAAGGAGGAATGGTTATAAAAACTCTGTATATTTTTTTATCTAATTAATAATCTTCTGAATTTAAGAGCTGCATCACAGATATTGCTATATTTTATCTTCTCGCTTATGATTGCTAAAAGAAATTTTTAAAAAGTATGTATTATAAAATATTTAGAAACAATTTTTTGAAAATATTTCTTTCTAAAATTTGCTAAACAGTTTCTGTGCCCCAAAACGTACAAACTTACCTACCGCAATATTTACAAAATTTTCTATTCATATAACAAAATAGTTTTATTTTCTGGAAAACTGACTTAGCATGCAATGACTACGTTTAATGATACTATTTTGTGACAGTCTAGTAATGTGTTAGCAAGAGAATGATATTTCCTTTCATTCCTAAGTGATAGGTTTCATTTCATTTTTGGGTGTTATTGACATGACACCAATAGCCTAATGGTGCCCTAAATATACTATTTATTAGGTTGATTCTATACTGGAAGTGCATTGATGTATCATAATTTTTACTTATATATATATGTGTGTGTAGAATAATTTTCTTGCTTTTTTTTAAAAAAAAATAACTGCTGAATATTTTGAAATGTTTTTTTTTCTTTGAGTCAGAAACTGATTGTTAAACATAAACTATTACATTTTTAAGATGTCACTTTTATG
The DNA here is from genome assembly GCA_019973955.1 of Trichonephila inaurata madagascariensis. Lineage (NCBI taxonomy): Eukaryota > Metazoa > Arthropoda > Arachnida > Araneae > Nephilidae > Trichonephila > Trichonephila inaurata. Next base: position 41,031 of record BMAV01020636.1, on the reverse strand, counting down.
TGTAAAATGTTTTCAAGGGATTTCAACTTCTCGATAAAAAACATGATTTTACAAGTCTACCAACAAATCTTTATTTGGATAATTCTAACTCGTATAAATTAATAAAATACTTGAGAATAAGAGAGCTAGTTAGAAGTATTGCATTTTTCTATCATATTTTTTAAGAAATAAGTTAATTTGGCTTTACAATACTCTTTTATTGTTTATTTCCAGTTCAAATTAACTGTTATAACACTGATAATTTATTTGGTGTTTTCTTTTCACCACACATATACAAAATACTTTTTTTATTTATATGTTTAATTTTATTTAAAACTAAATGAATGTTGAAATTTTACAGAATTAAAACTAAATTTTAATTAGAAATAAAAGAGTGTAACTTTATTATTCTTATATATAAAACACAGCCTGGAACTATATTTATTATTATGAAAGCTATTTTCTTATCATATGACATGTTATATTTCCTATCTTTTACTTCCCTTCATTCTTAATATCTTTTTCATGTACTTTAAAAATATTTTTTTATTTTTTCTCAATAAAATATTCAAGTACTAATAGCACCTTTTGACTGAATTGTTCAATGAAATGTATTATAAGTTAATTATTTGAAAATAGCATAACTGTTTTTCAATTTAATCCAAACATGATCAGATTCGTATCAGCTAGAAGTATATGAAATTAACTTAATTATTTTGTACAAACTATCTTCTTCATTATGTTGTAAATAGTACTTTGATAATTTACAAACCACAGATTTTCTTTCAAAGTCTAATGCAAGTCCAATAATCTACTCTTTTTCAGTTATCTAGCTGGGAAATTTACAATAGTGATTAAAATGTTTTATGAAAAATATTTTAATTACTCGAAACTACATGAAATAAGAAATAAAACTATCTTCGAAAAGCTGCATTTCCTTTTGACTGAGATCTTCATCATCAAAAATAAATCTTATAAATAAAATTTGAATTTTTACAAGATATATTTTAGTAAAAAAAACATTTTTTAATGTGTGTGCGTGAAAAAAGAAAGCAATTCAGAAAATATAAATAAACTATTATCAAAACAAGATGCAATTGTTAACGTTTCAATAATATCTCAATTAAATCATGCAATTAGTTTTATATAAAGATTCATTTGATGAAAACTGTAAATTTATATAATGGAACGAGTTCGTTGTGTTACTGAAATGGTATCTTTGCACAAGTACATGTAAAGAAACATGAAATAAAAACAGAATTGTGACCACACAATGAGAAAGTTTGTCAATTACTTGAAATTAGACATATCATGTAATGTTGTATTTGGCAAATGATTTTCTTGGAATTCTACTTATCTATATTAGAAACGCAGCATATTTTTGCTCGTACAAATTTTTTTGAAATGTATTTAACTCTTACATAATTATTCTGCTACTTAAGTAATGAAAAATTGGTTATGCACTACAGTGTACCGTAATGGTGAAATCGACAAGAAATGTATCATGAGAAAATTTATACTTAAGTGAATATTCCACCCAAATTTGGATTCCAATAATTAGTTCCGTTTGAATTTTTAATGTAAATGAAACTTGCATGTAATGCTTTGTAAAAAGACGAAATCTCTATGACTGATACATGACATTTTTTAGAAAAGTGGATTTTTACATACTATTTCCCATTCTCTAATTACTATGTTTTCATTTTCTTCTTTAATTCTTCAGAATGAATCGATATGAGAAATGCGAAATTTAAAAAAAAAATAACTTTACACCCTTCATAATATTAGTAATGCTATAAAATATGAGCAAGGAAATGACAACATCATTTAAGTCACTACTAAAACTATTCTTAGGATTATTGATTATTTAAGAGTTATTTTTATAATATCAAACGTAACTTCACAAAGCACTTGGTTTCATAAGATCAAATTTCTGAACGAGTGGGTTGATATGAAGAGTATAGTAAATTTATTGCTTAAGGTATCCGACTACGTTCGGAACCAGGAATTTAAAAAAGCGCATAAATGTATAATTTTCCTGTAGTGTCACTTAGATGAGAATACATGTATCAAATTGTTTTAAGGACATTATGACAAAAAAAAATTATTTAAATACAATATTTTGGCAAAAAATTAACTTAGAATAACTTTTTTTTCCAAATGTTTTCCTTTTGTAAAAAATGCTTCTATTGTATTAATATTTTGCCTGTATATAGCTCAGACCTCTGTAAAGAGGCTCAACTATGATTTTTGAAACATTCACATAATATTCAGAGTTACAACCATTTGAAGTAATGATCGGTATATTTTCTTAAAATTTCTCCCTTCTGTTTTCGTAAAACATGGATAAACCGACTTCCAAGTTATGCGTTTCAAAAATTCTAGTTGAGCCTCTGTAGAGAGGTCTGAGCTGAATACAGGTAAAATATTAATACAATAGAAGCATTTTTTACAAAAGGAGAACATTTGGAAAAAAATCTTTATTCTAATTTAATTTTTTGTCAAAATATTGTACTTAAATAATTTTTTATTGTAATTCAATTCTTAACCCAATTTTATATACATTGTCTAATCTAAGTGACGCTAAATATCATAAATATTATCCATTTACACGCTTTTGCAAAATCATGGTTCCGAACGCGTAGTCGGATAGCTTAAAAAAAGAACTAAAATATTGGATTGAATGAAAACTCAATGTTAACTATTTATCTTTCGAAAATCAAAATGTTAAAATGAATGCGTAACTTTAAAAATTCTTAATTTAATACGAGTTAAAAAAAGTGTACATTTTGTAAAAACTTTTTCTTTAGTTCAAATGAATAGTAATTTAAAATGCAGTTTAAATTTTTAGAATAGCTCCACAAATATAATAAATTCTTAAAAAAAAAATGTGAAATGATATTTTAATGTCTAAAAAGTGGCATTTCTTGGTAAAACCTGTTTTTTTTAAGTTCAGTCCTTCGAACTTTCCATAATAATTGTATTTAATGTTAAGATCGTTGAACTTAAAAAGCTTTCTAGAATAATTTTTCCTTTAATTTCAAAAGCAAATATTTTTTTTTTCACATTTTGTTGAGGGAGTCAACCAGTAATGTATCTTTCAATATGAAGGGAGCTTTGGTGACATGTCTAGAAATGATTATGTCTGAATTGATATCCTCTTTCATAACTTTGGAGTCGCATTTCTATAATATGAGTATTCAGAGCAAATAATACTTTACATCATATCGATACAATGCACGATCTGAAAAATTATTCATCTATGTTATTAAATAATTTCATATAAAACCATCACGATCTTTGTAATTAAAAATCTTTAACAATAGTAATTGATTAAAAAATTCTATCTTTAATTTTACCTTTCTTTAGTTAGCAATAGTAAGAAAACTAGCTATTACCCGTCCTCTTAGTTAGGTATTTCTTCAGGTTGTATGAATATATATACTGCTATTAAGTTATTCATATATAAATCTTACTACTAAACTTTTATGTGTATTCAAAAACATTCTTAAATCCCCAGCCTTTTATTTTAAAAAGAATTTGAATTTTAAAAATTTAAGTCTATTTATTTTTACGTCCTAATGATGTTGATATCCGTAGAAACTTCTTAGCAGATTTCTACTTAACAAAAGAAAAATGTTAACTAATTTTCAAGTAAGTAGGCATAAAAGTTCAAAAACGGGCACCTATTATCTCTGTGACCTTCTTAACACACCTTGACAGCTAATTTCACTAAAACGCTCTCACCTCTCTACTCAACAAAAGAACTATGCCTACCGAATTTCAAATCTGTATATTAAATACACCAAAAACGAAAAAAAAAATTATCTCCCTTCCTCCTCACTTTGTAACTCCTTTGGGGGTCCATTTACATAAAACCCGTTCTTAGCGAATCTCTACTCAACAAAAGAAACATGCTAACCAAAATTTAAGTATCTAGGTCTAATAGTTCAAAAATGGTTAGGTATTGAAAGGTGTATCTATACCACCTCTTAATACCTCTCCACCTCTCTTGGAAGTCCATATCCGCAATTAACAGAAACAAAAGAAACATGCTCATCAAATTTTATGTCTGTATTTCAAATTGGGAGAGCTTGCGATGAGTGAGCAAGTAAGTCACTTTTCTCCTTAGATTAAAAGTACCAGTTATAATGAGTGGAAAATGTATTATCCATATAATTATTTATATGTGTATTTTATAGATAAATTGCATTATTGACAAAATTTGTGAAGTATAGTCCACGTTTCAGTATTTTATAATAATTACCTTCTCCTTTTAGTTAACTGTTGTGAATTATTTAAATGTAGTGGTTAAATATTAACATATGATTGCTTGTATTAAAAAAAACCAGTATTGGGAAGTACAGGAAAATCTTCTCGTTTCATTAAGGTTTTTCATGATAAATTTTAATAAAAGTGATTGAGCAATAAATACATGCTTCTCTTATGCTTCGCAATCTTAAGTAATCTTATTTCTATCATATGCTACTACTTTCAATATTAAATGTGTATATTTTTTTCTTGTGAAAAAACATAAAAATTTTTTTAGTCATTTCTTTAGTAGTAAATATTGAGATACATAAAAATAATAGCAAATGCTACCGTTTAAGGAATTATTGATTTATTATCACTATTTTCGTACTAAATGAAATTATATAAAAACTAAAGAAAATCAACAATAATCTTATTTATTTTTCGTATACGAAAATTCTAGTAACCATGGAGGTTAGAACCTAAAACATTTCGCGATAATGCATTAACAGGAAAATGAATTAGCATAACTTCCCAAATTTTGGAGAAATATTTCAGTATCTGGAACTTGTGATACACTTATTTAAATAAAAAGCTTCTTCAAACTATGTATAATCTAATAAGGATGCATGAACGTAAAATATTTGTAGTTTACGCCCCCATCCTCTTTTTAGCTATATTCAAATTAAATTATCCTTATGTCTCTTAAAATAAGTTCCTCTCACTATATTCATATGTATTTAATTCACGATTATTTATTTATATAGTTATTTTGTTGTGGATTTATAAAGCTAGTTGACACGGTTCCTAATAAAATATAATTAAATTCAATATAAAGTTTCTTTTCATTGCATGTACTTAATTTAATATGAAATGAAACATCCAATTGAACAGAGCTTGGCAAAATAATCATAAATATAATAATAAATCTGGTGTAAATATTGTTTTCATTATTCTATCAAATTTATTTTTCTCATGTAATTGAGTAAAAAAGTACTTTTGAAATAATGAAGAAAAAACTATTGAAAATGAATTAAACTTTCATATTTTATTATAAGTAACCAAGTAAATTTTTAAATTTTTTGTACAGATACATGAAAATAATTATTTTATTATGATTTATTGTAAGTTATAAAAAAATTTGCAATAAGAAGTCAAGGAAATTATAAATGTACATACTTATACTTTGTGTGTGTGTGTAAAATCATTAATTATATAGTACATTTCGAAAAATCTAGTTTAAAAGTAAACAATATGTAGGAATATCACAAAATATTACAGGACATAGTACAGGGTGAGGTGTGGGAACTTCCTTTTTTGAAAGTGCAATATAAAATAATTTACATGTTTCATAAGATTTTATTGTTATTTACCGCCTACCACACTATATTGGAAATTTTAATCTATGCAATTTTAAAAATATTTGTTAAATGTCACCCTTCATTATAAATACACTGATGCAGTCTATTTCGAAAACTTTGAGTCACCTTTTCAAGCATATCTAACAGAGATATCGTCAATTTCGGCTCGCAGGTCTTCCAGGTTCTTAAAGTGATCTTTGAAAGCCAGGGACTTGAGATATTTCAAGAGCAAGCGATCAGAAGGTGATGAATTAGGTAAGCACGCAGGCCAGTTTACTTTCCCTCGCAGGAGATCTGTCATTTGAGGAATGATGCTCTTAAAATACCCATACAAATGCTGGAGGTATGGGATATGACCCCATCTTGTTGTAATCTTACGTTCTCAGGACCCCTTTCTTGAAGAGCGGGTAAGAATTGTTAGAATATCATCACATACAGGTCTGAATTGACACACGAACTCGTTCCACATTCTCAGGTGTTCTAATGGTCTTCGAAGGTCCTTTTCTTTCTTTGGAAACATTCTCCGTTGTTCTAAAGGCATCCATCCACATTAAAATGTATTTAAGATCAGGAATATTACGTTGTGGTGGAATATCGAAGTGAAGACGAAATGCTCGCTGCAATGGAATCACCGACCAACCGTTAGAGAAATACGCCTCCGTGGCAAAAGCATACTGCTGCCTCGACCAGAACAAGTTTGAGACTGAGATGGGTGGTAACACAAATATTTCACTCCACCCCTTCCCCAAGTCCCTCCCCTCCCTACGAACATCACGAGAACATGTTCAAAACAGGAAATTTCCGGGCCCCACCCTTTATAATGGCTGTAGTTATACATTAGCAAATTCAGAGTTTTAGAGATACGAACAAGACATGTCAACCAATATAATACCAGATAAACACAATGGGTCACATGTCAGGGATACATAAAGCTACAATAGAAGTAGAATCTGAAAAAGACATGCACATATAAAGCAACATCTGGACAATTATTCTCTTACTGAAATATGCCCTTGGTATGAATTAAGGAGGAATACGACATCAAGTATCATAACTTCCTCGTAACAGTACATGTTGTTCATGTCATCTTCAATTGGGAATTAGCACAATCATCTATGATATCCCACAACACTCTAGACCGTAACTACAAGCTCTTGTCTAGTAGGTTGCAGAATAAGGCATTCCGTGGGAAAGCACTGACCTCCGAAACGTATGAAGATTATGTATTCATTTTATGGACCAGATTGCATCGGAGTTCCACTTGTTGCCAATTGCATGCAATGGGCTAAATTCATGTGACGTCATGGTCTAATGATAGCTGTAATTGAGGGATTCCAGACTTTCAATTCATAATTTCATGTGACGACGAAGTCACATGGCCAATGCAATCGCATGTTTCTAATCAATCCGTTCATTCGCTTCACTGTTGAAAACGTTTGCTTTTTCTAGATACTTTCTTTTAAATATACAGATTAATCAACAATAAAACGCACATAAGTAAAAAAAATGCGCTTGATTTAAAAGTAATATGTGGTTTTTTTCTCTTTTTTTGAATTTTGAAAATTGTTTAAAGAATTGAAATATTTGAAGACATTTTACCGAAACTTGACAAGTAGAACAAGAAGTACAAATCTTGTGTTAATTTATAACTTGAATTTAACGACATGAGAATTTCGTCCATTGTTTGTTAAGCTCATTATTTCCAGAAACAAATAATTTAACATATCAAAGGAATCATGTGCATAGAAATTACGAGGGATGATCAGAAAAAAAGTTTACAACCCATAGCATTTGAAAACTACATAATGTGTACAAATTTTGTTTCTCCAGAGTGGAGACAAATGGCTCAACTTGTCATATTGCGGGTTTTCTGGTAGGCAATGAAAGTTTCCAGACGGTTCAGGACGATTGAAATTGCAAGACGCTTAGGAAATTGGTCTCTTTTGGAAGTGCGAGCCATGATTAAATTTTTATGGGCGTGCCCGTATCTTACATTAACAGTCAAATCGTGTAAGCGTATGGTGAAGAAACAATGAACACACAACATGTAATGAAATGGTGTCACTCTTTTCAATCAGGCAGACAGGATGTTTAAAACCGCAATATGCATAGAAGTGGCCGATCAAGTTCACGGCACGAATTGAAAAAATGATTTCAAATGATCGACGGGTAACTGAGTGAATTCGCGTCTGAGCTGGGACTGAGCTATGGTAGAGTGCAGCATATCTGCAAAGCACACTATCAATTCTAAAATTCTCCAAGCTGCATCTACCCGATGCTGGTCGTTGGTGGAAGTAATTCCGTTTTGAGCCAGTCAATTAAAGTAACGAAGTTTATTCAGAACTACCGAGTGAGAACGAGAGCAAAACTCGTGATTACTTCACCCTTTTTATGTAGAGAGCATAATGACGTCACACAACCTCTTCACAGTTACAAAAACGTGGCGCCATGCAGCCACTCATTCACACAAATCATTTTTATTCACAACAATATCGTTTTTGATGTGCTGCAATACTCCAAGACAGTGCTATGAAAACATCCGCTGAGACCTGCCTCAATGAACTGGGGCCTGATTTCTTCCAGACGAGTCAAGCAAGTTAGTTTTCGTTCTGATAAATGCCAAAATGGACTTCGTGATTATGTTGAAATGTGATTGACACGTATGCCTCTTAATTCTCCTTTGTATTGTCTGTCAATTGTTAATAAATATATCTTTATTCGATTTATAAACTTTTTTTTTTATCTACCCTCGTATTATAAGCAGCACTTGGCACATCAGATTTCGAGAAATTATGTATCAAAGAACGATACACTAGTAGACATGCCACTATATTGTGACAACACTCGGGAAGACGCTATATCAAGCCCGCTTCCCTCTGTGGAAGGGTTATATGTTCTTCCGTATTGACTCATATTGTGTAGCTCATTATTTCACATACTGTAGGAGAATTATACCAAGTAAAGGTGCCACATTCTTATAAGAAAACTTACCCATATAAATTCCAACATGTGTGAGCTCCGTCAGTTTCTCGAAAATACTCGTTGTTTTTGGTGTGAAGCATATATTGAATTATAATAATCCACATTTACAGCAGACAAACAATGATGCAGACATTTTGAGCCACCTTTGCACGATTTTCTATACAAGACCTACTTGAAGTTTAGAGGGGGTTTCTCAGTTCATAAATGCTCATGATACTTTAGTAATTCTTATCATTTGCATATCATAACTTATTTTCTGTTTATATAATGTGTTATACATGTACAATAACTATTAATATAATATATTACAATATTAAAATTCTAGTTAAATGCTAAATAATATGTAAAAGAATTAAAACTGAGTATAGAACAAAGTATAATAACCGCAATATAATACATTAAAACTCTTAGGCGTAGGGTTAAGATTGCAGAGTTAAGTTTCAAAGCAACATCTTCCCTATAATTAACTTATTACTTTAAGATATCCGACCTAATTATTACTATCCCGATATCTTATTACTTTAAGATATCTTTCCTTTAAGATATCCGACTACGTTCGGGACCGGGATTTTAAAAGATCGAATTATGGAATATATATATATAACTCAGTATATATATATATTATTAAAAGAATGAGGAAAGGTTGGCTAGCCGAAAAACATGTTTAAGCCCACTTTAAAAAAAATTATTTTATATATAAGAGCTCTGTGCTAAGTCAGCAATGTTTATAATACTGTGGCATGAATATTTTTATATTTTAAATTCTGTTATTTTTATAATTTCTAATATATCCTTGTTAAAACATTATTAACACGCTTTTATAAGTTTCACTTGTATGTAATGGAATCTATGGACTCAATTTTTACTCACTTTAAAAGGTCAGATTAATTCGAAATTTTGCACACTTGTCAAGGACCGAGGACAATACAATAATTTCAAAATTTTGTTCCATTGTCCGGATCAGAAACGTCAAAAATAACGAATTTAAGCATTTTTAGATTCATTACATCGTTTCTAGATTTGGCGACTAATTGCATATACCATTCCCAAATTTGGCGACTAATTCCATATGCCATTTCCAAATTTGGCAACTTATTCCAGATGTAGCGACTAAAAGACCCTACCCTTTAAAAAGGTGCAACCTTAAAAATGAAAACGCTTGTTATTATATATATATAATACAAATAAAACAAAAAAAAGTATTCTTTATGTGAGAAAGGGATAAAAAAAGACTCGTGTATGTTAATAAAAATAATTTATGTTCTAACTGCTAAGTAATTTTTTATTTTTAGAAAGCATTACGTTTAAAAGGGATGATACGAATTAACATTATAGCAATACGTTTAAAATGTCATAAATTTATGTTCTAACTGCTAAATATTTTCTTTTTATTTTGATAAAGCAATATGTTTAGAAGTGATGATACGAATTAACATGAAAGCAATACGTGTAAAAGGTGATAATACAATTGACATTTAATATTTTTGCTTAACACACTTTTATTAGTTAGACCTGTATCTATAAAGACGGAAGCTTTGAACTATAACGATATGGGACTCATCCGAGGCCCCGTAAATGGAGAGAACAAGTAGCCTTCAAACCGATATAAAATATATAAATAATTGTTTTAACTAAATAATTGCAGGGCTACTTTGAGTAGGGTTTAGTTTTATGACTTTTTAATATTATTTTATGCAATTATTATATATTAAGACCCTTTATATCACGCATAAGAAAACCTGACGTTGACATTAGGTTTCGAAACTTGTTGAACCACGGCTTTGTAACAAAACATTGGGAGCCGCAGATCTTCCAGGAACATTACTATTATGCCGTATCCATTCTGTGCCGTCCCTGGCGACATATATATCAGGATTTACTGGACTATTATCAATTACATCTGCTGCACTTTCTACAGATTCTTCGCAATCACTTTCACTTTATCTTCATCGGAATTTGAATTAGACTCAACCATCATCTGATTCAATCTCAGAAAGCTCTTGCTACAAATTTTAGCAATTTCGTTAGGGCTTAGGCCTTTTCTACGAACCGTCGTTTCAGGGTATCTGTTCTGCACTAAGTTTGAAAATCGAATGAATTTTTTTTATGAGTTGAAAAGCAAATACTATGTAACGAAACACTTAGACGCAACAATTTTAGTATAATTAATTTCCTCGGTGAACCCAATAACGCAGCATTCAAGGTCAAATAAATGTGTAATAGGACTTAAAGAAGCTTGTTTTATTTATAGTATCTACTTACAGCAGTGTTTCTCAAACTGTGGGGTGCGCACCCACCCCTGGTGATAACTCTACGAGCGGAGGGCGAGCATATGCAAAAGTCTAAAACAAAAGATTTTTAAAAAATATTAGTTCATTGAAAGTAAACAAACAAAATATATTCTGACATAATAAGAAATAAAATACACATTTACACTAATATAACAGACTTATAAATATATCAGAGTACTGCACAATGTATTTTATAGTTAATTTAACAATACTAAATGTAGAACGCGTTTAATAATCACCAGTGACCCCATGGGCTTGTCATATATAAAATTATATGCAAAAATTAACATTTGACATTTTTTGTATGGTTTATAAATAATCCCTCAACTGCCGATTAAAATTTACGTGATTTGCTCCCTAATGCCACCGTTTCCCGCGTAGGAATGCGATTGTGATACACTCTTGGACAAAAAAATTAGCGCACCAAGAAATATTTGCGGGATTGTAACGAAACTTGGTATGAAGGCACATGTCGGGGAGATTAAAAATGCAGCGTTATTACGCATTACGCATAACCGGTAGAGGGTGTTAAACGTCGTTCTCCGTGGAGTATAAAACAGGTAACCAAAGCTTGTTTGAGTATGCTGTATCGCTTACAATGGTGATACAATCGTGAAGTGACAGCCAACAGAGATTATCCCGAAGATAGAGCCATTAGGTCAAGGTGCATACGATTGCACTCGATTAAATACGCAACTTCCTTAGTATGGGATCAACGATTGGATTAAAGTAGGATTGACTATTTAATATTAGGACTTGCGATATTATTGGATTTGAGATTAGGCGGGTTACATATTGAAAGTGATCCGAGTTAAGTATTTCGGTATTAGTTGTATTGTGTGTTTGTTCATCGTAGATTCTCTCATATATCTTATCTTATCTGTTAAACGCTTAAGTTCAAGTTCTTAATAAAGATATTTTAAGAACATGCAAACTTCTAGTTCCTTAATTAAACCTACACCTCTAGCTCACGCAGATAATCCAAGAGAAGGGCACCCTAGGGGAGGGGGGTATGTTCACTACATGATTTTTTAAAATGCATTTGGCTTCTTTTATGACAGTTTTCTTTTTTATACGTTATTTTACTTTGAAACCTTTTAACCGACACCTGAGTTTTAAGAGTTTGATAATGTGCACAATGTTTTAATAGAGTACCATATATACTAAAATTAAAAAAAAATTCATTGATTTATTGTTGTCATTTTCGTACAATTCCTTTCATTTAAGAAAGATATAATACACTTAGCATACGAGTATTTGTGATTAATTTATTTTCAATCGAATACTGAAAATATTAGAATTATCAATAAGCTAACACAACTTCATTTTTTAATGTTAAACGAAATAAGTAACGCTCTTAAAACACTCTTAAATATTGCATAATCTTAATAACACACTTAAAATATAATTTTAGTTACATTGTATTTCACCTATGAGAAAAATGCACTTAATTTAAATAGTGGATATTTTAAATTGGTAAAAGACCTTTTACTAGTTTTTAAACATTTATTTTTAAGAGTAAATATTACATGTATGACACAAACAACTAAATGTCTGACTTTTACTAAAACGAGTACAAATCTCTCATATATATATATACTTTAAGATACATATATATGTGAGAGATTTGTACTCTTTTTTTAGTACAAGTAAAAAATTTAACTGTTTGTGGTATATATGTAATAAA
>BMAV01020636.1:10445-23480 GCA_019973955.1 Trichonephila inaurata madagascariensis | reverse complement strand
GATTTAAATATACCCTTACGCCAGCGTTTCTCAAACTGTTGGCCACGCCCCCTTTGGGGGGGGGCGTGATAACTCTACGATGGGGGTGCGAGCATATTGAAAAGCCTAAAACAAAACCTTATTTAAAAAATTATTAATTTTAATTAATTAAATTAATTAAGTAAACAAACAAAATACTTTCTCATATAATAAAATATAAAATACACATTTAGACTGATATAATACATATATAAATGTGTATCAGTACTGTACAATGTATATTTTATTATTAACTTAACAATATTATGAACCAGTTTAATAAATATCAGTGATCCCATGGTATTGTATTAACACTTATCTTGACAATTTGTACAGTTTATAATTAACTCTTTATATGCCGATTAAAAGATACTTGATTCGCTCTCCAATGCAACCGTTTTCCACGTAGAAGAACTTATTTTGATGTTTTTTTTTTGAGGGGAAGGGGGAGGAGAAAAGAAATGAATAAGCAAATCTTCTGAAATAAGTAAATCCTTCGCAAACACTTTCAATGTCCTTTTATTGCATTCCAAAGCCTTTGGAATAATTTTATGGATAGCACTGCACATAAAAGAACGTACTTCGGAAAGACGTATAAATACTTCCAGAAAATTAATACTTTGGCTGATCAAGACATTACATACATCGTTGGCACATAAGCGGTTAAAGTCGTATTGTAGCTTTAGAGTCAAAGTATAGTATTAATGAATTCAATACATTATTATTGTATGGATGGGGTCGCAATGAAAATGATGATTGAATAGTGGTCGCGTATATTGAAACTTTGATAAGCACTGTCTTACGCCAACTCTACGTTTTAATGCGATAACATTTTCAAAAATATGTCAAAATCCCTCTGTAAAAATTCTGTGGCAAACTTCATACTGCAAATAGACCATGCTTGCATTGCGCACCTTCATAATAAAACAGGCATCCTTCCATTTAGTATATGCCAAATTTGTAATTCGGATATCAGGAATGCAGATTATCTTATATGCCCAAAACGAAATAAAGAGTCTCAAAAACATGGATAGAGAAGCAAACTACACTGGAATGCCAGAACTCCCATGAACACCTTGCAAAGACTACAACTCTTATATTCCATTTCTTGTTTAATTTTTTAACTTTATATTTTTGTTCCTAGTTAATTTTTCTTGGTTCGTACTTTAAATTATTTTTATTACTTATCATTGTACTTGACTGATGTCCTTGCTGTTCTATATGTTTGACTTATTCCTTTCATTAAAGCCATTTGTAACAACAACATATTCAAAAATGTTAAATAGTCCAAGCACGCCATTTTTTAAATGGAATGTATATTATTATCCAATTCAAAGAACCCATTTTAAATAATTTACACACATCAAAACGTCCATGTAACTTTAAGGTATCCGACTACTTTCGGAACCGTGATTTTGCAAAAGCGTGTAAATGGATAATATTTATGATATTTAGCGTCACTTAGATTAGACAATGTATATAAAATTGGGTTATTTTAGTATTACAATAAAAAGTTATTTAAGTACAATATTTTGACAAAAAATTAACTTAGAATAACCTTTTTTCCAAATGTTCTCCTTTTGTAAAAAATGCTTCTATTATAATAATATTTTGCCTGTATATAGCTCAGACCTCTGTACAGAGGCTCAACTAGAATTTTTGAAGAGCATAACTTGGAAGTCGTTTTATCCATGTTTTTCAAAAACAGAAGGGAGAAATTTTAAGAAAATACGCCGATAATTATTTCAAATGGTGGTAACTCTGAAAATAATGAAATTTTTCAAAAATTCTAGTTGAGCCTCTGTACAAAGGTCTGAGCTATATACAGGCAAAATATTAATACAATAGAAGCATTTTTTACAAAAGGAGAACATTTGGAAAAAAGGTTATTCTAAGTTAATTCTTTTGCCAAAATATTGTATTTAAATATTTTTTTTGTCATAATGTCCTTACAACAATTTTATACATGTATCCCAATCTAAGTGACACTAAATATCATGAAAATTATACATTTATGCGCTTTTTTAAAATCATGGTTCCCCGAACGTAGTCGGATACCTTAAGGGAGAACTCAAAAACCCAAAATTGAGCTTTACTTGCATTTCATACATATTAAGTAAAATAAGGAGTTCAATTTACTCCCCATCTATCTCATTTCTAATCCTTAAGAGAGATCTCCAATTTAAAACGAATATGAAAAGAAACAATATTTATATCAGACAAATTAGAGAACTTATTTTGACATTATTCCTAAGAAGACAAATTTGATTAAATAATATATTACTTGACACATTTTTGGAACTTAATTAAATATTTTGCTATGTCTGGAATTATTGTTGAAAAAACTGTTCTATTCTCTGACATATCATGATATATTTCTTCACTTATCCATCAAAGGAAACACTTAAGATTCTCTATATTATTGTTTTCTTTCAGTTCCATTTCACCACTTGACGGGAGGAGTAGACAAATAAGTGATTCCGTTTAACCTAAAAAAGAACTTTTCTTAGAAAAGTACAGTTAGTAATACATTGAGTTCACTACCCTTCACAAAAGAAAAAAAACCTTTTTTATAAATAAAATGCACCCAGCCGAATTTTTTCAATAAAATATGTTATCATTTATTTTGTCTGGTACTGGATGCTTATCCTCTTAAAACACATTTAAAAAATAAATAGCCTTAGCATGTACAAGCAAACAAATCTCACTAATTACAATTTAAGAACGATTTGTGTTAGCAAATAATATTTTTGGCGCAATGTCCTAAAAACAGAAATATATAACTGGAGTTTTTATATCTTAAGAGAAAGGAAAAAGTCTTAAATGTATAGAGAACAATAGTAAATATAAATATAGTAAAATAAATCATCCTACATAACTGAGACAGAAAAAAATTATGGAATTGAAAACAAAGAATAACAAACCAATATATATGTATATATTGGTTTGTTATTCTTTGTATGTATATATATATAAAGTCAATTGAACAAATTGGAAAACTATTATGTTTTCTAGAGATTTCGCGTACACACACACTCAAATATATATATATATATATACTCGTATATTGTGTGTATATATATGCCGTAGCTTCACAAGTGTGGTAGGCTTTATTTATTTAACTATTCCTTCATTAGGTAATGTATTTAATAACTGTTGAATTGATGAGTCTTAATACTCCATTTTTATTTTACATGTAGACACTTAATTACGACACACACACAAACATAGAACAATAGACGATGGACACACGATTAAACACTATAGACCACGACACTAGGACACGACACTATAAAAACAAACAACGGCTGACGAATTGACACAGACTTACATGACTTTCGAAGACGCTTTTTCTTATTGGTTCAGATAATCAGATGAGGTTCACATTATGTAGTTCTTAATTTCAATACACTGAGGTTTTAATTTCAAAGAGATAATGTTACGATTATATCCCGCTTTGCAGGTAATTGTTATTATTTATGCGAAGTCCTGGAGGGCTCGAAATGAGCTTAAATAGGCATTGGCTTTTATATATGTTAGGGACTATAAAGCATTTTAAACAGGTGTGATACTGTAAAAATAGGCATTATTTCTTCAACTGTTTTTGGATAATCTAATGTTGAACACTGAGAGACGTTATCAAGTAACATTGTATTTATGGGAAGGGTTACAATTTACTAAAAAACATGTTCCTTTTGGGGATATATAATCATTTGCATCTCAACGCTACTCTTTAGATCAAGCTTTTTTTAAAAAATTATATTTTGTTGACATTATATTTATTTATTCATTTTTTTATAATGCTTTTTTTTCCCAAGTACTTATTTTGTATTATGAATTTCTCATTTTTTTTTCTCAGGGATTTTTTTTTTGTGTAGAATTACAACAAAAAACCCTTTATTGCTATATTTTTACATGTCAATAGTAGTAAAATTTGCAATTTTTTGAAAATTAATTATTTCAGAAATAATACTACAATCTACTAGTTAGGTTATTGTATAATTGGAGAAACTAAATAGTACTTTCGTCACATTCTTCCTTTGGCAAAAGTCGTTCGATAAATGTATAAAAAGAGTGTTTGTAATTATTTCCAGAGTTACATATTTTTACGCTGAACAACAAAATTTAAGAACAATAATTGTTTTCTAAAGTAAAATGTAAAATAAATTTCAGAATGGAATTAAACGTGGTATAATTGGCTAGAAAATGTTACAAATAGATGGAACAGTTAAAAAATGTTTAAAACAGAGGTATAGCTTGGTTTACATAAATTATGTAAATGATACAAAATGTGTGGAAAGTAAGCAATATTTCTGTCAAGCATGAAAGAGAAAATGACTAATAAATTCAATTAGTAGGAATTGGAATCATCTTTTGTTGCGAAACAAACATCAGATCGGTGTTTCTAAAAAGATGAAGGTCTGAAGTGGCACGCTTACCCGGAGGACAGAACCCGTGACCTTCGGTTCTGTAAGCAAATAACATACCACTAGACCAAAATGATCTATAGTCAACACGGAGGCTGTTACTGGCTTATACAGCTGATACTGCTTCAAGTTTTATGAAAAACTGTGACAGATTCTGCCGCTTCAGCACCGCAATAATTTTAAGCTCAGCAACGTCACTTAGAGGAGGACAATTAATTGGAGATCTTCATCCAATTATCCTCAATTTCCAAATATGCTCAAATCAATTTAAGTCTACGGACTTCTCTGGCCATTACCCTCGATATCTTGGCTTTTAAGATGTTTCCTTGAATTAAAAATTCTGTTATTATGTTGTCATCTGTGAATAAGAACTGTGAACCAATGACGCCATGGAATATGTGAGCGAAACAAAAGCAGGTGAACGTGAACGTCTGGCATATTGCGAGAATCTCCAAAAATAGTGACTGATACACACCATCCAAAAACATACTACAGTTACGCAGAGAAAGCAGCCTTGTCTGGTTAGATTGTTCTAGGTACAACTTGTCTATCAATTTCTTTAATAGTTATAGGTGCCGTTTTAGGAGTTTGGAAATTACTTCCAACATTAGCCACTTATGTCTATGATAATTCCCTTTCCAACATTCCAAGGATTTTGCTTCTTTAAAAAAATGTGTCTTTTTTTAATTATAATTAATATTTATGCAACATCTCTGAAATTTGCTCTCATTCAATGATTTCACAAACAACGGGAACGCCTTAAAAACAAATAGTCTTTTACTTGAAGATTTAACGATTGCCAATTCCATTGCTCTATTGTGTCACTGATAAAATCTTTGCATATCCACAATCATTAATGAACATTAGTAAATCATGCACATGCACAATTACAGGCTTTTCCGTTGCACATTTAATACGGATAGTTTTATATCTTTCCATCTTTTCGATTTCACTCTATATAAATAAGACTTTTAATGTAAAATTTTTACTGATAAATTGTAGGCTATAGAAATATTTTTTGTTCTTTCATAATATATTTATTGCTGTACTATAGTGAAATGTGATGATTTAAGTTTCTCCTTCGTATAAATAAAGTATGACAGAGTACTTTAAAAAAGAACCTACTTCCGTACATCCAAAATGATATTATTTGAAATCAAAGTATCTTATTCCTTGATGTTTATCTCTAATTAGGAGCCGGAAATTAAGGCCTTAGCTCTTGATTTACGATTTTAGATAAAGCGCGAAAGTGCAAGCTAATATCAAGCACAGAAAATGATTCTTTACGATCGAGCTCCAATAAATTTTCCTTTTACGAGCGACAATTTAATTTCGGGGGTACATAACTTAACCTTGATAGAGAGTAGCCATCGAAATGATTGGAGTGAATTCTGAGAAATCTTTTTATTGGATAAAATCCATTTCGATCTGACTTTTCCAGAAATAAACAATAACTTGATTTTCTGGGATATAAAAGATTTCCTGAATTTTGTATGTGTGTATGGTATCATTTATATCTCTTTTCTGCGGTACATGTAAATATAATTTTTGAAGTACATTATTTCTCGTTTAATTCTACGACTTCAAATCTGTGAAGAAAACGAAAACATCAGATATATCTTCAACATACTATTCTGTTTCTGTAGTACTCTTATAGATTCCCGAAATTCTAATATACTTTAATTTCTACCATAAATATCAAACTCGTATTTTCTACAATATTCTAGAGTAATTCAACAGCGATATTCTTTCTCACAAGTTCCTACTTCAATTCCGGGCGAAAAATTAAAATTCCGTGAACTTCGGTCATGAATAACTTGTTTTAAAAATTACGTGAGGATTTTTCTGTTAATCAAATAAAATATCTTTCGAATAAACTACATTTTTTTTTTTAAAAAAAAAACAAACTTTTTTGACTCTCATTATTTAACCTATAACTTTATTTTCCAATCCATTTATGAATTTTCCTACTCGTTAAACACTTTCGAAACATCTTATGAATGTATGTAAATGTGTTTTAATTTAATAGCTTCAAAAGACGAATTCTTGAAAGTTAATTAGTGAACATATTGAAGTAATTAACAAAACTATATTCCCTTTCTGAAAGCTTATTCATATATATAAGCTGTATTTATTCAGCTAAAGTGAATTTATTGAACACTCATTTATTTTTCACGGAAAATTATATATATTCCGAAATGTACCAAGCCAAAAGCGTTATATAGAGACTGCTTAAAGTATTGTTTTAAAGTAATTGATATATGTGATTTTTATATCAATAAAGACTTCGCATTCATTCTTTTAAAAAATTTGAAAGATTACTGCAACGGAATACCGTAACAATCCTATGAATACTATATAGCGGAAAGAATTTATCTTGAAATACGAAGTTTGTTCATCTTTAAAGTTTCATGTGAATACAATCATTATATTGATTAATTAGGCAATAAACATAATTTCTTCTGGATTTTTTCCCTGTTTGTTTGTGTCCAATATCTGTTTGCCTAACTTTTGGAAAACACATTTTAACAGTATTCAAAATACTTTCTAATTTTCAACGTATTTGGATTGCATACACAATCTCAAGGCTGTCTTTTAACTACTTAACTGCCCCCGGCGTATTTATTAGTCTCTCTCAAATGATGCGTTAAATGTCCAGGACGTATGTATAAGCCCTTTCGAAATATGATTGTATTACTTATGCTGATATCTCTAAAATTATTTCGAAGGCTTTGGAATGCAATAAAATGATCACGATATTGTTTTTGCACAGACACACAAAGGATTTTTTTATTCATATAAAAATTTGGTAATTTGAGCATTTTCTTTTCCCTCCAATACCACGCAAACGTGCTCCTACGTGAAAACCCATGGCAATGGGGAGTGAATCGCGTTACATTTAATTGGCAGATAAGGGGTTAATCTTTGCATCACAGTTGTACTGCATTTTCTTTCTAGACAAGATGCGACATAGCCATCCTGTGATGACCATGTCGTGCCGGTTCCGCGTAAGCTAGAGGTGTGGGATTATCAAAATGATGAGACATAATAGTTCTTAATACAACTTTTATTAAGAATAACTTATATTACTTAAATTCTAATTTGACAATTTTAATTAAAGTGAGAGTCAACACCCAATTAAACCGTGTATTTAAGTCAGATCACGCAACTAGATCCTTTATCTCAATTATCATTAATAATCCTATTCATCTAATTACTTATATCAAATATTACCTTTTTGCAGATCTCCTTCCTTTACCTAAAGAGATATTTATCTTTCACTTTATATATGAAGATTCCAACTTCTTTATATAGGATTTCTATTCCTTCTAAAGCTATCTGACCGCTAACTCTTGATCTGCAAGATTCCACACTAAGCTATCTTCAAACTGGCCGCACTATTGATCAGAATGATTCCACACTACTATCTCTAAGCTTGCCGCGCTATATCTTATCATCAAAGCTTCTATCCTTTTATAGTATATCTCATTTGCATAATATCTTTGTTTATCTTCTTGGTATTGGGTTGGAAAAGTTTTGCCATTAATCGTGGCCGTCAAAGAACATAGGAGTTATGTTAGCAGAAAGACGCGAGAGACGTCACAAAGATATGGCCTCGTTAACGTAGTGAAAATGGTTACGAATTCCTGGCAGGCATGTCTTGGACAATAGTCCTTGTTCCATTGAAGACCTACCGTATAGATTAGGAAGATACCTGTTAAATCTTTCGAGCTGAAAATCCTCCCATTGGAGTGGTGTGGTAGTGCCAGCTTAAGTTTCTTCCTTTTCACTTGGATGATACTCAAAATTACGGGTTCATCGCTAATGGCGCTCGAGTTGCTTTATACTTCAATATTAATGCAACACTCACTAACTCATTCTGTATGTGATGAGATAACATTATGCATGATTATAAAGAATTTAAGAGTAAATATGTACACTCCGTGACATATGCTCATCAAAAACATGCTCCTCATAAACAGCTATGTCCTTTCATTCAGGATACAGGTAAGCTTGAATTTAAGGATATGCAATTCACACCACACCTTTGAAGGATTTTTGGTGGTTGCGGTAGCCAAGCGGTCAGGTATCGGATCGTGGCTGGCGTGTTATGAGTTCGAGCCCAGTACCACTAAAGACCCGCTGTGTAGGGAAGCGATGCATGTTAAATCTGTCGAAAGCTCAAACTTCCTCACGTTGTTGTTGTAGTTAGGAGAGGGGGTGCCAGCTCAGTTGTCGTCCTAGTCACTTGACCATGGTTCAAAATTACGAGGTCCGTCGCCAAAAGCCCTCGTGTGGCTTAACAGTGCGATGTTAATATTCACTCACTCACGAGAATATTTTTTGGTAGAGTCCTGATCACTAATAGATTCAAAATCCAAAGATCTTTTAGGCTTCAATTTTCTTAACTTCTGGGACAACATCATTTTGCAGAATTTTTAACAAAGACTGATATTTTTATATTAAACATTTAAATAGTAGTTGAAAAAATTTTTCTATATAAGAATAATCCATGATTTAATATGTAATATGCAATAAAATATATTTATACAATATAAATTTGTTATTGTATTATCATTTTAAGTTATATTTACTCATGCAGAGGTAAAAAGAAAACAAACAATATCATTAAAATGAGAATTTAAATGTTTCATTCCTTAAATTTGAAAGTCAATGAAAGTTTTTTAACTCTACATCCGAATTATTTTTATAAAAGTATTCGATAACTCATACATAAATAAAGCACACATTATAAATATATTACTCTTTCGGGATAAAATATCTTATATATTGTTGAACTGGATATATTTTAGGAAGAATCAGAATCATGCTATTATGAAATTTTCCTCATAAATATCTGCATGGCTTAGTACTACAGACAGTGGCATACAGTTGTGAATTAGATTATACTAATGCTGGTTAGAGGCATCAAGATCTTACATAGAAAAAAAGAATGTAGTACATATAGAATAATTTATACTAGTAATCAGTAAACAATAAATTGTCGCGGAAACGCATTCTAGTTACATCTTCTGCATTTAGAACTACAAAATAAGTTTCCTTATGGCATGAAATAAATCATAAGCGACTTTTCCGCATAAACATTACAAAATTGTACTTCTTACGAAACCTTTTATTATTATTATTATTACTCGAGTATACCTCCTTTGTTTTGAGGAATTTAAAGCTGGCAAAGAATTTTGTATTTACTGATACATTCCATTGTAGAAATAAGTAAGTGAACGGAAAACACTTTAATTCATTTCTTTGTTTCTTTTACTTCTGACGTGTCTGCAGGTTACTTCTTTCCGCCGTAAAAGAATCAATGTTGTGTACTCTGAAAAGACTCGTCTGGAACTCTTAATTATATCATGGTAAAATTCTATCGACCTTATTTCTGTCAATAATAGCCTTAAACGCTTTTACCATTAGGACAAAATCGCCTAGAGGACAATTATTCTAATTTGTGCTCTTTTGCTTTCTAAGTAACATTCCATTCCACTCCCAATAACTTTGGAATAGTTTAAAGAGGAAATTTCATTTCTTTTTGACGCAAAAGAGAACAGATTATCAGCTTGTAAAGAAATTGCAGAATATATTATGTAATGCAATATATAAATTTACATATTAAAAGCATAATATATTCCGTGTATCTATACATATTTGTATTTATTTGTAACCATATTAATAATTAATATCATCATGCTTAATTTTGCTATATATGTGATACATATTCAAATTTTTTAAAATTACGAAATTCATTGAACAAAAGAAATTAATTTACATTTTTTTTAAGTTGACAAATATTTGAATTCAAAATGTGATTGAAAAGGCCTTTCCAAATACTTCATGTGGAGATTTGCGAGAACATTTTATATATTTTAATTTTGCAATTGTCATTTAAGATCCGCCATATAGAGATGCTAATGCGTGTTTAAAATGTAAAGACTCAAAACCTTCCTGCTGGCCTTATTTTAAAGTTTGAAGAGGGTGTTGCCAGCTCAAGTGTCTTTTCCATCGCTTAGGCATAACTCAAAATTACGACATCAGTTGTCCTGTACATCATGACTTTTTCTTCCTTCCCGTGTCGAGTGTACTACCTTCGGTGCCTCCGGACACGGACAATTTCCTTATGATGCTGCAGGCAGAACTATGAAATATTTTAAAAAAACTAAATGGAGTTACTCCTGTATCCAGTTTTGTTATTGAGCGCATTATTATTCATACGCAACTCTCTCTTTCAGTGGTAACATAACCTCTAACAATATGTTGACCGTTAACACAGTTGGTGCTGTTTAAGACACCATTGCATTGTCCGTGTAGATAATTATTATAAGGTAAACAATCCCGATTCCTAGGGAAAGTCAATGACGTGTCTCTACAATCCTGGAAGACCGATAACATAACTTGTCTATCTTTTCAAGCATTCGTTCTTCAAGTATGGCTCTCCTGAACCCATCGATTCCTAATTTTCATAACAGTCGTTGGATGACGACTAATGCCAGTAGCAATATCATAGGATTAATTGCCCCCTCGACATGCCTCGAACCTACCGCTATCAAATTCCCAGGTGTGATAACAGAGCTTTTTCTATTTATATGTGGCTTAATGTGTTCTAAAAAAAAAAGCAGCATCCGAATGTAGTTTTCGAACGAAGAAACCCATGCTTGATTTTTCTTTTGAACAGAGTTTGAGATGTTGTCAAGGGGTCATCTCAGTTCTGCACTTGCATTTCAACACTTCATTGTAAGCTTGAGAGGGACCTCAAGTTTCGTTCGATTGCTCTAAAATGCGAATCATATTATACTATATCGCAACAACTTTTTCCTTTCATGCGAATTTGACATACGTATCATCACCCGAAGGAGTGTTGCAGTTTCAATAGAAAGTGAGTTGTGTACACACACAAACAGGCCTATAAACCTTTATAGTCGCCCATTCGGTATAGTAGTTAGCGACGCTGACTTCTGTGTCGTAGGGCCTAGGTTCGAATCCCGGTGAAGACATGGATGTTTGTAAATGTATAATGCCTTCGCGGCATGGGGGTACTCTAAACAGCCATCGAGCCACAAGTTCTCTCGTGAAGTTGGTGGCAGGGGATGAGAGATTGGAGGCCCCTGACCCTCCCCCAGGGTGTTCTAGTTCAAAATTGGGGTGCAACAGAGCTAAATCATACTGTCACCTGTATGGTGCTCAAGGCTAAGGCCAACGACAGGCGTGCACCTTGCCCCTTGTCATGATGAATTTCGTGGGCCTCGATTTGACTACGTTAAACAGGTGGCATTAGAAACAACAACAACTTATAAAAATGGATGTTTGTCTTTATGAAATCATTTCACTCCACCACCGAAACGCTATAAAAAATGGCTTGTATATATGATTTTTTTTTTCGGAGAATGGTTTTTTTGTTATTTTCTTTGTTGCAATTCCCCACTAGGTGGCTCTACAGAATATCAACTTCTGCACCTTTTAATCAATCGCCAAAATTCTAATGTAGTCCCCAAAAATGATGCAACTTGGATCTATCACCAACATTTCCCTATATTTCCATTGAATCGCCATTGAAATGCATGGAGTGGTGTTGCTTGAGTGTATTACGATTTTAAAAAAAATAAATACAACAGAAAGTAATATTAACGTATTACACATCCAGGTATAAATTATTTACACTGTCTTAAGTATTCATTACAGAAAATGTGTAACATAACTCACTGCGTTTGAACGAGGTCATATTATAGGGCTAAGAATTTTTTTTTTTCTTTTAGAGTTATTGCAGGATTAGTTAGGAATTCATCCACTGTGCATGATTGTTGGCCGTAATGGTATGGGAAATGCACTACATCAAGAAACATGTGTCCAACTATGCACGGATCACTACATAAGGGATATATAAAGGGATATCATACAAACTTAATAGTTGCTAAGCATCGTAGTAGATATCAGAGTTTTCGTTGGTATCAGATTAACACAATAAACAGTAACAAATTAATTGTTTGATAGACAGATCAGAGCCAATGGCCCTGCAGCGTTCATGCTTTTAGCTCTAAATCACTGAAATCTGTGACCTCAGCGATGTCATGATAGATCCTATTAAAGAACGGAGTACCAATATGTAGATTTCCCTAATGATTGCTGTTTCTGTCTTAGCGCCAGTGATGGCTGTACGTTGATTAGAATAAAGCCATGTCAGCGCCAGCAAACAAATTTCCTGTGACCTAGACGCACTAGACCTACACATGGAATTATGGTCCGGGGGAGGGGCAATTTTCTATGTTAACAGGAGCAGTCTTGTGAGGATTTCAAGCTGCTGTACTGCAAACTGAGTGTCAATCTGGTTATTCAAACTCTTGTGCTGTTATTTGTGAACACTATTGAAGGAGGTGTTTGACAACAGGATAATGGGCACCTTCATGCAGCTATTGTCATTTAACATATTCTATAGAATGTTGGCATGCTGCTTTGGTCTGCCAAATCTTTCCTGAATGCGCACATGGAACATTATTGGCCGACAACTCGATCGTCTTCCACAACCAAAATTAAACGTTCTTACATTGATTGACAAAATGCAACAGGCATGCAATTGCAACTC
>BMAV01020635.1:0-91340 GCA_019973955.1 Trichonephila inaurata madagascariensis | reverse complement strand
ATTTTAAAAACAATCGTGGAAAAGTAATAGTTTTATGCTAGATTTTTTATAAATTAAACAGTGTTACTAATATTACAAACGCTAGAAATTTATTCCCGATACCGGTATATGTTTCAATACAGGGTGTCCCACCATCATAATTTTAAGGGTTGGTAGGGGACATCACAAGGATTCAGATTTGTATCGCAATCTGTGGTCGCAAACGTCTTCGTTCGGTGATAGATGGCGTTGTTCGTAAGAATATGAAAGAAAACAGGCATGTAATACCGCAGTCATTTGAATTGTCGTAGCCAGCAGAGGAGTATGAAACGTTTTACAAACACCAAGCTGGCAGGTATGCACCTAATTTACAGATTGGCAGAAGAAAATTTACGAGTATCAGAAGGATTGTTTCGTGAAAGGTACCTATTAAGAGAGGCATTGGACCAACAGCTGTTTGCTAATTTGCATCACAATTTGTGTGAGTATGGATCATTACGATGTAATAAGCGTAATGAGAGCCGGCGACGAGTAACTCCCAACATGGAACTTGGATTCCTTTGAGCGGTGTCCATTTTGTTCCCTGCATGAAACAAAATGTGTTGGATAACGTGACCCGTTGGAATGAACCACGAACCACACAGATGCCACGATCACTCAATTACCACGCATTACCTAAAACACATCTCAGATTGCATGATGTCACTGTTGATTATTGTTCAAAATTTGTAAGCTCATTACCATAGCCCTCTCGAAACTTCAAATAAAAAGAGTTTTTTTTTTCAGTAAACATATTTAATATGTAATTTATACAATCAATCAAACAATCATGCCTTGTAAAGTAAGATTCTATAATAAAGAAATCAGTCAAAGTTTCAATCTTACAGCTATCTAAAGCAGGGATTGGCAGCCTATGGCATGTGTGCCACATGTGGCCCGTTATACCATTCTCAGTGGCACTCTGCAATAGTCTACAAATTTGTCAATTTTTGAATGGATGAAAGTTGATAAATCTATAACGGACCTTATTTGACAAACATCTTCAGATGGACATTTGCGAAATAGCAAAAAAATCTGAAAATCTAACGAAACAATCTGCAGTTTTCTCTAAACAAATTTACAGTTATTTTGTAAATTATTGATTGTCAGTGTTGGAGAGAAATTTTTTGGAGAGAGAAAACTACATGTACTCTTCTTTCAGCTTTTGGTTCTACGTAACTAAGTAAAATATCTTTTATCATATGGAAAATATTTCTATTCCGTATTCATTCAACTGAATGTTCAGAATAGTGTCGAATTGAAATTCACAAACTATACCTCTGATTTTGCGATATGAAAGTGAAACGGTACAAGCTCTAAGTTCGCATTAAAATTTTTATTTATCTTTTTATTTAACTAAAATGAAGTGAAATACTTATATTTTACATTGTCTATTTCTTATTTTAATAAATATGATTAAAAATACATAGTATATGTATAATTTTATTTTATTTTTATTTTTTTAAGTTTTTATTGTGTGTGTGAAGAAATAGTTATATTTTATGCTGTTTATCTTTATGCTAAGAAATATTTTTAAATGAAGTAAAATTAATATGTAATAAACTGTAAATCTGTATTACTGATCTCTATTTTCAAACTATGAATGCATTATCGTTGGAATCAAATTGTTTCAAACATGTCCTACCGTGGGACAAGCTGAATTATATTGATAGATTGGTTTGGCAAGCCACAGCTAAAAGGTTGCCGACCCCTGATTTATAGTATAAATTATCAGCAGAGAAAACACTGTGACAATAAGAAACTTTTCGATTCGTCCACATTCATAGTGTACCATCAAACTTTGAAAAACGTCCTTATTGTATGTAATGCTCAAGATATTGAGGAACACAGTTCACACTTAACACATTTAAATAATGCAGGAAATACTTTTATACAGTCTGTATAAAAGGGAAGATCGTATAGAGAATTTCTAGCTCGGAAATCTCAACCGAACATTGGTTTTTTGTATAAAAGTACAGTCGAACCTCCAAATAAGGAGCCTCTATATTGCGAACTTTTTCTTGGAACCAAGAGAACATTTCACGATTTTCTTCGTAAAATAACCTTCCAATAGCGAAGTGCATTTTCTGTATAACAAACTTTTCTTTTTGTGACCCAAATTTTTTTTCTTCCTCTTTTTAAAATATTGCTGGACATTTCAAGTTATTCTCTCTTTTAACATTATAAATGGTGGTCATAAATCTTGCACTGGTTTTACCACGGGCTTGACTCACCTAGAACAAAAAAAAATTATAGTAATTTTTCAAATAAGATTATTAGATTTTATAAATAATTAAATTTAAGGACGCATGTGGTAATGCATGTTTAGAATTTCTAGTTATAAAATAATGTTATGTTTAAAATTACTTGTATGCTTTAAATTAGAAAATGTCCATAAAGCTCACTAATTTTAATATAAAATTATTTTCTTTATGTTGAAGATACTGTGTATTTTTCGTATTCTTTTGTCTTGTATTACTTGCAATTTGTTTTTGTTTTTTGATGGGTATGATATATAACAGGGGTGGCCAAACTTTTGGGATCCGTGATCTACTCCACATTTAAGAAATCGAAGGTGGTCTACCACTGAGAGCTAAATTAACGTAACGTACATGTTTATATATTTATTTTCAGTAACAAGAAAAAATGGTAAATTATCTAATTTTTCTAAAAAAACTTAATATTAATAATTACAAAATAAAAATTTACTGACGAAAGTAATCAAAGTATTCATATATCAAAAATTAACCATCCTATTCGTTTAGTTGAAATTTTATTTCTGGTAACAGAATACGAAATCTTTTTAGAAAAGCACCGCGGCTTAGCCACCTCACGTCTGTGTGCAATAAAAGATCTCCGGACTCTGATTCAGTTTCTTCCAAAAGCGCCCGAAATTGTCGTCTCTGAAGACTTCTTGAACGAATTCAATTGACGATTTTAAAAGCAATTTGCATTATATCATTAGATTTTAGTATTTTTGAACACAATACCTGTTGATGGATAATGCAATGATAGCTGGTAAAACTGGGAATTTCCTCATCATTATTGCACAAGGCAATAAAACCAATTCGATTTGCTAGAGCTCCATCTATTGTAATAGAGACCAATTTATATATTGGAAATCCTGTCTTATCAATAAAGTTTTTAAATGAATAGTAGATATCTTGGCCTCTCATTTGTCCTTTCAATGGAATTATAGTTAATAACTCTTCTTTTGAAGTCATATCTTCGACAACCATTCTCACAAAAATGCATAACTGTGCAATGTCACTAATATCCGTGGATTCATCAAATTGAAGTGATAGAAACTTATAAGCTTTTAAATCGTCATTTAATAAATCTTCCAAATTATTATTCATAGTTTCGTTCCGTCGCATCACAGTGTTACGCGACAAAGAAATATTATTTATTGATGATATTATTTCAGATTTGTTTTTAAAATCGTGGAAAAGCACTTCTCCCACTTTACAGAAAGCTTCTTTTATCAATTCTCCATCTTCGAATGGTTTTTTTCGCTTTATCAAAACTTCTGTAATTTTAAACGACGCCAATGTTACTGCTTTAGCTTTGGTGCCTAGTCTCATAAATATATATAACGTTGCGTAAATTAAATTGACTTTTTTCCTGCATTTAACTTTTGTTCAGGGGTTGGGAAAGTCTGTAGCGTATTTTGGCATTTTTTAAAATGTTTTTCGACGTTTGCTTTTTCGGTAGTGAAAGGGTTACATATGAAACAAACATTTTTCCCTTCAAAAACAAAAAAGAAATCATTTTCCCCACTCATTGTGATAATGGTATTTTTTCTCTTAGCACTGGTACTGACTGAGTTATTTTGGAGGGGTTTTTAAAAACAACAAATTATCGTATCAGTGCGGTAGGAAGTGACGACCTGCAACGTAAGACGATTTAACTGAGAACTGAAACTAAACGGGCGGTTTACCGAGACTACGACTCGCCAGCGCTATCATCACGCCGGCTACTGGATAAAATATAAGCATCCCACTTTGTCAAGTTGTTTCATTTAACTCCACTGTAAAAACCAAATTCATTGTATTACTTTGCACAGTTTTTTTTAGGTTTTAAAGCGTAAACTGTATTTTTATTTTAAATAACCCTTTAAATTTTTATGCATAAATTAAATTCTTTTCCCAGGTCATTATCGGGGGTGGCGGGTACCTAAAAATTCCACGGTCGACGTCTTGGCCCCTCCCAATTCAAAAATAAAAAGGGAAAATTCTTTTTTTAAAATAAAAAAATTTTTTGAATTTAAAACTTTAAGAATTAATTTAAAAAGAACCCCTTGGAAATTTTCCATATAAAGCTCTTTTTAATTTTGACGTTTTTGGCCAAATTTTTTGAATAAGGGGGGCCCACGCAAAATATTTAAATTAAAAGAATCGAAGAAGGTTATTTCCCGAATTTTCAACGACTTTAAAATTTAAAACTTGGCAGCGGTTCAAAAATAAAAAGTCAGGGGGAAACCCAAAAATTTCCACCCCCAACCCCAAATCTTAGAGACTTCTCTTTAAAAGGACCGGGAACAACGTTTTTCGTTAAAAGTTCCCCCCTTTTTAACAAAATAACATATTTAAACATTATAAATGCTTTTGGGACTCGAAACGAATAAATACTACTATTTAACAAACAATATTTAAAATAAATTAGCTGTATTTACAAAAATCATAATTCTAAGTGAAATTTTAGGAATATTTTTGAAAAACTTCAAAGCAGTTAGAGAAAAAAGTAATAAACATTTATTATAGTAAAAGTATTACTAAAACAAATTAGTATGCCTTTATCTAGAAAATGTACTAAAATTTTAATGCTCTGTTAAAATTTGAAAATTTTAGAGCTGGTTGAGTAAAACATTATAAGAAATGTTACATTCTTTATGAGACCATTTTCTTAAATAACAAACCATAACTCAAAAAGTATTCATACAATAAGAAATATTTTAGTGAATTCTCTAGAAAATAACATAAATATCAGGCTCAAAAAGTTTTATAGAAATACATTTGTAATATTTTGAGTTATCAAACTCGCTATGATAAATTTTGAGCAATTTTAATGCCCACTTCTGGTAGATCAAAGGCCCACTTCCGGTTTTTCTAACTCTATAAAATTGATTGTAACTTGGCCTCTAGGTAGCATAGAAACAAAACCAAGTACATTTCGTAAAGCCAAAAGTTATCTTTATTCAATAAAAAAAAATTTAAAAAAATATCTGTCTTGACCGAATTTGCTCATTTTCAACGTTTTCGGATATCTTAAAGACTCTGAAAGACCTCGTAGAAAAATTGAAAGTTGAGTCATTCTAGACTAGATCACTAAATTGTCCCCAATAAAAATATTTACTAGAGCATGTATTTCGATCAAGAATAGCAATTCTCTTGTTTTGTTTGCAACTGTAATATTTTCAAAAAAATATATAGTATAAACCAGTAGCGCATACCGGAATTTTTCAAGGGGTAGGGGGGCGGGGTTGAAAGTTCACCATTCTTGTATCATACTATTTTTGATTTTGTCGATTTTCAGGAACAAAACACAGTAAAAAACTAATTATTGAATAAATAATTAGCATTAATTAATAAAATTAATCATTAACAATAAATATTTAATTAAATTTTACGTATTATGTGCTTAGAATTATAACCAATCGGAAAATATCAAGAGCTTTGGGGGGTGTCCAGACCCCCAGGACCCCCCTTTGTGTGCGCCACTGGTATAAACACATGCAAAGATTAAGCACTGAATTCACATAGCGCACCAATACGATAATAATTGCATCCGTCCTGATTTCCTAATCGAATTGAGCCTATATTATTTATTTATTTGAAAAACTAGTATTTTGTAATATTTTTATGTGTACATACGTAACTAGATGTTAAATGTTTTCTTAAAGAAAAAAAAGAAGTGTTAAAAAAAAGTCTCTATAAATAACAGAGGAAGTCTTAGGATTACGAGGAATCTTTAAATCATTCAGCCATGTGTTGGGAATCAGGACGGGAAGTCAAAATTTTGGGGATCCGCGTTGTCACGTTGATACATAAAAGGGGGCCGCCATGATTGAATGTTTAAGAACCGCTGTTTTAGAAGAAAGACGTATTCTGTATGCTGTCTTTCACGTGTTGTACAGCCACGTTATTTACACTGAGCCAAAAACTTCATTTGTTTGTATGACGAAAAGCACTCAACTGGACTGTGCGACGATGTCTGCAGAATCACAGATTGTCAACATCAATATCATTTTTGCTACTTTCCTTGAAGACACAACAGAGTCGGGTGAACTTACAAGGATGCGTTGAACAACAATCATGGACGCAGAAGAGGTATCATGTGTCCTTTCCAGATGGATCCCGATTCTGAGTGTATGATGCTGTATCCTTTTGTAGAGGCAAAATCTAACGAACGATTTTAACTACCATTCATCATCTACACACGAGCTCAAAATCTACAGTTATGGCTTTGAGGTGCCATTGCCTACACATACCGACTACTTCTTGATCGCAAAGCCGATACTCTTGCACAGCCACCGTTATACTTTCGACATGTTAAGTTCCGTAGCTGTGCCCTATCTTCGATATACTACTTTTATTGTTGTTGTTGTCGTTTCAAATCCCCTTGGAGCATGAAAGCCTACACTATTTGATATTTCCACAAAAGAATGTCACAAGCCAGATCCTGGTCATCAAACAAATGTGCCAGGGATATGCCCCAGCAGTCCAGAATGTGAGCAGGAGAAGCAGAGAGAGCGTAGGAACAGGCGCTGAGAAAAATTTTACACCCTGTACAAAGGTCATACCAT
This sequence comes from Trichonephila inaurata madagascariensis, assembly GCA_019973955.1. NCBI lineage: Eukaryota > Metazoa > Arthropoda > Arachnida > Araneae > Nephilidae > Trichonephila > Trichonephila inaurata. The sequence continues at coordinate 84,517 of BMAV01020635.1, read as the reverse complement.
GCAGGTGACTGCTTCTAAAGCGTGCCAAGGCCATCTGAAGAGCTCTGGATCTCCTGCACTGTAGAGATAGGCCAGTACTCTCTTAGCTGCGTACCAGTGGCGGGCAGGAGGGTTTCGCTAAGTCATATTAATTTTAACTGACTGATTCATAACAATACTTGTTTGACAAGACAGTGCATGACTGCTTATATTTTGTGTTATTATGTCAGAGGATATATTAAATTTCTGTTATAACCAGGACATTCTCCAGATGTACCACCCATTGAGAGCATCTGCCCATGTGTTGCTGAGATACTGGCATATCACACTCACCACCCGTTACATTTGATTAATTCTCTAACAGAATCGAAGCTGCGTGAAATAAGGAGCCTACATCTGTCATCTGAATTGTTTCTGCTTAATTTCCAGCTGGATTAGAAATTTTTTTTTTTTTTGCTTTTAAAAATATCATTTCTAGATAATGCATTCATGACACTTCATACCCCCATAGCATATGTAAATTTAATAGCTTCCTTTTCTAATCCTGCCCATATACAATATAATTCCCCAAAAAATACTTTTTCCCTCTAAATTCAAAAAAAATTATATATATATACGTATATATACATATATTAATAAAATCAAATACAGAATTCTTAAAAAAATTAGCATTATATAAGTAAATCTTTACAACAAATAAAGAATTCCAAAAGCACTAACTAGATTACAGTATAATAGAATTTTATTTCTTGTAAAATAAAAATATTTTCAAAAACAATAATACTTTATACTAAAATAGTTTTATACTTAAAATTCTACGTCTTATTAAATATTAGAGAACATACTCTTTTTTTATACTTGGGGGATATATTTTTTTTTCGATATCCTTCAAGAATTCAAATAAACAATTTTACATACAAACTACTAGCTTATTGAATTCGATTTTGTTTTCATTTTTATAAAAAGCTGTTATCATAACAGTAAAGAATAAAGGCTAGTTCAATACTTTTTTTTTAAGTTTGAAAAAAAATAATTTGGGAATTAAAAATAAGGCAGAAAGAATTTTCGTCATAAGTTACTCTAAGCAACATTATCAAAAAAAGTAATTAAAGTTATACTACTCGCACACACATACTGAATATTAAAAAAAATTCTTTTGGAGAAAAATATTAATTAAAACGTAACTTAAATATATTATAGAATGTAAAATAAAAAATTCGTGAGTAAAACTATTGAAGAAGAATTTCAGCAAACAAAAACATCTTTTAAAAAACTGAAGGAAGACTCTTATAGTCATTTTTTTCTAAAATCTAATTAAAATAACTTATGCGTAAAGTTAATTGATTACAGGCACTCAAATGTTCCAATAAATTTTATCTTATCTACTTATTGTATTCCAGCTATTCCTTTTATTTTTCATCCAGATTTTCTTGCACCAAATCGAATTCTAAATCACGTCGTCTAGGATTCGAAAGGTATTTTTTAATATTAATAGCTTACTTCGATTTTATCTTTTCCCCTATTTAATTAAATTTAAACAAAGCAGATACATTAAAATTAGTATTTATTAGAATAAATCCAGAAGGTTGTTTAGAAAATGTTTCAAAAAATAATTCAATACTTTTGAAATATTCAATAATTAATGAATTATTCAATATGATTTTATGAATGTGTGATAAATACTTCTTTTTCCAAAAAGAGATAAAGGCTCCCATAACATCTAGCACTTAAGAATAAAAATACTACTATAAACACAGTTCTACTTTTTTTTTTATTTTCACTTCTGATATATTGAAGCTGTTGCAATCATGAATTCCAATCAGAAAAATCACTTACAGTTACTATTTCGGAAATAATTCACCAGAACAAACAATATCTTTCATTTTGTAAATATTAAAGTATGAATACAGTAAAGAATAATATTCTTAATTCTTAACACTAAATATGCTTATTTTGTATCGGCTGATTAAAGCGTATCCAGTAAAAGAAATTCAAAACACCGAGTTTAAATTACCGGAGAAGTGTTTGCCAATTCAACTCCGGCTCAAGTCGGGTTATTTTTATCATTCAAAAAATTGACAGATGATTATGCGACATGTCAAAAATCCCTTGAGTGTTTGTTTGGCGTGGGTGCTCTCGGCAAAATTAAGTTCTTAGTCGTTGCTACTAATGCCACCTGTCTGACGATGTCAGATCGCGGCTAACAAAATTCATAACGGCAAAGGGCCAGATGTACGTGGGTCGTTAACCACAGCTTTGAGCATCATTCAGGTGACAGTACGTTTTGGCTTAGTTCCACCCCAATTTTGAGGGAGAACACCCTAGGGGTGGTCAGAAGCCTCCCACATCTCTTCCCCTTCCACCAACCTCACGAGAGGATTTGCGGTTCGACAGCAATTTAAAATACTCTCATGCCGCAAAAGCACTATGAATTTACAAACATCCGTACTTTGTCCGGGATTCGAGCCCAGGCTCTACGGCACAGCAGTCAGGGTCGCTAACCACTATACGGGATGGTCAACAAATTCCTAGTACAGTTTTACAGTTTTGACCCCAGGGGGAGGAAACTGGGAGTCAAAACTACATTGTGTCAATTAATATCTACCTATAAGGTGCCGCTCTAAAAAGTGATACTAGCTCTGAGGGAATGTGTGTACTAGGTCTACAATGGTAATTACCATTCCGCATCTCAATTAGAAAAAAATATATTGCAGAAGCTTTGAAAGAAACAATTATAAAATTTCAATGGAATTAAATGAATAAAAATCTGTGCAACTCAATTTTTACTTTCATCGTTACTTTAAATGATCTTCAGAATATCTTAAAATAAAATTTCACATTACAGTAGATTCCCAATAGCTCAGCCTAATGTGGGCAGAAGGGTGGCCTAGTTTGTGTAAATGCCGGGTTATCGAGAATGCAATTTAAAAAAAAGAAATACTAGTGTTTCCTTAGAAAATATTGTACTACACTTGTCGGTATATATTTTGCTTGAGAATACAACAAAAAATAAACTGTACAAAACCATTAACAAAGAAAAAGTACGTACTTTGTGAAGGCATAAAGCATTTACTACATGAAAATGAAAATTAATACATACATAATATTTATATGCATAAATAAAACTAATGCATCAGGTATATGCATACATGAAACTAATGCATCAGGTATATGCATACATGAAACTAATGCATCAGGTATATGCATACATGAAACTAATGCATCAGATATATGCATACGTAAAAATAATGCATCAGGTATATGCATGAATGAAACTAATGCATCAGGTACATGCATACATGAAACTAATGCATCAGGTATATGCATACATAAAACTACTAATGCATCAGATATATGCATACATGAAATTAATGCACCAGGTATATGCATACATGAAACTAATGCATCAGGTATATTATATGCATACATAAAACTAATGCATCAGGTATATGCATACATGAAATTAATGCATCAGGTATATGCATACATAAAACTAAAGCATCAGGTATATGTATACATAAAACTAATGCATCAGGTATATGCATACGTGAAACTAATGCATCAGGTATATGCATACGTAAAAATAATGCATCAGGTATATACATACATAAAACTAATGCATCAGGTATATGTATACATGAAACTAATGCATCAGGTATATGCAGACATGAAACTAATGCATCAGGTATATGCAGACATAAAACTAATGCATATACCTGATCAGACAATTACTTTATGAAGGCATAAAGCTATCCGTAATGAAAATTAAGTAGCCGACTTTGCAAAAACGGACTTTTACAAAAGAAATACTCGTGAAGTTTTTCCGACCTGCAAGTGTGTGACTGAGTTATCCGGACTGCCGGGTTATCCAGTGCCAAATTTTCGGGACTCTACTGTATTTTACAAATAATTTTTCTATGTCAGTTCTTTCAGATAAAGTGGCCGCGGTAGCCGAGTGGTATAGGTATCGGATCGTGGCTTGCCTTGTCACGAGTTCGAGCCCAGTACACGTTGGTGGGGTGTGGTAGTTAGGGGAGGGGGATGCCAGCTCAGGTGTCGTCCACGTCACTTGACCATGGTTCAAAATTACGTGGTCCGTCGCCAAAAGCCATCGTGTAGCTGAACAGTGCGACGTTAATATTCAATCAATCAATCTTTCAGATAAAAATACATTAGAGTTAAGAGAATACTGGATTCATTTAGAGAAAAAAACCCGTGTATATTAATTTTTATAGATAAAAGTAGTATTCATAAGTGCGTAAGTGCTATTATTGCACTCTGGAAGAGATGTTTTTATTTCCATGTGTTTTTACTAATTTTTACGTTATAACTCTTTAAGTAATTGATGTAAGCGAAAAAATCTTTCCGAAATAATAAAATATAGAATAATAAAGATACTTTTCTCCAAACATAGAAAAAAATTTAGGATATTTAGGACATTTATCGATAATTTTCTCAAATACTTAAGATATTCAATGTTAATTTTTATAGTGTATATTTTCTTATGGATTATTTAAAATTATGTTTCTGTGTTCAAAAGCATCAGTTTTGAAATAAACTAATGCTGTTCTAAAATATATGAATTATTTTTTTACTCCCCAACATTCTACTATACTTAAGTTTCTATTCAAATATGATAAAATTTTCATGAGTTATTCCGAATGTTATTTATTTACTCCCAATATTGGAAGGTGCGCTGTTATTAGTTTGTTTAACAATATTTAATTCAATTTTATTTACCTATTTTTTCCAGCAAACCAATGTTGATTTTACGAAGATGTTTATGCAAATACTCAAAAAACTTAAGTGAATTGCATTTTCCTCTTTTAATCAAAACGGTATTCAAAGACGCAATCAAAATGGAAAGATTAGTTGTGAACAATCAGAGGATAGATAAATATTGTGTACTAGGTACTTTAAAAACTTATGCGAATTTAAGTCAAAATATGTTGAATTTGGAATAGTTATGAAGGAGATTAGAGCTCAAACCTTAGGATTCATAAGCACATAACATATCCACTATACTAAAATGATTATCTTAGTATGGAGGTTGTTACTGGCTTATGTAGATACCCCCGCCAGACACTCCCTACCACTGAGTCGGTGGATAGGTGAACGAATGATACCATAATTATGGCGAGCGTGAGTTTTTGCGTCAATTTTTCTTACGGTTTGAGTGTTGCGGCATGTGATCTGATCGACTTGCTGTGCTGCGTCATGCGTGTCTGACAACTTTTGGTTTCTCTTGCGGTGGATAGATGGCGCCACGTATGCTCCGCGTAGTTTCAAAATTCAGCCAGGGTCGCCCAATTGAAGGAGATTAGAACTCGCAACCTTCGGATTCGTAATCACATAACATATGCACTATACTAAAATTTTATCTTAGTACGGAGGTTCTTAATGTCTTATATAGATACCACCGCAACAGTTATATCCTTTTGAGAGCATTTTCAATTGCTTTTTGCTTCTCACTTATTGTAAAATCCGGCGTATGAAAAGCACATTTGGCACCAAATATAAGATCGAAATTTACAGGTGCGCGTTATACGCCGGGTATAAAAATGATAGCGTCAAAAGAAAAATGATGAGTATGAAAAAAAGAAAACTTCTACGGAGATCGGAATACTGTTTATTTAAAAGAAATAACATACCTAATGAACTTAAAGGAGTGTAGTTCTAGAAGAAGTATACTACTTTTTTTCAAAAGCCTGAGATAATACCTCGAATAAATGACTTCAAAACATAAAAGCATAGCTCACGTACATTTCGTAAAAAAAGGTTGTGAGTTATACAGCGAATATACCCAAAAATTAAAACAAATATCTTGAATGCGAGTATGCTTGTTATACGCCGGTGAGCACTGTACGCAGGATTTATTTTTATGTTGTGTGAAGTTATTTTGTCTTTTACTTAAATTTTTAATTATTTAACTTCTCAGGTCGATAAGTTGTAGAATTTTAATTTGAGCTGTAAAAAAAAATCTTTGGCATTTTTGTGTGTGTTTGGTTTATTTTGAATTCTTGATTCATTGTATAACTTCAACAAGACGAAGTTTGATAACAGGAATAATAAATAAAAACAGTGCTTTATTTCTTAAATAAAAAGTCACCATTTTACAACTTATTTCCTCGTCTTAATTATAATTTGAATTAAATTTAATTAAAGGATATAATTATTTTAATTAAATTATATATATATATATATACACATATATTAATCGTAAACGAAAACATATGTTCCTCAAAGGTACAACTGATCTCTTTTTTCATAGAAATTCATCTGTAACCTAATTATTTTATAAAAAGCAATTTTTTAGCAAACTAAAAAAAAAACATTTCGTCTCGATTAAATAAAAATATCTCCAAAAATACTATTTTGAAAAATAGTATTTTATTTATAGCATGTTATTTACATTAAAACCAAACAAGCATGGATATAGAAATGTCTAAAATGAAAAAGTTTAGTATTCTTTTTTTTTTAAAGAATAATCGTAAACGAAACAAGTTTAAGGAACTAATAGCATTTTTTCTGTAATTTCTTAAATCTTGTCTTCACTGACTAATAGTAATAAAATAATTTCAGTAAAAATAAAAGCAAAGTCATGAATCAATAAAAAAAAACTTTTAATTTTACACACTGAATACAATAAAATTTACTTTTAATAAAAAAAAAAATAATAAGTAATATAAATACTATAAATCAAATATTTGATTGGAAAAGAATCCAATTATCCTTAGGATATTATTTTGGAATAAAAGATATAATTTAATCTTTGTTGCTTATAGAATGATTGTAAAATAAATTACAGTAAAATGAGATTTACTAAAAATGGTTCGCAGGACATGAGTTCGTGTTAATGACAATTTAGTTGCTAGAGCTTTCTCCTAAGAAAATGGAAAACAGAAAATGTGTTTTTTAACTTTTAAAAAAGTAGTTTTTTACAGCAAAATCATTTCTCACCATTTCTTTTTTTAAAGATATATTTAATATATTTAATTCAATATATTTAGATTTTCAAAAGAAAAAGGCAGCAGTGTTTGCAATGTAATCCAAACAGACAGATCACAGGAGACATTTCATTATATAATGCATTTTTGATAGATAAAAAGCTATAACGTAATAGAAAGAACTTAGGATCGATTACATATATATGATAAGAAAACATTAGTGAAATACGAATCTTTGTTCTATTGAAAATTGTTCTAAAGATATTAAATGGGACCCAACTTGAGAAAATAAATCAAGAGAGAAATTATTAAAAAAAATTCTAATATGAAACCTAGCCTATCCACGGTCTCTTAGAATGTCCTTGATCCATTTGCGTTTCTATTTAAAGCAATAAGTTGGCATTTGATTCAATAATTGTTTCCCGTCGATGAGCTGGATACATTGGAGATATCCTGATTGTTATTTCCTCGCTTTCCAAATATGCCTTCCGCATTCGCTTCTTTATGTTCTCAATCGAAATAATTTTTCTTATTTAGTCCTTTGATAAAATTAAACGCTCATTAGTATAATACAGACACGTCCTTCTCAAAAAATTTAAAAACATATATTGCAGTGACTTTCAAAACTTTGGAATCTTGGTGTGTGTGTGTGTGTGCGTGCTGTGTGTGTGTGTGTGTGTGTGTGTGTGTGTGTGTGTGTGTGTGTGTGTGTGTGTGTGTGTGTGTGTGTGTGTGTGTGTGTGTGTGTGTGTGTGTGTGTGTGTGTGTGTGTGTGTGTGTGTGTGTGTGTGTGTGTGTGTGTGTGTGTGTGTGTGTGTGTGTGTGTGTGTGTGTGTGTGTGTGTGTGTGTGTGTGTGTGTGTGTGTGTGTGTGTGTGTGTGTGTGTGTGTGTGTGTGTGTGTGCTTAAATAATAACTTCTTTCTATTTCTGTATCCTGTTTACTAAGAATATAATTAATGCAACTAATTATTGTCCATGAGAAAATAAATAGGTTAACAAGAAACTAAACTTAACAAACTGCCTAAATGTGAAATCATTTCACTAGAAAAGTATTCCATAAATAGATTTGCCTCCTCTTTATATTTAAGTTATACGTATTTAAGTTATACCAACAAAACGTTAAAAACGAAAGTTTTGGAGAAAATATCGAATTCTTTAAAAAAATATATCCATTAAAATATTTTAAATCTTAGTTTTCTAAGCCTGCCTTTTTTTAAGCAGCAAAACGAGTATTGGAATTATAAACATTTTAATGTGAGACGATTTCAAAAAAAAAAAAATAATTAAATAACCAGAAGTTCAAATTTTCCCATAAACATTACTTTTTTCTATCCATCTTTAAAATATTAACTGCCTACATTCTTGAAAAATCTTTAAAAACATATTGAAGTACTTTTTGATAAATTTGATCTTTTATTTTTGTTTTCTAATTTTTAACTTAAAGTCCATTTCTAAAAAAATGCAATTTTTGAAAAATGAGAACTCTTAATCTGTGATATCTCAAAATATTTCTTATATATTAATAGAGTTTAAAAATTTTAACAAAAAAAACCACATTATTATTTCGATTGATAATAACTCTAAAAATAATCCTCAAAAATCCTGGCCCTACAGCTGTATTAGCTATTTTTAGACAAAATATTATTATATAGAAGCATTTATCTTCTAGTAAAAAAGAGTATTTTGAAAATAAGCAATTTTAGCGAAAAAAAAATTGCGTTTAAAAAATTTTGCTCTAATAATATTTTAAGACAATTTTATATGTATTATTTTACACAGGTGACACTAAAAATAAAAAATAAATATTCATTTATATGCTTTTTCAAAATTATGGTTCTTAACGTAGTCAGGAACCTTAATATATTACTGTGAACTCCTTAGTGATATTCAAATATATTGTTCTAGTGCAACATAAATTTATTTATATTAAATCTAGAATCCAAATTCAAAGTTACGATCTAATTTTACTACGTTTTTTTCCATGTTTAAATCTTAAATGTGAACTTTGCATTTCTTGAATACATCAAATATTCAGACATAAAAGCAAATGTTCTATTTTTTCGTATTTTGGAAACATATTCCTGTTATTAAACCAAAATAATTGGTAAATAAATTGTTAAAGCTCATCTCGGAAGGAAATTGGGCAGTTTAACAATAATATATATACAAAAAAAGTTTTTAAGAAATTTTTTAAAGCTAAAACAAACACTTGAGATATGCAAGAGATTCAAACATAAACAATTTTAATGGACTTTTCAAGAGTCCACAGCCGTCTCTCTTCAACAAAAATAGCTCTCAGAGGACATTTATTTCGAAACAGGGCTCTGCTTAACTTTATATTTACTTCAGAAGTGAACAATACCACGAAAATGTATGACGGTTCCCTGAGTTTTGGTTAATAATGACAAAGATAAGGACATTTCAAGAATGTTATTTTTATATTTCTATGAAAATATATTTTAACTTAGAAAATAGGCGATTCTGTACAAACTACCAGAAATATCTATCCAAAATTTTTGTTTAATACCTGCTTCTGCATTTTACTTTACACCAATATAAACCAAATTAAGTAGTTTAAAAAATTTAATTTTCTTTTCATAGATTTAAAAATAAAATGTGTTTTGCTCTTAATTACTTTTTTTCAAGTATTGCAATGTTATTTTTCATTGTCACTTATGGACGGAATGTTAGAATTACAGGTTGATACGAAATAAGTGAGGCTAATTTTAAAAACATGTAATTATTTAAGGTAAATTTTAATCACTTTATTGCCAATTATATTTTAAGAATGAATGTTTAAATCATTAACCTAACTTTTTTTATTAGTGAGAGTAATCTACGGCTCTTGAATTAGATCCTCAAATTTTAAAGATCTCGAAGGATAGTTGCTCAAATTCTATAATAAATAAAGCCTTTTTTTTTATATATATAAAAAAGGCATTTTTCTATAGATTACTATTTAAACTTCGAAAAGAAACAAAATCTGGCTAGCAATTAAAAGCTGCAGGAATAAAATGTGGACAAAGGGAAAGTCCTTGGTAAAAAAGAACTTGAAAAGACTTATCGCTATTGAAAATCCTCTACCTCGAAAAACTTTAGCAAATTATAGGCTTTGCAATCATCAATTTGTCGTCAGATAAAGAAAATTGGGTGTAAAAAAGGAAATAATCCAGTCAGTCATCAAATGTCTCCAAAGACAGTAGAAAAGCGAAGAAAACGTCTTGGTCTCTGTATAATGTTACCCAAAGGTAGATACAAAAGTGGATAACTTCTGATAAACCCTGTTCCATCTGCTATTTACAACTGGCAAAATGAAGATACAATATATTTCATATGAAAAGCGTCACAAAGAAGCGACTGTTTTGCAAAAGGCGAGTTAACCGTCTGGTGTTATGGTATGGATGGAAATATCCTCTCAAGGCTTAACAAAACTATTTTTGTAGAACCAATGGCTGAAACTGATGTTAAATATTATCAGAATAATGTTTTGAGGCATATGATCAAAGAAGTAAGCGCATTTTCCCTCAAGGAAACTTCGCTTTTCACTAAGGTTCTCCACCAAGGCATACTGCAAAATGAAGTATAAAATAGCTGAAAGAAAAAAAGAATTTTTTTCCTCCTGAGAAATATTAACCTCCCGCCCCGACTGCATTTCTTGCGATTATTTTTATAAAGATACTTATAAAAGCAATTAAATAGACGTAAAGTAAGAACACTTAAAAAAAGGCTTCAAAAGCAATCAAAGAGGAAGCTGGAAAATACCACCAAAAATGGTCAAAAAGCTTTTTTGGCTTCGTCTAAGCAATTACGTAAGGTGTACTAAGTTAAAGGAATCCATATTGAAAATTTCATGTAAATAACTTAATTCAATAAAAATTTATGATGCTTTGAAATTTGTAACATTATTTTGAATCTTTCAGTAAACTGTAGAATCACCAACGACTTTAACCATTTATAAAAATTCACAGTTCTTTAATTAGATTATTTAGATCTCTTAGTTTATCAATTGTTTTTTTTCCTCATGCAATATATTTTATACACACCTCTAAATCTTCAATGCATCGTTTATATTCATAAATGTATCAGATATTTATTATTAATCATTCCAATTCATTGAGGATGCATCATGTTTATTTGTTATAATTCATCGTGCATATTCATTTATTGTGATGCATATAAGATAAGATTTTGCTTATCTTAGAATAACATATTTTAGGGAATCCCAATCCCTGTCAAAAGAACATAAACGTTTTTACGTATAGTAAAAACATTTATTTACATTTATTTACGAAAACACATTCAACAAAATTAAGTTAATTAGAGTATACTTTATTTACATATATATGTATATATATAAAGGAGAAAAGCTACTCACTCACTGACTAATCACGATATCTCCGGAACTATTAAACCTACAGACTTGAAATTTGGTAGGCAGGTTCCTTTCATGGAGTAGACATCAGCTAAGAACAGATTTCGCAAATATCGAACCCCAAGGGGCGCTACGGGGGTTCAAGAGGCGTTATATATAATTAGTTCAATTATTAAACTATTAGATGTACAGTCTTGAAACTTGGTATACAGATTCCTTTCATAGAGTAGAGATCCCCTACAAAATGATTTTTACGAAAATCGACCTCCAAGGGGCGTTGAGGGTGCTTAAGGGCTTATGCATAATTATTTCCATTTTTAAACTATTGAACTTGAAAACTGGTAAGCGGATTCCTTTCATAGAGTAGAGATCCGTTACAAAATCAGTTTTGAGAAAATCAAATCGCAAGCGGCGCTGCGGGGTCCTAAGGGGCGTTATACATAATTATTTCCATTTTTAAACTATTACACTTAGAGTCTTGAAATTTGTTACGCTGATACCTTTCATGGCGTAGAGATCCGGTACAATATGGGATTTTGAGAAAATTTACTTTCAAGGGGCGTTGCGAGGGCCAAAGGGGCGTTCTACGTAATTATTTCAATTTTTAAACTATTAGACGTACAGTATTGAAATTTGGTAAGCAGATTCCCCTTTCATAGAATAGAAATCCGCTAGAAAATGAGTTTTGAGAACATTGAATCCCAAATGGCGTTGCGGAGACTTAAGGGCGTTATAGATAATCATTTACGTTTTTAAATTATTTGACAGACAGTCTTGAAATTTAGTAAGTGGATTCCTTTCCTGGAGTAGAGTTCCGCTACAAAATGTATCTTGTGAAAATTGACCCCCAAGTGGCGTTGCGGAGAAGTAAGGGGCGTTATAGGTAATTATCTCCTTTTTTAAACTATTAGACGTAAAATATTGAAATTGAGTTAGCAGATTCCATTCATTGAGTAGAAATCCGCTATAAAATGGGTTTTGTGAAAATCGCTTCCTAAGTGGCGTTGCGGGGCTTAAGGGGCGTTATAGGTAATTATTTCCATTTTTAAACTTTTAGACGTACAGCATTCAAAATTGATAAGCAGATTCCTTTCATGGAGTAGAGATCCGCTACAAAATAGGTTTGGGGAAAATGGACCACCAAGGGGCACTGAGGAGGATTAAGGGGAGTAGTAGATAAATAATTCCGTTTTTCAACTATTAGACCCATCTGCTTCAAAATTAGAAGGTATGTTCCTTTCATGGAATAGAGTTCCTCTAACAAAGAGCTTTGAGAAAACTGATCCCCCCCCCCTCCAAAGGAGTGGGGTTGCGAGGGGTTAAGAAAAGTTATGAAAAATTCCTGTTTTTGAATTTAACTTATTTACTTGTAAAATTTGTTGAGCACTTTTCTTTACTTGAATAGAGTTCCACTAAGAATGGATTTTACGGAAATCAACTCCAGGGGGAAGCGGGGAGTTGTTGGGGCGTATTGATAGACAAAATTCCCGTTTTCAAACTTCTAGGACTGTACTAATAAAATTTGGTTTGCATGTTTCTTTTGTTGAATTGAAATCCTCTAAGAATGCTCTCAACGGGTTACGGGACGTATTGATGATAAAAATTCCGTTTTTGCGCTATTAGATTTAGACTTGAAATTTAGCACGCATGTTTATTTTATGGAGTAGAGATCTACTGAAAGTTGCTTTGGGGGAAATCCACTTGATTATTGGGTCAAGTGAGCGCAAAAATCTTTCTACTTCTATTTTAGATATTAACAGAAATTAGAAATTATAATTTCTGTCATTTTTATATCAAGAGGCGAGTATAAATATATTTTTAAATAGAATCGAATTCTTAATGCTAGATACGGATAATTTATATACATGTAAACAGTACATATTTATACAACATCGGAAAATACCGGGTGGGCAACGGCTAGTATGTATATATGCATGTATTTAATAAAAATTAATGAAACAAAAACATTCACAAGAACCGAATGAAATTTAACAAAACATTTTCAAATTTTTGAAAAGCAAAACATTTATTGAGTTTTTGGATAAGTAATCTGATCTTTTCCTTTTCATTGTCTTTCTTAGCATCAAATTTTGTCAACAAATTGTTCGATGTCGTCTATTTTGTTTTTCATTTCACCGTTGGAATGTGCACTAAATAACTGCGCATACTTTTCATGATGCTGATTATTTCGGATGGCGTGGAAACAGGAGCTGCATTAGTCATTTCATTTTTGTCGTAGGAAACTTCATCAACGATATTTTTTGAGCTTTGAACAAACTCTAAAATGTCTTTGTCTGCCATAATTGGGCTGCATACATGCTATAATCATTTACTGCAATGAATTCTTCCGATAATACAATAGGACAGTCCAATCTGGATGATGTTTTCCGTATTTTGTTCATTCCCAGAAGGGAATTTTTTTTCGTGTTAAGAGAAAAATGTAGGAAAATACCTAGTTATATTTGTCGGGACCATTGTATTATTTCATATTAACGATATTTCATCTTTAGCGTTTTCGCGTTAAACGTATTTCACAGTAGTTACAACTGAATATGTCTGATGTGGCCTCGGTAGCCTAGTGGTCAAAATCACGGACTCATGGCTGGAGTGTCATGAGTTCGAGCTTAGTGCCGCTGGAATCCCCCCAGTGATCCTTCTCTATCTTCGACCCTCCATCTTGTCATCCAATTTCTCCTTTTCTTCTTTTCCCGTCCAGACCACAGACCTATGAATGTTTGGCGCAGTATAGCCAAAACTGGCTCTTGCGCCATCGCCGCTAGAATCCCGCCTTGTAGAGTGGATCGATGCATGTTAAATCTGCCGAAACTCAAACGTCCTCCTATGGATGTGGTGTAGAAGTTTGGAGAGGAAATTTCCAGCTCATATTGTGCCCTTGTCGCTTGACTATAGTTCCAAATTGTGAAGTCCGTCACCCATACCCACATGCGACTTTGATGTAACTCACACTTAACAAAATATTCTTAAAGGATTTTTCCAAAAATTTTCATTGAAGAATATTTTTTTATTCTTACTGTTTATTGACTACTATTTAATAAAAATTCAGACTATATTTAAGGTGTTCGACTACGTTCGGAATTGTGATTTTGCAAAAACGTACAAACGGATTTTTTTAAAAAATATTTAATATTTTTAGATCAGAATACACGTATAAAAATGTTTTAAGAATATTATTATAATGAAAAATCATTTAAATGAAATATTTTCGCAAAAAATGAACTTAGAATTATTTATTTTGAAAATATTCTCCTTTTATGAAAAATGCTCCTATAATAATAATATTTTGCTTATATATAGCTAAGACTTCTCCAGAGAGCCTGAACTAGGATTTTAAAAAAATTCATATTATTTCCAGAGTTACTATCAATTGAAATAATTATCGGTGTTTTTTTGTTAAAATTTCTCCAATCTGATGTATTAAAATATGAATAAATCCACTTCAAAGTTAAATATTTCAAACATCCTAGTCAGACTCTGTACAGGCAAAATATTATTATTATAGAAGCATTTTCCATAAAAAGAGAATGTTTTAAAAATAAGTAATTCTAAGTTCATTTTTTGCCAAAATATTCTATTTAAGTAACTTTTTATTGTAATATTATTCTTTAAATAATTCCATTCGTGTATTCTAATTTAAGTGACACTAAATATTAAAAAAAAAATATTCGTTTGTACGCTTTTACAAAATCACGTTCCGAACGTAGTACGAACCTTAAAAAGATTGTAATAAAATCCAAAAACTATTCTTTTATTTTGAATATTAGCTTTTCCTTATACATCTCCTTAATATAATTTAAAACTAACAACAACTATTTATACTATTCTATAAATATAATAGTCCAAGCGAAAACGTGCTAAAATGAGATGTATAAGGAAACATGTGTTCACCTGTGTTCCTTTTTTTTTAGTTTTGTATTTATTTAAAAAGGATTTTTATTCAACGCTCTAAATATTTTTCTTCGTTCATTTGTTTTTATTTGCACCGTTTCTTAGCAACGAATAAAGTAGATGCTCCATTACATTATTTTCAATTTAGAATTCTTCTTAAAATTAAAATGGAGTAATGAAAGTGTCTATTTTGACGTTTTTACTTGCGAAAATAAACACTTCGAAAAGAACATAAATTTTTCTCAGACACAATAAAATTAATTAATTAATCTTAAAGTGTGTCCTTACCAATAGGAGAAATGCTTTTAAGAAAACGTTTCGTATTTATATTTATTAAACTTTAAATTACTTTATGAAATCGTCATATGTGTATTTCAGCATAGCAGCATAATACAGCTAGTACTCGGTAACTTCACAACAAAATCACAAAGATTTTTCTTTTAGTTTTCATTTATCATGTGATATTTTTATACCTAAAAATTTGAAATCAAATAATAATCCACTACATAGTACTAATTAAATTTTTTTCCTAACATATTTAAAAAAGTTAAGCAATTAATAAATAGAACGCCTTTAAGTAAAAAAAAATAATCTAAGCAATAAAGCAAAAGTCGTACTCTAAATTTAATTTTTACTAACCCCACTACAACAATATATCCATTCTAAAACAAAATCCAAGGGTTTTGCAAATAAATTTATAACAATTAGTTTTGTTTACTAATTCCAAATTTCTAAAATCTACATAAATAAAAATAATAAGTAAATGACAGACATAGAACGAAAGGTTTTTCAAAAAACTCGAATTAAATAATTTCAAAAAATTTCAGCTTAGAGGGAAATAACATATAAAAACTGCATATTCCTGAATTAAACATGCTTGATTTGTGAAGTGTCTTTAAAAATGTCCTGAATCTAAATTTTAATTCCATTTTATTTTGAAGAATACTATTTTTATTTTTCCTTTATTTATTTATTTATTTGTTTTGTTAGTTTACTTGGAAAAATTATAAAAAGCTTCGCTAGTAAGTGATATAATCAAGAATCTCGTTCGTTTATCGGAATTAACCAGACAGGTCACCCCACGAACCAATTGCGGTCATGCACCACCATCCACAACCTCTACAAAGAACTATCAATCTGTCCATCGAAAGAAGTTCTGCTGAGAGCAGGGGCGAGGCTTTTTTTCCCTTTAAATTTTTTTATTTATTTATTTTTTTCTTCTAGATTATTCGCCACCCCCGTTGGGTTTGAATATTTCAAAGTAAACCGGCTCTCTGTACAAGAGTGTCCCCTCAGAATTTTTTTTTTCTAGGCCTCGTTCCGGTGTACTGACAGTCGGAACTCTGGGACGAATAATATTTGCTGTACTTTTTCTTACCTACCATATCCTTACATTACTTTCTACTCTGTCACGTTTCAGTTCGTTGGTAATTAATAGTTCTTATAATCCATGATTTGGGTATCATATTTGTATATTTTCGCCTAATATCTTAGCACAGAATTTGTATTTAAATATTTCTAAAATGAAAAGAATTGCTATTGCTAAAAATTCAGCTTCTATCAAAAGTTTTTTTAGTAAAATTTATGAAAATTCGAAACAATTCAGATGTTCATATTGTTGAATCAGTGTATGAGTATGTGGGAAATTTTCGAAACTTTTACGATCCTTTTTCACAATTTCGTGAAAAGGTCAGAAAGAGAGTCAGAATTCGAGCCTGGTATCGTTGAAGACCCGCCCTGCAGAGGGCGCCGATGCACGTTAAACACGCCAAGGCTCAAACATCATCCCGTTGATGTGATGTGAAAGTTAGGAGAAGTGAGTGCCAGCTCAGGTGTCGTAAGCCGTCACTTGACCCTGGTTTTAAATAAAGAGGTCCGTCGCCAATAGCCCTCATGCCGCCTTATAGTACGAAATAAATAGAACTCTCTCACTCTCCTAATTTCCTGCAAGTGGAAATCTGTATTGCCCATTTTTATATCATCAAATTTATAAATTTTTCACTCTCAAATGAGGTGATACTGAGACCAACATTTCGATTTTCTAGACATGTTACGTTCAGATTTCTAAATAGAATTGTTAAAAGTGTATATTGACCATTATAATCTTTTTTTTTTTAAAAAAAAATTGAAACACGTCAAATCATCTTCAAATCATTATTAGCTGAAGGCATCTTAATAATTAAGAACACTTGTCATTTCTACACTGTATTGAAGGCAATAAAAAGAATGTGACTTGTGTTAATTAATTATGTTAGCTTTTATCAGGGGATATTTTATTTCTCCAGAAAAGGGGATTCTTTATAAAATATGCTTGAAGAGAAAACATGAATCACAAAATAATTTCAAATATTTTGTCATTTTCATTATAATCTATTACAATTTTTAAAAATTCTGTATATTAATTCATTTATTGGATAAGTAACTAAGTTCCCGCCATTTATTTTTTTAAAAATAAGGTTTACTTTTCAATGAAAATGAACAACTAATTAATCAATAATCTATTCACTCTTGTTGTCGTGTTACAAAAAGTTGATTTAATCGCTTTTACATCGGATTCAACTTCACAGCCGGAACGATGAGCATCTTTCAGGTCAAAATTTCTATTTTTGAACATGGCATACGAATTAGGAGTGATTCATTCAACTATGTTACCCTCTCCATACACAGCACAAATATCGCGGGCAGCTTTACCGGCCTTAGAACCTTGATTAAAAGTAAAAAAGAGGTATCGAAAATGTTAATTTTTCTCGAAATTCCATTTTAATGACCCGAAAATTAAGACAAGTTAATTCGAACGAAAAACCAAAACATAAATTTGATAGAACAAAGCGTCTTCTTCCGAATGATTTAAAACATTGTGCCTGAAACATTTAACGACTTGATAAATGCCCCCAAAAATAGTGGGAACTTAATTTTGCGGACCTAATAGTTAAATTAACGTTAATGTGTGTCGCGAAACAAGCAAATGAAGACAAATCTAGTTGTTTGTAACTGCGCTTAGGTAACAGCCAAGTATTTATTTCTTAAGTTTCTTTTTTTTTCTTATGCATTATCGCATGAAAACTTACGAGACTCCATTGGGCTTTACCTGCAAAATCATCACTATTCAAACATCAGAAGTTCTAAATTTATTTCTTGTCGTGTACTTTTTTCTAGAAAGTAAAGCTCTATATAATAGAAAATATATTTTGAATTTTTCTGCCCAATGCGTCAATCTTTCTTTTAAATTTTAACTACGAAAACAATATTTTAGTGTTAAAAATATCATTGAACACAATAAAACTTAATATAAATTTAGATCATTTTAAATAAACCGCAAAAACTTTTGATAATAAAACACTGATTCCTTACATATTTGCCAAAGTATCATGTAACTGAAACATTTTTGATGTTTGATTGGCCGCTATTGGCTGCAGACCTCATAATTCAGAACCACAGCCGAGTGATAAGAACGACATCCGAGTGATTTGTAAGGGTAATGTAAAAATGTTTTGTACTACGCCTTCTTTAGCTGTGCGATTTAGCTGTGCCCTTTGGCGATCTTGAGGGGCAACTCTCAACTGACATAGGTTATAATTGCCCTCTCATATGGAAAGAGTAGTTTGCAGCCCAAAGAACGCACTTTGCAATGGATACTGACCCATGCAAACATCGACAATGAGCAGGCTGATAACCTGGCCAAGGAGGCCCGAAATCCTCAATTTTCCAATACTCTTACCGATACTGATGCAATAACCAGACATAAACTCACCTTCCATCCAGTTAAAAAGCACGTCATTCAAGAACTTAATTGTAACCACGTTATATTTTAACCATCACAGCAAGACTACGTACAAGACACTACGTTCAAAGGGATGTAAATATCCCCTGATGGCAAAGTCACAATACTTATCCTCACTGTCCTGACATTCAATTTTCTCCTAATCATATTTTTAATTGTACTTCCCCTTAGACCATCAACTGCTTTATTCTCCAAAGGCATTCAACATAACAAGGACACCGTTACTGACACCTTCGGCACCATTTAATTCCTCTGCATTAGACAGACAAGACAACAGTGCTTTTTCAACTGTGCTTTTACAACACAATTTTTTAGCTATGATTTACTACGGCATTTTAGATCTCCTTTTATTGCTTATTTAAGAAAGAATTTTTAAAAACTGTAGGGTGAAGCCAATGACACACAATATTGTTATGCTAGAATACCACAAAATGTTCATCGTAAAAGAATGAAATATTGCAAATAAAAATTAATACCAATCTCACTCGGAGAATTGACACCACTGTCTGCAAACAAATTTTCAAAAGAATCCTTAAGTCTCGACTTCATAAAACTATAAATATTATAGACTAGATTATAATAACAGTCTGTAATAACTAAGCCACCACAGTAACATTTCTCTAAAACTTCTTGAGAGTCTATGACGACATATCTAGCTAATTTTTAACCATATTCAGAAGATAAGGACACGACGTCACACACAGTGCTGATATTTTAACTCTCTTGGACTGTATTAATCCTCTTTGGAGGATTTCGAAACTCGGCAAAATTTGATGTGCAACAAGTCTTCTTATTCTGTGTAACAAAATCAGGACTTTTACTTGAGGTTTAACAAGAATGTCGACCACCACGAAACTCTCCACGTAAACCACAATATTTCCAAGACTTCAACTGCACAATAAACAAACTATGGAAATAATCTGTTTAATATATTTTTTATTTTAATTTTAAGAGAGAAAATATTACCATTGTATATTTTGCAATTGGCTTGTAATTTTAAATCTTATAAGAGTGGTGACGATTTCTAAAAGCTTTGTAATAAATTTATATTTTATTCCCTTCTTGCTTGCGCATCTCCTTAATCTATTTATTATCCATCAGTAGAAAAACATGGAACAATCATCTGTTCAATATATTTTTATTTAAAATTTAAAAGAAAAAATATTGCTATTGTAAAATTTTGTAATTTTCAATCTTTTAAGAATTGAGAAGATATACAAAATTTTTGCAAATTTACATTTTTTTCTTCTTTTTTGCTTAAGTATCCCTTTAATATATTTGTTATTCATCAATCCTTATGCTTTATATATATTATTCATATTTAATAAAATTAAATTAAAAATGGTTATAAACTGTCAAAGCTGAATAATTATTTTATATTCATAGGATTAATTAAATTTTATAATAAAATTCGCTTTCAAATAATATATAATTTACATATGTAGAGTTATTATTATCATCTATGTTGTTAAGAATGGTCATTAAAATTTCAGTATCTTCTAAAATTATTAAATATTTAATAATTGAAAATTAATTTTTACATCTCATAAATTACATGAGTGCGTTTAGTCTCTTAAATTTTCTTTAAGGAATGCGATTACGCTGACATTTATTTCTCATAAAATCTAATTTTTTATAAAATTTCCTTTGGTAGATTTTTTTCCTTTTTTTTTTTACAATTTAGTATAAAGGAAAAAAATAAAATTTTAAAAAAAAGTATATTTTTTTTCGAAATTAAAAGTATTTAAACCCTTTTAAAGGGGTTGCCTATTTTTTTTTTAAAATCTTTTGAGAATTTTCTTTTTTAAAATTTATTTTTAAAAAAGAACACATAAACAATACAGATTCTATAAAATAAAAATTTTAACTAAGTATAATACCTTGTTATTATTTATTGACAATTTTTTAAACTTTTTTTATAACAATATGTCTAAATTCGCCAATATATATTTTTACTGTTTTCTTTTTATTTAACTTTTCCTCATTTTTGATGCTGCATTTTTCGATATATCTTAAAAACTGATCACATATTGCAAAATTATTTATTCTAAGTACAGTAAAATATTTTTAAATATCAAGAATTTTCTTCATTTTACAGTAGTATGTATGTTAGAATTAAAAAGCTTCTTTATATGTTGATATATTAAATAATTTTGATTTTTTAGAAATATAGTTAACTATAGTTCATTTATTTAAAAAAAAACTTTAATTTAACAACATTTTAGAGAATTATTTTTTAACATCAACACTTTTTAAATTGTTTCATAGCAGAAATATTTTTAAAGATATAGAGAGTGTATTTTTTTTTTCACTGAATTCAATAAAATGTTTCTCACACGCTCTGATCACGATAATTTTGTGATCTTCATATAATTTATACACTTGTTTCTTAAAAAATTCTATTAACTTTATTTTTATTCGTTTCGGTTTGGGTTTTTTTTAAAAAAGATCTCTTTTAAATATTTTTTTTGGGGCCATTTTTAATAAGCTCAAATTATATATATTGACAAATTGCATGAAATGTGAGTAAAACGTGTTGATGTGCAAGATTCTTTTTTATTAAAAAAATTTCATTGAATACCCTTTTTCCCGAATCGTTTTTTTTTCTCCACCTAAAAACATGTTCAAAAAAGGGAAAGGTTCGGGGAAGTGTCTCCATCAAAAGTTCTAAAATCACATCAAAGCCTCCATTGTACAACTCGGGAAACAACCTGAACCCCATTGGGTTCACCCTCCCAAAAAGTTCCGCATTTTTGGGGCTTTACGCCCAAAAATTTTGCTTTTTAAGAAACATAAACATCAATTTTTCAAAGTCATTTATCCCTTCCGCTGATAAAGAATTGATCTGTGTGTATTCTTATAATTATATATGCTATGCCTCTTTTTAACTGACCTTAAAAGTAAAGATAAAAATATAGAGCCTGTTGAGAAAAAATGTCATTAAAATTTATTTTTAAGAACTGTAGTTAATATCGCTCATTTCGATGAACTCAGTAAAAGATTGAAAAAAACATCACCCTAAGCATAATTATTTTTATGCTTCTCTTAAATAAAGAATAATGTCATTTTCATTTAAAAATAAATACTTAAATTAGAGAGAAAATAATTTTATTTTAAAATAAATTATGTATATGTATTTCGTCTCACATGAATAAAAATTAAAATTAAATATGTACAAGCTTTTAAATTTACAGAGAGAACTAGTAAATGGTGGATTATATTTGTAACCATTATTATATATGTATCAATGATAAACAATACATAAAATTTAGTTTTAGTTTACTCATTAATTTATTCTTCTATTTTCAAATTTCGTTTTAAATAAAAAAAAATTTTTATACAATACTTCCATCATATTATTTGTATTCCAATTTATTTTACCGTTATCCATACGATTAATCAGATTTATCATCATCATTGTTCATTAAAATTACGTATTTCTTAAATATTAAAATAGAATCCATGTCAGTACCCATTTTCATATTTGCTATTTTTAATAAATTATCGATTCATCGGAATTTGTTTTAATTAAAGAGTAAATGTTTATAAAAACTAGTTATTTGCAGAAAATTTTATTTTAAATATGAACATCAATTTCGTCGTAAACGCTTCTAGTCGGTTTTCATTAAGAGTCATTTTAGCTCGGTTGGTAGAATTATGAACTCGTAACCGAAAGGTAATGGATTATGGATTTAAGTCTTAGGCTTCCATAAAAAGGCGTGTAGAGGTGCTAATGCACGATAATCTGACGACCTACACAAAGTCCTCATGTTCAAGTAGCAGGCTTTTAAGAAAGTAGTATATCACACAGCTCGGGTATTGTCCTCATCGCTTATCAGTACGTCACGAAAAATTCAAAATTATGAAATATATTGCCAAAAATCACTCGAATTTTAATGCAGACTTAAAATCAATCAAATTTTACTAGATATAGAAATTTGTGTTTAGCTTAAGGTTAAAATTTAAATGTAAAACATAATACTTTTTATGGTTTTATTTATGTATATTAATTTTTTAAATTGTCTACTTGATATAAAAGAAAATATTATGTCTTTTATGATCAAAATTTTATATATATATATATATATATATATATATATATATATATATATATATATATATGTGTTTGTTTTACCACAACACTCCATAGTTAATACTGACGGAATCGGAATTTTGCTTTGTTGAGCCACAAGTTTGAGTCCCACTGAAGACACGTTAAACCTGTAGAGAAAGTTCTTCCGCTGGTGTGATATGGAAGTTGGAGGAGGAGGTACCTTAGGTATCGTCCTCGCCGCTTGACTATTGTTCAAAATTACGAAGCATATTGTCAATAACCCTCTAGTTGTTTCAGAACGTGACATTAATTAAAATTAAAATTAAATCAGTTTTGCTGAAGTAAAACAAAAAAAAAAAAGTCTTGAAGACATTTTACTCACTTTCTAACTGCTTTTTGATTAAAATTAGTACAATAATAAAAAATTCAAAATATCAGTTTTCAATTACATCTGATAATTAAATTTGTTTTCTAAAAAAATTTAATTAAAAAATAAAACTATTTTGTTTATTTAACGCCATGAGTTAGGATGTATTTACATGTTGTTATGAAAAAATGTCGATAGTATGCCATAATTCAATCATTACTTATTTTCGCCTTTTGAAAAATTTTATCATTAGTTTATGCTTAATAAAAAATAAAAAAATTTACCCCTTAATTAATATCATTTTTTGAAAAAAAAATTTATTTTTTTGGGACTGCAATAAAGGGGAGTCGACATGAAAGATGCTACCTCATTTTCTTTTAAATTTCCTGCAATGCCATGACATTTTTTACCTAATGAACTTCATTTTAGACAGGCGGCTTCTTTTATTTCACTTTCAATTCAAAGTAAGGAATTGTTGAGCTCGAACCCGTGAACCCACTTGAACCTCGAATTCAACAAAATTCATCATCCTGATTATTTGAATGCTGCCCATAATGTATCTTACCAAAAAACTACAGAAAATGAAGGTATTTTTACTTTTTATCTTCAATTTTCCACTAACTATTTATGAGAGTATATTGTAAATACTTAAGCAGAAAATTAAACTCTTTATTAAAAAAAAGTTATCGCAAATTTTATATAGCACATATTAATTTTTTTAGTAAAACAGAATTTTATAATTTTTATTACTTTTATTGCATTAGAAAAACAGGTCTATATATTTCTCCTAAAACAATCTTTTAATTTGAAGTTTCTTAAGATCTTTGGAGTGGGGAGGGGGAGACAGGGGTCATATTTTAAAATAATCTCTAATTTACATTTTCCCAAAAAAATTATTTCCATACAATATGAAAGAAAATTAGGAAGTTATTTTAAGGTGGGAAAATTAGATTAAAGAATAAATAATTCAAATAATACACCGCAATAAAATTCTGAAATTTTACGAAACTTATAAAAATTTTAATGCGCTAACTATTTATTAGTATGTTCTTAAAATGTCTATTATAATGAATATATCTAAACAATATTTTTTTTACTTAATTAAAAACTAAAATTGCAAGCAAAATAAATCTTTAAACAAAATTTAATTTTAGAATTCCGAAAGAATTATTTTTTTTCCCCTTCCATTAAAACTCTCCAGAACAAAAAGCCCGGGAGAAAATAGCATTTTAGAAAGTACATAATTTGTAATACACAAAAATTATATGTTATTAACATCCGTTTCCAGTTCTTTGATTTCTGAAAATATTTGATTATTATAAATAAAAATAGTTCCTAAATAAAACAAATTCTTTGAAGTTAAAACCCTTTTGAGAGCTTTGAATTTGATAAAGTTTAACAAGAAGTTTACTAATATTTCTCCAACAGTGGCTGAAAATACACGAACAGTCGTTTTGAAATATGTTTCTTATTTCAAAATAGTAAAATGAAATTTTAATAAATTTAATAATTATTATTTAACTTACACGTGATTATATCATCTGTTACGTTAGCGATACAATTATAGTTAATATGAACCCCTTCAGTACTATTAGTAAATTTTTTTTTTAATTTTGTTTATTATATAAATATCTTTCTCTGCATGTTCATTTTAATAAGACAGAAGAACAAAGTCAAAATTCTAATAAAACAGCTCTCGGAAACAACAAAGGCATCAAATATTTATCCTAAAATTCCTTACTTAATAAACCTTTCTTGAATATTCTTCCTTTATTAAATAAATAATGGAAGTATATTTTTGACCATCAGATTTATTTACTTTATCTTCGCAATTACCGGCATACACACACGCGCATCTCATATTTCATTTACACCCATCACTAAATCAAAGTCGTAACTCATCGCCAAACCCAAAGCCAAAAAAAAAAGGGAAAAACCCGCGCCAACAACCCCGTGCAGCGCGAAATGAAAAACCCTCGCCCGAAAAAGAAACTTGAGAGGATAAAGGCAGGCAGCAGCCTTCCCTTGTCGCGGTCTTACGTACATCCGGTCAACATGTACGGCATGTTACTGGAGAGTATCCAGCACTTCGTTCAGGAGGAATACGGCGAGGAGGTTTGGAACCAGGTCTTAGAAGATTCAGGTTTCAAAAATGCTGTATTTACCAAAACTAACAAAGTGGGGGCCCGAAAGACTTATACTTTTTTGTTGGGGCCTTCCTTTTAAAAAGTTTCCCCAAACCCCTTGAAGCAAAGGTAAAGATTTTTGTTTTTTTGGGCGATGTTTTTTGGTTTGGGTTTTTTACTCATTATGGGTATGATACCTTGATTCGCGCATCTGGTAGATATTTTAGGGACTTTTTGAATGGAATCGACAACTTGCATCATCAGATAAGGTTCAGCTATCCTAAAATGCAGAGTCCATCTTTTTATGTAGAATCTGAAGACATTGGAGGAGCTAGACTACACTACAGATCTAAAAGAACTGGCTTTGGATATTATGTAATTGGACAGTTGATTCAAATTGCACAGCAGTTCTATGGACTAGATCTTCAGGTGACTTTATTGAAGGATGATGAAGATTTAAATGGATCAGAATGTCACCTTATTTATGATTTGAGGTAATTTGAATGTTTTTTTTTTTATTTATAAATATTAAATATCGCTAAGAAATATGATAATGCTTATCACTTAAAAAATGCATAGAAAAATGTGTTTTGAATTCTAATGTTTCATACATATAAAAGAATAAATAAAATAATGCTTAAATGAATTCTATGAATCATACTGCATAGTGCAAAAAAATGTGTACTATTTTTCAGAAAATCTGCTTAGAAAAAATTCAAGAAAAAAAAGGGATATATTAAGGGTAAAATTTTTCTTTAAAATTTTGATAAGGCCCCCAAATTTTAGACAAGGGGTTTTTTAATTTTTTAGCAAGGGAAATTTTAAAAATTATAATCATTAGACATTTCGAACAAAGCAAAAATTAAAAGAGCAGATTTAAAAAATTTTAAGGGAAAAAAAAGTTTTATTTGGGGCAAAACCCCAAAAAACCCCCAAAAAGTTTTTTTTATATTTCCATATATTTTCAAACTTACGGTTTTAAAAAAAAAAATTTTTAACTTTTTTTTGTTCGTTTTTTTCACATCCCAAAGGGAAAACAAATAAAAATTTTAACCCCCAAATTTAAGGAAAAAAGGGAGGCATTTTAAATTTCCCAAATTTTTGCCTTTTATTTTATTGTCCCCAAATTGGCCTTTGAATTTTTCCCCGAATTTTTAATAAGCTTAAAAAGTTTGGTTTTAAAAAATTTTTTAATAAACCCCCGTACTTTTTTAAATTAGGTTGTTTTT
This sequence comes from Trichonephila inaurata madagascariensis, assembly GCA_019973955.1. Taxonomy (NCBI): domain Eukaryota; kingdom Metazoa; phylum Arthropoda; class Arachnida; order Araneae; family Nephilidae; genus Trichonephila; species Trichonephila inaurata. The sequence goes on along the minus strand of BMAV01020635.1, from coordinate 57,755 downwards.
TAAAAATTTAAAATGTTTTTAAAAACCTTTTTCTTCATAAAAAAATTTTTTTAAAATTAAATTTCGCGTTATTTTAAAAAAACCAATTTTTGTTTTTTTAAAAATAATTCGAAAAGAAAAATTGGTTTTAAAACAAAGTTTTTTATAAAATTTTTAAATTTTGTAAAAAATAGCATTTTTTAAAAATTTTTATAATATTTAAATTCTTTAAAATTTTTAAAAAAACGGGTTTTTGTTTTTGATATTTTAAAATAACCAAAAAAAATTAGTTTTTTTAAAAAAATACATTTAAAATAGAAAAACCCGGGAAAAATTTTAAAAATTAAAACCAAAAGATTTTTTAAAAAAATTTTTAAATTTTTTGAATATTTCCATTAAAATTTTAAAGATATTTTATTTCTTAAAAATTTAGAACTAAAAATTATAACGGGTGTATTATAGTTTTCAAATGCATCATTAAAAGTATGAAAATAACTCTAAATGTGCTTAGTTCTTATTTCAAAATAATATCTTAGTAACATATTTTGACAGATTGAATGGGTAAGGAAACTGGAAAAATTAAATTTGATCGATAAATCGATTATTTTAAGGGATGCAAATATGTTTATTTTTGAATATTCTCTCATTAAATCATTTTAATGATATTTTATTATCTTAAATATTTATTTGAGAGGTAAATTTGAAGACTGCCAGCTTGAAATAACTTTGAAAGGCGTGATGTAGTCAAAATAAGGCCAAAAAGATCGATGATCTCTCTCTCTCTTTCTCTTTGTATACTATGTCTGTTTTGTATCATAGCTTTTTTTTACTTTTAAAAAATACAATAAAACTACAAAATAATGCGTATTTGAAGAAACGAAAAAATATTTTGAATGTTGTTTAAGAGTAGCGAAAAATCAATTAACTAAAAAGTCTATTTATGGAACACAAAATTTGAATTTTCTATAACTTTCTGCATTACAGCTCTTGGAATAAAATTTGAATATCTTATGAACCAACACGAAATACAGGGATTTTGCAGGACGGCTTCAAAGAAATTATTCTGATGAGTCTAAAAACTCATTTGAGCATCAAAAATATGCTTCTTTTTGCGTCGCACTTTTTATATCTGCAGTATGCTTTAATTTTTCTTTAAAAAAATAGACTCTTTATTTAGGTACAGATTGGGCATAACTAAAGATTTGTTTATTTTATTTTTGCTTTAAGTGCAAAAATAAATGATGTATGATATATAATTTGCAATTCAATAAATGCCTATTCCTTATATTGTGAGATGTAATTTTTTTCTTCCCTTTATTAGTACAAGAATCTTCTTACAGAAAAGGAAATTAAATTATTTTTTAAGGTATCCGACTACGTTCTGAACCGGGATTTTGTAAAAGCTTATAAATGGATAATATTTATGATATTTAGTGTCCCTTAGGTTAGAAAATGTATATAAAATTGTTTTAAGAATAGTATTATAATAAAAATTATTTAAGTACAAAATATTCTGACAAAAAATGAACATAGAATGACCCATTTTCAAAATATTCTCTTTTTGCGAAAATTGCTTCTATTATAATAATATTTTGCCTGTCTATAGCTCAGACCTCTGTACAGAGGCTCAACTAGAAATTTTGAAATGCATAACTTCGAAGTCGGTTTATCCATGTTTTACGAAAACAGAAGGGAGAAATTTTAAGAAAAAAACGCCTATAATTATTTCAATTGGTGGTAACTCTGAAAATAATATGAATTTTTCAAAAATCCTAGTTCAGACTCTCTGGAGAAGTCTTTTCTTTATATAAGCGAAATATTATTATTTTAGAAGCTTTTTTTATAAAAGGAGAACATTTTTAAAAAAGGTTATTCTAAGTTAATTTTTTGCCGAAATATTGTATTTAAATAATTTTTTTTTTGTCAAAATGTCCTGAAAACAATTTTATACATGTAGTCTAATCTAGGTGACACTAAATATCATGAAAATTATCCATTTATGCGCCTTTTTAAAATCACGGTTCCGAACGTAGTCGGATACCTTAAAGTGATATGAAAATGATAGTTCAAAATATCATTAGTAATAAAATTAAAATAATTTTGATCAGTAAATCTATTACAAAAAATATAATTTTGTTATATCAGCAGTTTTAAAGCTTATATAATGTATTAGTTTCTAGAAATCTCAAAAAAGAGGAGAATGGAAGAAATACACTAAAGAAATTCCTGTAAGCTTCTAATATCATTAAAACATGACGATATATCAATATACAAGCTCTACACTGAAAGAATAGTCTTAAAGAATAGTTTTTTGGAACGTTAAAAAGAACCTAATTTAGTCTTCTAATTAATTACATTATTAATGTCGTCTTTCCCATTTGAGTACTTAGCGACTGCTACATATAACTTCGAAAAGTCGTTAAATATAATACATGGAAGAAAGATAAATGAAAGAAATGTTTTCCAAACCAATTTCTTTGATAAAACTATCTAATATCCAGAATGCTTGTATATAAATAATCTTCTTAATTACAGCAATAGTTGGGTGAATTTATTGTTCATCTTAAGTATTTTTCTTTTGATTTTAAAAATTATTTTTAAGGTTCCCGGATAGTTGGGAAACCCAAATGTTTTTTGTGCATAAATGGAAAATTTTTCAGATATTTGGGTATCTTTTGGGATTGGGAATTCAGTATAAAAAAAGGATGTTTTTGAAAAAAAATATGTAAATTTTTTTGGAAAAAATTTCCCCTTAGGAAAAAATTTTTTTAAAAAATTTTCCCCCTTTTTGTAAAAAAATTATTCCATCATAACAATTTTTTTGTCTGTATATAGAAAAAGCCCTTTTGAAAAGAGAGGCTCAACTACGATTTTTAAAAAATGAAATTATTTTCAGAGTTAAAAACCCCATTGAAAAAAATGACCGGCTTTTTTTAAAAAAATTTTTCCCCCCTTTGTTGTCGTAAAATATGGAAAAACCCCACTTCTAAGTTTTTAAAACTTAAAAAAACTTCAGTTGAGCCCTCTTTTGGTGGTCGGGAGTTTATAAAAGGAAAATATTATTATAATAGAAGCTTTTTTAAAAAAGGAGAATTTTTTTAAAAAGGGGGTCATTTTATGTTCATTTTTGTCAAAATAATGTACTTAAATAATTTTTATTGTAATACTATTCTTAAAAAAATTTTTTAAATACATTTTCTAATTGCCCTAAATATCATAAATTTTACCCCATTTATGTTTTTTTAAAATCACGGTTCCAAAACATGTCGGATCCCCAAAAACCTTCGGAAAATGGGAAGGGAAAAAGTTACAGAAAAAATAATTAAAAAGGGTTTCAAAAAAAACTTTTTAAAAATATTTTTAAATGTCTTTCAAATTCATTAACTATATTTAAGGTAACCGACTACCAAAAAACCGAAATTTTTTTAAAAAAATTGACAATTTTTTATGATTTTATTTTTATAGGAAATTTTTATTATTTTAAAAAAATTACCCCAAGTTTATTACTTATTCCCCCGTGAAAAAAAACCTACAAGTGTTTTGTAAAAGAAGATACCATTACTTTAAGCAAGATGTCATATTTAAAAAATGCGTTTTACCTGAAATGTGTTTTATGAAAATGTTCAAACAGGGCAGCAATTCCCAAAAGGGGTTTTAAAATAACAAACCAAAAAATTTTTGTGTATGCTTTTGTATAAAATAGAATTTTTTAAACCCTTTCAGATTTATCAAATCATTTTTTCCCCGTTACAAAATTTAATTTTTATGTGAATAAAACCCAAACCTTTTTTAAAAGAAAATTTTCATTCAAGATAAAAGTGCTCTATTTTTTAAATAAAAAATTAAAATATCTCTTATCCTGAAATTAATTTTAAAAACGAACAGCGAAGTAACACATCAAAGTTGAAAAGTTGAAAATTTGTTCATAAATTTTATGTACAAAATGGGCCCCGTTTATGTAATTTTTTGTAATTTTTTATCATTTTTTTCCCATTTTTGTAATAATAATTTTTTCTCTTCTTAGTTTAAACATATTTTTCTTAAAATGTGCTGAATAAATCTAAAGCCACAAAAAAAAAGCTCACATATCTTCATTTTTTTTAAAAAAAAAAGTTGTCGCAAGTAGTTGGATATCTTAAACATACAAATAACTTCATAAAAATAATAGTATTGCATTAAATTTTTGGGATTTTTTTAAAAGGTTTTTAATCCCCAAAAAAATTTTTGAGCAATTTTTTTGCCGAATAAGACAGATTATAACAAAATTTCCTATTTTTATAATTATATATAATATTTATAAATTTAAAATGTGTAACAATTGTTGAAGTTATTAGGAGGACCGGCACTTGAATTTTCATAAAAATTATTGATTTTCCCTTTTTTATATTTTTTAAAAGTTTGAGTATTTCTGTTTAAAATGATATATGGAAAGGGGAAAAATATGATAATTAGAAGTTTTTTTTATTTTTTTTAAAATGAAACTCCCTTTTTTGACGCGCATCAAATGAACTCTGCTAGAGCACCTGTTTTTCCCCCTTCCCATAGGTTTCTGATGAGGGGAATCCATGCAATGTTCAAGGGGAAAAAATTTGGGAGTGTAGGGGGTTTATCCAAAAGGGTATGGGAAAAAATTTTTGATTTTAAAAGGAAACAGAAAAAAAAGTTAAGAGAGGGGGAAAAGCCAAAATGGCGAAACCCAAATTTCCCCCGACAGTTTAATATAAAAAAATTAAAAAATTTTATAGAATGGCTATTAGAAAAATAATATCAAGGGATCAAACACAGCAGGGAAAACTGTTGTTTGAGGTTTTTTTCATCTTCTGTCTTCAAACGAGAGCCCAAAAAATTTTGGCCCGTGTCCTGCGATTATAAATCCCCCCGGTAAAATTTTTAAAAAAGATAGGTTTTTGGAACAAAAAGGAAATTGGTCAAAAAACACATTTTTCCGTCCCATATAAAATAATAAATTTAAATGAAGCCATTTTTTATAGATCTAGGTGACCCTATGTTTTTAAAGGGAAAATGTTTATATGGAAAAAAGGGAGTATTGAGGGAAAAATTAAAACCCCTAGGGCAGGTTTTAAGGATTTTTTGAAAAATTTGGGAAAAATAGGGTTTTGCTTCAATTTGAGGATGTAACAAAAATTAATGATTTTTAAAACATTATGGTAAAAAACCCGTTATAAATGTGTGTCATGTTTCAAAAACGATAAAAGTGGGATTCTAAACACAACGAAACATTTTTGAGACCCCCCAAAAAAAAAAAAAAAAAGGAAAATTGTTAAAAATAATGAGAAAAAAAGAAAATAAGAAGAGTTTTTTGAATAAGCAGAGAGAAAAAAAATCTTAAAAATGCTTCTAAAATTTTAAAAAAAAAAAGCCCCAAGAAATTACAAATTTACGATTTAAAGCCTGTTTTCTAAAATGTAATATTTTTTTTTTTATGTACCTTTTTCTAAAAAAATTTACTTATCATAAAAACCCCTCAAATTTTCATTTAAGCCGATCTTTAAAAAATGTTTACACATTTTAATGGAGGGAATTAGATCATTAGCAAACTTGTAGAATATGATTTACTTAAACCAAATTTTGGGAAAAAAAATTGGGAAAATTTTTTAAAAAAATTCCCTAATTAATTTAATTTTAAACAAAAAGACAAAACCTTCATTTAAAGTATTATTAATAGAACACATAACCTACAGTAAAAATTTTATCCCTGCCAAGTATGTAGTTTCTGAAAAAAAGGTACATAAACTTACCCAATTTAATATGGGCTCTATGGACGTGCCGGCCCCCCTTAAAAAGCAAAAAAGATTATTTCAATATATAACAGAGGCTTTATTAAAAATGGTATTAAAATGACCTAAGGAATGCGCATTTTTTTAAACTGGAGGTGACAATAAAGTTTGCATATAATTAACAGTATTCACAGATGCAACAATCAGATATATGACATCAGGTGTTCAAAATCTGAGCTTAGCAAATACACTGTGCTCTTTCCATCGATTCCCACTCTAACGAAAAATTATATTTATTTCTTATTTCCGACATCAATTACTTTTGTCCATCGTGCATTTTCGATTAACTTGTTTGTGCTTCATATGTTTGATTAGAAAAAGTAATCTCCAATCCCATTTCTTTTCTTTTAATTTAAGCTGGTTTATTTCTTTCTTTCTTATTTCTTATATTGTGAAAAAAAAGAATAAATAATCTTTATGATGTTGAGAACTATATTAGTTCTTTTCTTTTTTCGAAGACATGAATCCCAAAATAGTCTCAACAAAACGATCGATGATGAAATAAAATTTTCATCCACATAATTATTTGCATTCTTCTTGAATTTCTTTTGTAGATAAAAGGACTGCCAATTTTACTTTATGTAATGTCATATTTTAAATTAAAATGTGCGGCAAAAATTTGTGGTATACATTTAAGTTTCCCCGAGCATTTTATTCCAATTTCAAGGTTTATTTTGAATGTAAATAAAGCTTGGCATAACTCATTAATTTCAACAAAGCTTGATATATCTCAATAATTCAAATAAAATTTGATATATCTTTAATCTAAAATATATTGATTTATACCTTAAGCAAATTAAATTAATTGATATCTGATGAACAAAACAAAATTTAAAAATTCAAAGCATATTATAACAGTATTATAAAGTGTTTCCAGGGCTTAGTATTTTTTTTTAAAAAAATCAAATATCTTTTAGATTAAAATCAAATACTTTTTTTCATTAATTTCAATTTAATGTAGAGATTTCCAATGGAAGAAGCATTTGATAAAATTGTGTTAAAGTAAAAACTTTTTCAACCTCAAAAAATATTTTATAAAATTCTTAATAAAAATTTCTTTCTATCAAATTTTTTTTCTGTTTATTTGGATTGTTTTCGGATGATTAATTTGACAATTTTATATCTTTAATGTTTTTTAACTACTATGATAACAGTAATTACCTGATTAACGAATTATTAAGAATGAATTTTTTAGCGTATTCATTTGGAGGATATAAATTTTTTTTAACATGAGTAATATCCAATACCTAATAGTAAAATAGTAAAAAAAAAAACTTTTTTATCAAGGGGGTTTAATTTACATGAAAATTTTTTTATTTTTGAAACCCCGATTTTAAAGATTAAAAAAGAATTATATTGAAATAAATAAATAATTACCTCTCTCAGAGAACCCCTAATAATAAAGTATCACTGATTTATTTCGTCGTCAGTTCCATCTCATTATGGGAAATATTACAAGTATTTCTAATATTAAAACTTATAAATGGAATCTGAATATCAAATCTCGTACATCATTGGATTGCTTAAGGGAACATTTTATTATATTGTGAATCATGTATTTCAGTCGAAAAAGTATCATTTCATGCATTTATCAATGAAAACGCATATAAATTACAAAAGTTTTCCGAACAACTTGTATTTTTCATCAATTTTTTTTTCTATGAAACAGTGTCTTCGAAACTCTCTCCAAATTCATTAAGTCAGAGAAGTTTGTCATCATATTACTATCTGATGTAATGTATTGGACTTGCAGGAGAAACTTTGCGTGCCCGTGCGTGCGTGAGTGAGTGAGTGCGTGTATTTTTCTTCTTCTCTGCATATTTTATATAATAAAAAAATCATATAAACCCAGCAATTTTATAACGTGCACTTATATTTTCAAGCTGCATTTTAACGTTTTGAGATATATTCGCCGTATAACGCTAGCCCATTTTTTAAGTAGAAACCTTTTAAAAGCCCTTAAAATGCTGTTTGCTTTAAAATAATTTTATTTATATTATCCCAAGCATTTTAAAAATGGTTTAACCGGGGCTACAACCCTTAAGTGCATAAGGAAAAATCACCTTTTTTAAAAAATCATATTCCATATATTATAGTTTTTTTTTTATGCTCATTTTTTTTTTAAGTTTTCCCTTTTTTTACCCCGCATCACCCGTAAATTTCGATCTTACTTTTTTGTTAAAAAATGCGCTTTTTTAACCGGGTTCTATGGTATATATATAAAAAAAAAATTTTAAAAATGAACATTCATCAAGCAAAACTGAAAAAAAATTTAGATCGCAAAAATAAAAAGGGGCATTGTAGGTATATGAGAAAAAAAATTTTAATAGGGGATAGAATATTTGATGCTACAGTGTTATAAAACATTGGACTTAGGACAGCTTATATATAAAAAATTTTTTATATAAAAAGGTTTATTTAACATGTTTTGTGGCCAGCCAACCTTTTCCCCCCCAGAAAAACACTGAGTTCTCAAAAAACCCCTTTTTAAAAAATAAGGGATAAAAACTATATAAATCCATTACAAGATAAAGGTAACTTACCTAAAACTTTCATTCAAGTATATATATATATATTATATTACTGAAATTATTTTTAAAATATTTTTCTTATTTGAAATATTCATAATAATTTTGTTTTGTCCACAAAACAACAAATTTAAATATGATAACTTTTGTAACATTAACGCAATTTTTTTTTAAACTTTATGTATTTGTCATTTTATTAAAGCTGAAAAGAATATTCTTTAAATTTTTAAAGACATCGATATTTTTCCTGCCTTATATGACTGCTTTACACATTTACAATTTTTAATGATTTTGCTTAACTTGATTAACTGCAGATAACTTCTGGACATTGAATAGAAGGAAAGTAGATTTATTAAATCAATTGTTAATTTACAAAATTTCCTTGAAAATAAACCTCTCCGAAAATAAAGATTTATTTCCATTTACTATTGAAAAGTACAAAGGATTTTTTTTTTTTCTGTTTTAGTATTTTAGGATAACAGCTAAATACACTCAAACGATGAATAGAGATAGCTTATATAATTATTTATAATTATATAAAAATAAGCTAATTCAATGGGTATTTATGTCTAATTCAGAATTAGTTATTTTTCCCCATAATTTCTTGGGTAAAAAAAAAGGGGAAATGGTTTCAAAACATGGAAAAATTTTTCTTTCGGGGTTTAGCAATTGGGAGATACAATATTTATTCATTGCTTTTAAAAAAAAGCTTACTAAGAGAGATTAATTTGCAGAACGCAATAATCTGCAAAGTTACGTGATATAACTCATTCACCATATGTAAAACACATCTATCAATTATTCCTTAGATTTTTTTCCTCCAATATAATCAGCTACTATATCTCCGTTATTGCCTTTAATTACAATGACTTAAGCATACATTTTCAGCATTTTACTTTTAAAAAATTCCTTTTTTTTTTTGAAGTATTTTTTTAAAATTTTACAAACCCTTTTTAAGAGAGAATCAACCCCACAAATTACTTTGGGCCCCCAAAATTAAAATTGCCTTATTACCTTGTCAAATCGAAGATAATAATAGAAAAAATTGATTTAAGGACTCGAGTTACAATTCTCACCAGTTCTAGTTTCCAAGCTCTTTAGTATATTTTATGTAACCTAATAATTTTTTATTAACATAAACGTTTTAGAAAGAATTTTTTCTGATAAAAAATTTAAGGGGTCTAATTTATAAATTTAAAAAAATAATTAAAAAATAGAGAGAGATATATATAATTATTATGTATTTTATTAATATATATATGAAAAATTAATTTAAAAAACTCTTCAAAGCACCAAAAAGATATGAACAGACAGAAAAATTAAACTAAAAAATATAAAACCTAGCAAGAGAAAAAGTAATTTGGGGTTTAAGACCTCATGATAGAAGTTTGACTAGTTTGATATTCCCAATCATTCTTTTTTTACAATTAAAAGGTTTAAAAGAAAAAAATCCAAAGTGCAAGAGAAAAGAAAAAAATTTTTAAATAATTTGGGAAAACAGTTTTTAAAAAAAAAAATATATATTGCAAAAAATAATTTATTTTAAAAAATTTTTTTTTAAAAAAAAATTTTAAAAGGAAGATTATAAAATGAGTGTCAGGCTGTCATCGACTAATCAAAATGTAGATCTTGAGTAAATGTAGTAAGAAAAAAATTAATAACGTCACAGTTACATGATTCATAAAAGATGTGTGTTGAATGTTACTAGTTGCGTAAAATGCTGAAATTTGTAAGTGGATAAAATAATTGAGAAAGTGTGACAGAAAAAGTTAAACTCTCTAGCTAGAAAAGAGCTAGAAAAACACAATCTTAATGTTCACAACTAGACCAGTGACAAGCTGGTTTTATGATACTATAGTTGTACAGTCAATTGGGGAAAAATTAAAATTGAAAAAGTAATCAATGCATTTGGGATACAAACCTTGAAAATCCAGCGTATAACGCGCACTTTTAACACAAACAAGTAATATAAAAACTAAGTCAATTCCTATTTAGATCAACAAAGAGAAATTTTATTTAGTACTTTTATAAATATTTAAATTAAATGAAATGTATATGCATATGACAGAATCACAACATTAAGTGGTAATTAATTTTTATTAATTAGCATTAAAGTATCGTATTGTCATCCAACACAATTGTGTATATAAAATTTCAAATCAACTGAATGCTTTAAAACGCGAGGAAAAAAATCTTTTAAAGTTTTGACTCAAGTCGCTAAAAATGAAACCAACGTGGCTATATCTGTAATTCTTTAAGTAATTAGTTTCAGTCAATTAATTTTAATTAAGTATAATTAAAGTATCGTATTTTTCCCCAAACAATAGTGTATAGAAAATTGCAGCTCAAACGAGCGCTTTAAAATGTAAAAAAACCTTTTCATGTTTGAACACAAGTCATCAAAAATGATGACATCGTGGCTGTATTTGTAATTGTTTGAATAATTAGTTTTAATCAATTAATATTAATTAATTATAATTAAATTACTATATTGTTATCCAAAATAATCATGTATATAAAATTTCAGCTCAAATGAGCGCTTTAAAATGTATTTTATTAAGCATTGAAAATTCCTCGGATAAATAAATAAATATATAGAGAGTGTGAGCTAATAGTGTAGAGATTGAAAAATAAGGTTGAAATTTAAGGGTGCGCGTTATACGCCGGATATAAAAATGAGAGCTTTAAAAATTAAATCTAGGAATGAGCATAGAAAAAATTAGACTTCTATATATTATCGAAATATTGTTTATTTAAAAGAAATGACATGCCTTATGAATTTAAAGGGTTGTAGTTCTAACAACGAACCCTTACATTTGCTGTATATATCTTTAGATTCACTGGAAACAAGAATTCTTTTCACATTTCGTTGGTCTTCCATTTAGCGAGAAACAATCTGTGCAATCGAGATATAAACCCCAATTGCTAGGTTAAAACGACAGATTTTTTTAAATATGTTAATATTCGCTGGTTGTTAAAAATGGTTAAAAATAAATTTCAAAAAATAAATCAATTTTAATTTAAAATAATTTCCGACTGTCCTCTTATGGTGGTGTAAATTTACACACTACACTTTAGAGATTGTCACTATCCATGGACTTATTCCTTATAAAATTTATCATTAAGGTATCCGAGTACGTTGAACCGTGATTTTGCAAAAGCTTATAAATGGATAATATTTATGATATTTAGTGTCACTTAGATTAGAAAATGTATATAAAATTGTTTTAAGAATAGTATTACAATAAAAATTTAAGTAAATTTTTTTGACAAAAATGAAATAGAAGACCATTTAAAATATTTCTTTTGTGAAAAATGCTTTATTAAAATTAAATTTTTGTAATAGCTCAGATTCTCTGTACAAGGCCAACTAAATTTTTGAAATATAAACTAAAAATGGGTTTATCCATGTTTTGACAAAAAAAGGGGAAAAATTTTTAAAAAAAACGCCGATAATTATTTAAAATGGTTGTAACTCGGGAAATAATGTGAATTTTTAAAAAACAAAATTGAGCCTCTGTACAGAGGTCTGAGTATATACAGGCAAAATTTTTTAATAATAAAAGGATTTTTCACAAAAGGAGAACATTTTGAAAAAAGGTTTTCTAAGTTTTTTGCAAAATATTTATTTAAAATTTTTTTGTCAAAATGTCCTTAAAACCAAAATTTTTTACATGTATTCTAATCTAAGTGACATTAATATGAAAATTATCCATTTATGTGCCTTTTAAAAATCACGATTCTAAAAGTAGTCGGATACCTTAACTATAAGGAACAGTGAATTAAAGTATAAATATTAGAGCTTTTCGCATTGACTCACAGTAGGAATCAAATTCTATAAAGAATATCTGATTTGCCCAGGGATTATATATCCGGTCATACTTAATATTTTGAGGATTACATGTTAATTGATTATTCTAATTAGTTAAGAAAAAATTCCCAAGCTGAAATCATATTAGGGTCTAAAAGAGGGTTCTAAATACTAGATTGAGCGCGAGGAAACCCAGGGTATAATAATAATAAAAATAGGGGAAATTCTGGATATTTTGGGATATGTAGTTTTTCACTGACTTTAATGAGGCGAAAAATTATTTGATAAACTTCATTATTTTTAATGGTTTGAGAATTAGCATTCTCCTATCATAGAATGATAGGATACATAATTAGCTTTTACTTTATGATTATCCATGAATTATCCTTCTTACATAAGTTTTAGTAATCACTTCACCAATTTCGGATGGGATGCGAATATTCTAATGCAGTCATTCTTTTGGACGTTTTTTTAAAATTTTTTTTTAGAAATTTAGTTGATTTTCCTTCATGAATTTTGTCTCTAATTTTTACTTCGTAATTAATTCCAGACAAGTTTCAATAGTACATAAAAGTAATTCAAATAGCATGAAATGAGAGAAATTCTCAATTACCTAATGCGTAGTTTTAATACAATGTCATTCAGACTTTGTACTTATTAATGATTTTGATGCATTTTTTTTTATTTTTGAGGGATTGTGATATTGTTAAAAAGCTACTGAGTTCTTATTGTGAACTAATTACACTACTCTGCATGAAAATCAACCCGATACCATTCCTGCTGATTCTTATGTAAAATGACGGTCTGAATTTGAATATAATCCCGATTTTGAATCAACCGCCTTTTTCGAGAGCCACCTCCTCCCCTCCCCTGCATTTTTATCTCTGTTCAGTAATTTTACGGTCATGAATTTTTGGAGTGAGAAGAAATCAATGTTGCACTATAAAGCTGCACGAGGGCTATTGGCGACGAACCTCCTAATTTTGAACCAAAGTCATGTGATGAAGGACGACACATGAACTGGCACGCACCCTAATCTCCTGACCTCCACACCACACCAATGGGAGGAAGTTTGAGCCTCGACATATTTGTTGTTGTTTTTTCATCCCCGAGATCAGCAGAGCTAGATCAGGTCCATGAGTCCATTTACCCTGAAGAAGTCCAAAACCAATAGGGGATCTTGAACCAAGTCCTGCCAGGTAAGCCCCAAACAAGATAAAATGTGGCCAGGGGAGGCTTGAGCAGAAGAACACTTAGTGCAAATTTCAAAGTGTTTAATGACATCAGATGACCACTAAGGAAAAGAGTAGGGGCAGTTCATGGTTGGAGTAAGAGGCAGCTTCTATGGTCAGAGACCTGAAGCACTGGCGGCAGAAGACTGACTTAGCTCCGGAGCCTATAGACTTCAGCTTACAAAGTGGAGTGGCCTTCACACCTTGGGTGGCCCTACCAGGAGAATACACTCCCGACGTACTTCGTCCACTCTGCCCAGTGTCACCCCCTCGCCACGGTGAGGCAGTCTGTAGGACTTGAGGGGGTCAACATATTTAATGTGCATCAGCCTAATGACTGTTATGCACGGCGAGTCTTCAGCGGCTCTAAGCTCGAACTCATGACACATCAGCCACAAATCCGTGACATTGACCATTAGACTACCGCTGCCAAATTTGATTTGGAAGGAGAACTATTATTTAAATTTCTGAGAGGCTACATATAGATTAAAAGTTATAAAACATAAAATTGTAGCAAGAAAGGGATTTTCTCTCTTAAATTTAAAAAAAACAACAAATTTCTGGGAGAGTTGGCAATTTTTCACTTATTTATTTTTACACATTCCAGCTTCCCCCACCCCTTTTTTTCAAACACCCAAAATATTAAGCTAAAAGTGAATGGCTGATAAGCTCATGTTCACATTCATGTGGCCATTTTACATAAGAATCAGCAGGAATGATATTGGACAGGGATGGCAAACTAACGGCACACGTATCACTGACGGCACGCGACACAATATTTTGAGCACTCCACCGTTCAAAATAACAAAGTTCACAATGAAGTATTACGTACAAACGCGAGTGATCGGTCGCGGGGTGGCGGATATTTGATTCCAGACACATTTAACTATTTGAAGAAGCTGGTTCATGCCATTTTAACCATATTTTCATCTGCCTATGCTAATGAATCATCATTTTCAGAGAGGAATAACATTAAAGACTCCCTAAACTGTTTGGCAGATGACTCCAATTCAGCATGCATTCTGCTAAAAGTAACATCTTACAAATAATGTTACTTTAATTTGAATTTTACGTTTTACTAAAACATTTACTGCTATACAGTGCAAAATGCATTTTTCGTAGTAAATAAAGAGTTTTGAGTTGTTAGTATTTAGTTTTTTTATTTTACCAATAGTCACAAATCACAATATTTGAAGGCACGTCTATACCTCATTAAACATTCCATTAGAAAAAATGGCACGTTGATCCATAAAGATTCGCCACTCCTGATATAAGAGTTAGAAAAAAAATTTTGTGGAGCAATATTATCGGTATGAAAGTAGATAATTTTAAAATTTACGAAAAGATTATTAAAATTTGCATTATTCATCGCACTGTAGATAATGGAATTTTTCGTAATATGTTTATTGCTTCATAGCTAATTTTTTCTTCGAAATTGGTGTTAATTTTATATACTCTTTTCTAAACTGCGTATCTGAAACTTTTTATGAGAGAATATTGCTTGGAATAAATTACAAAAATGAAAAGGGAATACATATTATCAACGACAGAGGTTTAAATTTTATGGACGAGCCGGGTGTTGGCGAAATAATAGATATTGCGGCAATTTATCAATACTACAAGGGGAAAGAAAGATTATGATACTACAACTGAAATGTTAGAAAAATGAGATGGTTATTTGGAAAACACACAAAAAGAAGTAGAAATACATATAAAAGATCGAAAACATTTATCACTACATATATTAGTTGTTTCGTTAGTAAATGTAACAGTCGTTCCCATCTTTTATAAACGGTACAATATTTGGAAAAACTGCATTAGAATTCGGAAAACTTATGGAGAAAATATAAGTTGTATTATGTAATGAGATTATTCAACTATACTCGAATTGTTTCGGCTAAAATTTACTGTTGTTTTTTTTTTCCATGTTATGATATAACTTTCATTAAAATTAAGCAATATTGTGAATGTATAAGTTAGTATTTTCTATAATCTATGTTCAGAAATCGCTATTTTTATATGTATGCATTTTGATCGATAATAAATCAGTATTTAGATACGTATGCATTTTTTATCCATGCATAATCACTTCAATATTATGTCTTTATAAAAAAAATGCTTCGAAAGATAGAACATTCGTACTTTTTCAGGATAAATGTAAAAACCTGAACAGTGTTAATTCTTAAATAAATA
Source organism: Trichonephila inaurata madagascariensis (assembly GCA_019973955.1). Classification (NCBI taxonomy): domain Eukaryota; kingdom Metazoa; phylum Arthropoda; class Arachnida; order Araneae; family Nephilidae; genus Trichonephila; species Trichonephila inaurata. The sequence goes on along the minus strand of BMAV01020635.1, from coordinate 42,214 downwards.
TAGATAGAAGAGATACAAAATTAAGGTAACCGTTTACAGTTTGTTATAATGTACGAGTATAACATAATCTGTTGTATTCTTAATATAGCTAGCTACCTGATTATCGACTTTAATATTTAATCTTTATATAGTTATAAGATGATATACAACAATTAAAACAGAAATAATTGTCTCAAAAAATTTACAGTTTTGTTTTATTTGCATTCAAAAACTGTTTTGTTTATCTCAACTTTTTTTTTTTCAGTTTTAATGTATTTTAGAATATTATTTTAGATTCATGAATTTTTTTTAATTTAAAGCAGGGATACAGTACACCTTATAAATTATATATAATAATATGATCACACAAAATCAGTGGCACACAGGATTTTTTTTGGGGGGGAAGGGGGGTCGAAAGTCCACCATCTTCGTATCATGCTCTATACGCCCCAACATATTATTTTGGGATTTTGTCGATTTTCGGGAACAAAAAACAGTAAAAATTAATTATTGAATAAACAATTAGAATTGATTAATTACTTTTAACAAATACTTAATTAAATATTACGTACCACATACATAGGATTATAATCAATCGGAAAAAAAATCAAGGGCTTTGGGGAGGGGGGTCCGGACTCCCCCCACCCTTCCCCTTTGTATGCCCATGACACTCAATATAAAAAATCTTCTCTTTTTCTCTAGGTTTAATTAAATATTAATGTAACGTTATTAAATTAAATGTTTATTATTTTAATGTTATTGCAGCTTTAGTATGTTTTTAAAATATTATTCAATAGCTGTTGTATAAAAAAGAAAACAAATAATATAAATTACCAACAATGTGTAAAAAGTAATAATGAAAGTTTTGTTTGTCTTTAACAAATCAACTATACTTGGAGGATTGAAAAAGTTCCGTAATACGTATAAATCAGATGATTTAAATTTTTTCCATTAACATAATTGATTTCTGAAAGCAAAAGATCTGTTTTTTAAAAAGTTTTGTGAAACAAAAATAAAGCGTACTTTAATTTTCATGAATATTTAATTATTTGCAATTTTATTTAAAGAAAACTAATTTATATTGCGAACTATAAGAAATATCCTTCTAAGAAATATAGGCAATTGAAACTTATTATTTTTCTGCTATTATTATACTGATTATCCTTTTCGTTTAGTTGTTTGCATTGTTACTTTAAGTTTTTCCCACTTATTTTTCATTATTTTATTTTTATTCTTGAATATTTTGTTTGTTGTTGTTATTGTTTTGTAATATTGTTTTATTTTATTGTTGAATATGCTGTTGTTATTTTTCTTTCGGTTTTTTTTACAGAAACAAATTGTTTTCCCTTTTTCAAAATACTTATTTAAAAATTGTAATTGCTATCACAATACCGATTTTTCATTCTTTCGGAACACTTAATGCAATTTATGAAATAATTCATTTTTCGTTAAGTTTATTCTGCCTTGGTTACTTTATAAAACTTTTTAAAACAATCATTTTTAATGCTGAAATGTATTGAAATGTTTTAAACTTATATATAAATTATTTAAACAAAGAAATTTAAAGTACAGTGGTTATAAATTTGAAAAATTTTATTTCTAAAAATATTCAGGATTTCTTATTTACATAACGAGCTTCACTAGATGATAAGTATTTTTATTTAAATATTATATTCATGTTTATATTCTGTTTACATGATTCATATTTACTGATATAATGGCTCATTAGAAGGCATTTAAACTCTTTTATGCATTGTCTCATTATTTTAACTTTATCATTATTTTCTTAAACCTTGTATAAACTAAAATAAAACACTCATTGCTTATGTGTAAAAAGTCGTTTATCAGAAACAGGGCAAGAACTTTTCCTCGGGATGGGAAAGGAGCTCTTATTTCAATTCATATCTCAAAATTAAATTTAAATTTCAATGCTTGTTTCCAAATGAAAGTAATCTTTATGTGGAGTATGAGATTTCCAATTTTTTTTCTGAGAAAAGAGGTACAAAAATAACTATTTTATTATATTAGAAACAATGTTTTTAAAATTTTAGTATATATAGCACAACCCTTATAGGAACTATAACCCCCACACTCCCCACGTTGATGCGCCACTTATCTGATAGCAAATTGCATCAAAATATATATTCTATCTTCGGTATAGTACTGCGAGTAAGCAATTCTAAAAAACAGCATGAGTGAATTCATGGAAAACTTTAACTACGGTATCCAGTTAATTTCCATGTTAAAAAAGCTATTCGTATCCCATTTACCCTTGTTCAAACATAAAACTGCTTTGATTATTTTCTCTTAATTTCGTATGCATTTTATTTTGGGGAATTTTTTTTTTACATTACTTGTTTTAAAGAGAAATTTCTTGTCGTATCATTTCTTTTGAAATTATTTCATATTCATTAAATATGCAAAAAAATATCCAACAACTAATTATTTATTTTTAAATTTTTTTTAATCACTTTGATACCAATCATGAAAAAACAAAACAAAATGTGTTTAATATAAAGTCAATGAATTCATTACAAACATGTAAATCTTACTAATGAAACATGGTACGATTTATACAAAATTCTTTGATTTTATAGTTTTAGAAAATTTGTTAGCAGCCTCTTATGTATATGCATTATGGTAAAGCAGTTTTTATGCTCATAGTGACACAAAAAGTTAACCATTTTTTTTTAAGGAAAGATTTTAAAACACATATGAAGGTATTTTAAAAAGCTATTCCTCGTAAAATAACTGACATAGACACATGAAATTTTATTTTCAAGTAAGTCAAACTATGTATAACAAAAGTTAGTATGGATTTTTGTGATGACATGTTTGATATTCCTAAAATACTTTTTTTTATTAATGGTTGTTGAAAATTCCTTAGAAAATTAACAATTTATATTTCAATTAATTTTTAAAAAAATAAGTATTGCTTTTATTTATAAATGCATACCAACCTTTGTCATATATATATTACTGGCAATAGTTCAAAAAAATATCAAAACATTTGGCACCATAGAAAAAGCCTTAACATTTTAAATGAATACATACTAGTTATTTTTTTCTTTCTGACAATGAGATAAATTAGTTTAAATTTTTATTTGTCATTGTGATACGAATAGAAACGAACATAAGAGTTAGCATATAACTGTGGATTTTTACACTAAGAGATTTCAAATTTTGTGAGATTACTGAAATATATATATGTAAATGAATTTAAGCAAAAAAAAAATTTATTTGATTTTTGACCATTTTTTGTCCATTGAATAGTACTGTGCCCTCCTTAATATACTCCATTAATATGAGCTAATATTTTTAAATAGGTCATAATTTTCTGATTTTTTTATTATTTATGCACTATTTGCTTAATTGGAGCTTTTATCTACTATATTTTATGTTTAAACAGATCCTTTCTCATAAATTAAGCCTAATTATCGAACAAATTTATTTTCAGAAAATATCTCTATTTATATATAACAATCAAATGAGATGTAAAAACTCTTTAGTTACATTTACACCCTCATCTAATTGTTTCACACACTAGAACCGACAAAGTGGAAACAAAAAAAAAATGGAACCTATATAACGTCAAAACAATTATAACAAAAGCGATAACGAAGCAAATTGACCTACATCCGTTTTAGAACGAAGGTCGACTACAAAGCCAGAAATGCACTGATAGTAACTTGTTGATTCCCTGTTTAGACCGTTCTGCAATAGAACGAAAAGAATGGGATCTATAATTAGAAACATTCGGCGCGTTCGAAACGGAAGTGAGTAATATCACATCAGCCTGGTTTTATGTTGCCATTAGGAGCCGACTAATAAATAAATAAGTGAAAGTAATGCATCGGTAATGGCATTGTGACCGAAACAGTAGGCCATGCTTAATCAGGATCTAGAAGCTTTTATTAGGGAAACCCTTGGCGATAATTGCCTTGCTGGTGGACGGTAACATATTTAGTTGGTGGTCTAGAGTGGTTTTCCATGCTGGATGCTTGTTGATAGGGAAATGATTAATTCGATTTATTTTTGTTTTCTTTGGAAATGCTTTTGGGGTCATTTATTCTGAGAATTGATTATTTTTACAAAAGTTTCTTGGAATTCTCTTAGTTATAGACAGCAGGTAGCACTCAATTTCAAAGAGGGTAGAGGGGTTGAAGGCTGTAAATTTCAGCATTTTATTTCGATATTTTCAGAAAGAAACTTTAAAACTATCTTATTAATATGAAATTAATCAAAATAATTTGCTTATGGTTCAAAAAATATACAGGTCAAATAATTATTGTATTAATAGTAATTGCATTTATATTATGCATGCATAAATTCCTGGAAATTCAGGGAGGGAGCATCAAATATCATACTAGTAAGTTTTTTTAAAAAAAATATAGCTGAATAAGAATTAATATAGACATAAAATGTTGTCGTTTGAAATCTACTGAACACTTGTGTTAATAAGTTACTCGAAAATGAAAATTGTTTATTGAAAATATAACAAATATCAAAACTTATTTTTTTTTCGTTGCTAATATTTTTATAGTCAAATTAATATATATCAATACAAGCTGAAATTAGCAACTAATCACCTTGCATCGCTTGCATTTCAGGTATTTAAACAATGTATGTGTATGAAAATAAAAATGTATTATTTTGTTAAGAGTGCATTTTAATATCGAAGATATAAGGAATTAAGTTAGTTGGCAATTTGAGTAAAGGAAAAAAAAGTTTACCTTAATATTCTTTTACGCTCCTATTTTCGCTTCCACCTTCTATGAATTTGAGAATGTTTCTTAAATTTTCCCAATAACTTTTGAATAAAATAAGGTAAAATAATACAAACAAACACTTCATTTTTAAGATAAACCAATTATTATGCAGATTTTAAGCATATAAAGTTAGAGAATATTTATTCTTAAAATTTGGATTGTTCTTCTGTTTTTCAGACCTTACTTGTGAGTGTTTTTCCATTTCCTACTATTAGCTCACTCTATATATATATATTTATTTATAATGTATTTATCTTTTTTAAATTTTAAATCTTTAATAAAATACTTTCTATTCATCCCATCAAGTTCAAATAAATTTTTTTAAACTCGTATTAAATGACACTTGATGTTAATACAGTTTTTTCAAATATTAATTCATTAATTAAATTAAATTTAATTATTTACAAGTTTTCGACGCTAACTTAAATTCGTCTCCATTGTTGTAACAATGTAACTGTTAAAACAATTACAAAAGTTGGCGTTGAAAACCGATTTTTCAGCCACACTAGCCAAACCGGGTGTGCATTGTTACAACAGTGCAGACAAATCATGCTCTTTTTTCAATTCCTACAATTAGTCTCCTCTCTCTCCCTATATATATAAATATTTACTTCTTTATATGTTAATAAAATACTTTCTATTCATCCACTCAAAGAAGGAATTTACTGAAAAAATTATTTTTATATTACTTGTTTTTGAAAATTTTCAGATAACTCAGCTTCAAGTGAAAGTTATAGGGCATGAATAATTTCTCAAAAACGGTTACTATGTATAAATTTTTAAAATTGTTAATCGATTAATAGTAATTTTGATGCATATTTGTTTTTATAATAAATCTGATAAAGAAAAAACTAATTTTATTGTCTCTACTTATTAAGATGGTTCTATACGGCAGTATTTTAAGTAATAATCCCACATATGTTCTCTACAACTATATAGTGATTGAAGATAACTTTTATATACGGGTAGAGCTGGGAATGGTATATTTAGTAACATTTCCGTGAGTGATGTTAAAATCAGCATCAGGAACCCTGACCACTGTTCCGTCATTACTATCAGTGATGCTCTCGATCATGCTCTCAACTCTAATAAGGACAGTATTTGGATCCTGACAGACAGCAGAAGCTCCGTCAATATTTGAAGAAATTGCCAAAGATTATGGACAGTACTGGCCTGTATATTATTTCCAAATTGGCTAGGTTTGGTCAGAGGAAGCAAGTGTGTCTCCAGTGGATACCATCGCATGTGGGTGTGCCTCGGAACGAAGCAGCTGATGAGCTGTCTGGTAGGGGTTGTGATCTCCCTAACCCCAGTTCCTCTGTCTTGAGCCATTCTGAAATTCATTCCCTTCACAGAGCTAAAATGAATCTGACTTGGCGAAACCCTCCTGCTTATTACTAGTACGCAGCTAAGAGTCCTGGACTATCTCTACAGTGCAGGAGATACAGGGTTCTTTAGACGACTTTGGCGAGTTGTAGAAGCGGTCACCTGTGTGGTATGACCTTTGTGCAGGGGTAAAGTCTTTCTCAGCCTGTCCCTGCTCTCTCCCTGCTTCTCCTGATCATCTTCTGGACTGCTGGGACAGTTGTTTGGAGAACAAGACCTGGCTTGTGACATTCGTATGCTGAAAGGTCAAATGAACCTGGTGTAGGCTTTCCTGCTCCAAGGGGATTTAAGATAACAACACATAACTTTTATGAAAAATAAAAATAAGCTGTATTTCGTAAAAAATTATTATTATGCTTTATATCCCTTAAAAAATTTAAAACATCATAAAATAAGCATTTTATGCATTCTACTTGTTTGCATTCTAGCAAGAATAGATCCTCATTTGAATCTTATCCTTATTTCTTTTTTCATTTGAAAGATTCTATGTGTGGGGGGGGGTTTTTTTTTTTGTGGTTTTGTGTGTGTGTGTGTGTGTGTGTGTGTGTGTGTGTGTGTGTGTGTGTGTGTGTGTGTGTGTGTGTGTGTGTGTGTGTGTGTGTGTGTGTGTGTGTGTGTGTGTGTGTGTGTGTGTGTGTGTGTGTGTGTGTGTGTGTGTGTGTGTGTGTGTGTGTGTGTGTGTGTGTGTGTGTGTGTGTGTGTGTGTGTGTGTGTGTGTGTGTGTGTGTGTGTGTGTGTGTGTGTGTGTGTGTGTGTGTGTGTGTGTGTGTGTGTGTGTGTGTGTGTGTGTGTGTGTGTGTGTGTGTGTGTGTGTGTGTGTGTGTGTGTGTGTGTGTGTGTGTGTGTGTGTGTGTGTGTGTGTGTAAAATATCATTAATATATATAGTGTGTATATAAAATATAATTCATTATATCACGAATTATAGTCATGGCACAAGTAATTATCGATTTGACATGTCTCCATATACACTACAAAGTGAACTTCTTTTCGAAAAATTGTTAGACAATTCTTACCTTAGAAAACAATATTCATTCTCTATTTTCTAATATAAAATTCTTTTAGTTTCAAAATATGAATCTACTTCATTCAATAGAGGTTTTGCAATGTAATCACTATCTTGCAATTATCGGAATTTTTTCCTTCGTTATGTCTTGCATTCAGTTTTAATATGCTGTATAAAAATCCCTCGAGATCAGTACCATTTTTAAACTGCGTGATTTAGCTATGCTTTTCATAAATTTTTTTACCGTCGCATACAATTTCCTTTATTTTACGCAGTCATTAACAATATTCTAAGATTACTTCAATAATTTAGTAGCTCTGGAACCGTATTGAAAATTCTCAAAGAATAATATGTGGAGAAAATGAAAAATAAGCTGTGAAACACATAACTCTATTCAGAAAGCATTCAGTTTTTATTACATCAGTAAGCGATGAATTTAAAATACATTGAATAGGAGCACAATACACCAAACAAATTTACTCCAAGCACTCGCTATAACTATTTATCATATTTGTAAAATAATATTCAGTTATAATAATTGCTACAAGATCCAAGTAGTTCTTAGGAGAAAATTATCTAGTTTGTACCCTAATTTATAAATTTCATTTCTATTCTTATTACTAAGCTGGCATAGACATCAGAATGCTTATTCTACTCAATTATATGTTTATGTTAGTTTTTGTAAGTATTTTACAAAAGTGGTTAATTTTGCATCTCTATAATTATTCAGATTAATTCTGTGTATGTGGGAAAATGGAAAAAAGTTCATGGAATCACAGGAAAAAATCAAAAATCCAAAGTTATTTTATTCGATTCATACTACTCTACATTAGAGAGCATTATGCACGCATTATGTTTACATTAAATGCGTTTTTACTATTTTTGATGAATCGACATATTTTAAGAAAGGCTTATAGTTATAAATTTCGTAATCTGAAATTGGAATCAGATCGGACTACAATATCCAAATTGATATATAAGAATCTCAGTTTCCATATCACACCAGAAAAGGATTTTGAAGTCCATTTAGATTTTTAACATATAAATCGGCTTCATTAGTCCACAATACTTTTTTGGTAAAGGTAAGTTCTGAATTTTTCACTTGCAACTTCTGTTGGTCTATTATTTCGCTTATCAAACTGTGACACTCTTAAAACTAACATCTTAGATGTACATATCCTATTTTAGAAACAAGATAGATTACAGTACTTTTAAACTAAACAGTGGCGTCACAGTCCATGAGGGCTAAAGTCTACTGTGCTCATCTCAGTTTTCATGACCTTGGGCATTGAGATACATGAGCAAATGTTCCCGTCAAGTGGTCTGTCTGAACTGAAACCCCCAGTGTTTAGTTCCAAAGCAAATTTGGTACTCATCTTTTAGCGGTGGCCAGACTTCTCCAGGGTACGGTTACTTCAAACGTTTTTAAGGTGTTGCGGTCCATCCAGTGGCATAGGTGGAGCCATTCTGTATTAAAATTGTATGTTTTCTTTAACAACTTGTTTTCGACATTGTACCCCTCTTTTTAAATATGACATATTACTATATTTACTACAAAAACACAAGTAACACAAAATTGTCAAGTTGAATGCTTTAACAACTATGAGCGACTGCTAGACCTAGAACATATTCAATGCAGCGAGCATAAAAACAAAATTTAAGCCGATGAATCTGAAACCGACTTTGTTATTATATTTATTCGCTATCGATTCCATGACATCAACTCGAGAACCCAATCCCGTGGAAGCCGAGATGTGGAATGATGTCTTAATAGCCAATCCCGTGATGAGCTCATCATCAAAATTTATTCTCCCCTTCAGTCACTGTGAGGGAAGAAATTCATTCAATGGCTGGCATCACAGTGATCACTTTTTCCCCAAAGCGGCAGTGGACGTGTTAAGGGTCATCGTTAACTTCCAATTAAAGTACATACGTCGTCTACATTTTTATCGAATCGTTTGCTTAACTAAATACAGTAGCATCGGTGTCCCATAAATATGTTTCTTTTTATATGCGACCCTTAGGTGTTAATAATTGTGGTCCTCCCAAAATATCTTGGTGGTCCACCGGTCGATCGCGATCGACTTAATGCCCAACTTTGTCATTTATCGACCCACTAAAGGAATGCAAGGCTGAATTGACCTTGCCCAGTCCGAGGTTACAGTACTATAATCATTTAGGAATACTACTACGCATTTCATACTTTGCCCTCAGACAGAACTATTAATAAACGTGTTCCTTACGATAAACCAATTAAATAAGAATTGCATATATTAATCAAAAAGTATATTCTTAGGAAGCATGTTGTTTTAGATAACGCTATTCTCATTCACAATCGTCAACTGTACATTTTCATTTTCACTTAAGGCTGTCTACGGCTAATGATAAGGAATAGGACCCAAATTTAGAATATTTTTTCAGATATAAAAGTACTCAAACATTAATATTATATTCTGGTTTCACTATTCTGTAGAGAATCACTTATTTTATCATACTACTCATTTTTATCCGAGTTGACTCATTTTTCTTTTATAAAATGTGTTTCGCGTTTTTTCTCCTATGACGTAATGCTAAGTGAGCTATCCTTTTACATGTTAAAAGAAAAAACTGATTATTTATGAAATATTTTGAAAATTTAAAAACACTATATTATGAACAAATGTATGAGTTACAATGTCACAAATTTTTACAAAAATTGAGGCATTTTTTCTGTCCGAAAATGTGCTCCCCGGTAAGACTATATTGGCGAAAACAGCCTTAAAATAAAATAATTAATTCCTTAAACTTAGAATTCACAATTAAAATTCAGGAAACTGTTTAGTTTTATTAACCACCAGGGGGCTATTGTTTTCATTACCAATAAATGTCCTTAGCTGACTACTTTTCAAATTAAAGTAGTTCATTTGTCAACGCCGGTGCAAAGATTTAATTCTTCATGTTGGTGTCAGTGTTCAAATTATATGTATAGGGAGGGAGATATAGAGCAAATATTGTTATATACTAGTGAAGGGATGACTAAAACTATTCTTTACAAAAATGTAAAAATGCTTTTGATGATTTTTAAAAATTATTTAATTATTTTTGTGTTTACTACTGCTTTAAGAAATTTGATTTAAAAAATTATATTTAATTATTAAATAGAATATCATCTAAATAGTTATATATAAATTTTATTGCTTTTAAAATCAAAGACTACAAGGGAAAAAACTGCATACCTTTAAATATTAAATTATCTTAAAAATACAAATTGTTGTCAAAAGATTCTCAAAGGTAATTCAACTTTAATTATTTTGCTTCAGTGGAAAAAAGTGTAAGAATAGAATTAATCAGAAAAGTGTAACTATAAATATCATGCACATACAAACAGTTGGTATCATATTCTGTAATAAATATTAGGATTTGTTAAAAAAAAACTCTTAAACAAAGCACCGGAAACATTAGGGTGTATTTCTGCAATTATTATAAAGACCAAATTAATTAACAATTGGGAAGAAAAAGGGTTAAAGTAAAAAAAAATTAGAGATGAAAAGCCAATTAGTAGAGCTAAAAAACTGACATGTTAGAATTTATTACTTAAAAGTAAAAGTAGACAACCCCTCAAGCCAATAACGATGGTCAAATGTCAGTCTAGAAGGGAAAATGCATCCATTTCCTTCCCAGGAAACGTTTTAGACTACTTTTACATGAATGAATGAAGCGTTAATTATCAATAAGCTTTCACAATTCCTCAGAACATACTCTGTTTCATCACAGGTCATTGGAGGTCAAATTGTTGTTAATTATTCAAATGAATTCATTCCGCTTTTCATTTCACGTTAATTTATATTTTTACGTGTTATTTCGCTTTTAGAACTAAAATTCTTCGTTTAATGTTTCTTGTTTTTTCAATAGTCAAACTCTACACAAAAGAGGATAAAATTCAAAGCTTGAAGAATATTTATCTACACTGCTCAGAAAAAATCAGAGAAGCAAGCAAAAAAGTAAAGAAACCACTACACGATGTCCATGCATGGACATAAAATGGAGAATACAGGTGTAACAAAATGTACGCAATATTGATAAAAAGAAGCAAAAAAATTATATGGGAACTTTAATTCTTTAAAATGATGTAAAGGACAGGGAATGGTGCTTCAGGGCAGCAATTTGGTACATTTAAATGACAAAAAAAGTAATTTTTTGGAAATGATATGGGATGTTCAATATGGTGTGGGACCATCCCGAGCCTCTAAAAAAACTGCCGTACACCTGTTTAAAATAGATGCAATAAAGTTATCGATGAGACTTCGAGGAATACTGTTCCACTCTTGATGAATTGTTATCTCTAAGTCTTGGATAGTAACACAGGAGGCCTTGGTCTCGCAGCAACACATTATCCAAGACTTCCCCAAACATGCTCGATCAGATTAAGATCATGAGAACATGCTGGCCACCCCATACGCTGTATTGTTTCAGTTTAAGAAAGTTCCCCACTAGACAAGCTGTTTGAGATCCGGCATTATACTGCGTTAACCGAAGGAAATCACTAATGACTGCAACTTATGGTGCAACATGGTGTCTCAGCATTTCATCTGTATACCTTTGAGCAGTCAAATTTCCATTTCTAATAATATTCAGGTCAGTACGTCCACCTATGCTGATCCCAGCTCATACCATCAAACTACCTCATCTGTAACCTCGATATTTCTTTGAAGAATATAGGGTTATTTCGAGTGCCACTTTCTAGCCCCACCAAAACACGTCTGGTGTCACACCTTAAATTAAACTGGGATTCATCCGTAAATAGCACTTGACTCCAATCACTTTGCATCCAATCTCGATATTAAGCAGCCCACTTTCTTCGGGCCAACGGTGTCTCACTGCCAAACAAATACTGACCAATGACCTACGTGCATACAGACCACCCACATGAAGCCGTTTCGGATTGTTTAGATTAAGACCCTCCATCTTGTTGCCGAAAGAAACTGTTTTGAATCTCCAAAGCATTGACTGTTCTGTCTCTACGACCTGTTAACAGGATATGTCGGTAATTATTTCATGGGGTATCGTGTGGACAACCTTCTCCTGGCCAACGTTCAACATACCCTGTTCCTTGGTATCGATTCCACAGTATTGCAATGAAAGTTATTGCTACTCCAACAGCGTTCGTTACAGTTCTTTGTGCTTGCCCGGATTTCAGTCTCCCGATAAAATACTATGCCGTGGATTCTGGTAGATCCCGTTGTCGTGACACTTTCTTGTCTTTTTTCCTCAAAACAGCAGCCGAAAGGTCGAATATCACAGCTGAGGCAATGAAAAACAATAGCTTTTACGAAATCACGCGATTTCTGCACTTATATCATTTTTCTGATCATGACGTCATTTGCGTATGAAATTTTCTTTTTCTATTTTCTGCTACACATTTAACTATGGATGCTTTGTTTTACGTTAGTCATTAGAAGAAATATGTGCGTAATTTTGTTAAATCCATATGCTCAACTTTTATGAGCAGTAAAAACAACTGTCCCTGATGTTTTATGGAACTCCTATAGTATATGGGCTGTGTCGATTTGGTGCGGCTTTTCCGAATTTCTTTGAACAGCACTCGTCAGTCTCTATCTTTTAGTTTCTGGGGTCTACCGGGACAAAGCACATTCCGACAATCACCACTCACCTTCCACTCTTTAATCGAGAAAACCGCTGTCTATTTTGGGACGTTAAACTCACTAGATATATCCCAAAGCGAACGGTCATTTACGTTCTTGAATTTTATGGTATCTTGCATGCTATAAAATCCAATGTTGTTTCTTGCACAATATGTAAGTACAGAAGGCGTGATGTAGATCAGAACTGCAAGTATCCTCATTTGCATGAGTGTCCTAATACTTATTGGTAGATAGTGTGTATATATATACAGTGTTGCCGAATTCGACAGACACATTTAGAGGGGTGATAACAGGCTGCATGAAGAGGACAAATCACCGTAGAACATGGGGTCGGAAGCCACGTTTAATCATTGAAAATCGCGATAGTAGCCGTCAAGAGGACGATGAGACAGATGAAGGAAGTAGCCAAATGAATAAATAAGCATTGAAGAAATCTGGAAATCCCATTTTTCCTGGAGTTTCTGCAGAGAGTACCGGCCTCTGAGCACCGGAAATTATGCTTCATGCATGGTGGTGCACCAGCCCAATTTTCGATTGCAGTGCATAATGCTACTGTGTTACATATCCAGAGATGTGGATTGGACGAGGTGGACCTGTTGATAGGCCTCTCTGCTATCTATATCTCAATCCTTTGGATTTCTTCTTCTGCGGCCACTTGAAATCGCTGCAGTGGAGGATCTCCCGACACGGATCGTCTTCGCTTCAGCTCACAACGCCATCACATCGGATTTGTTTGAAAGCGGCTGGTAATCCTTCATCCTTCGGTGTCGACTGTGCGAGGACCCACGCAACTTCAGCTTCGAAAACTTCCTGTGACAATCACTTGTCGTTGCATTTCTAACGACCAGCTGGGATGCATTGTTTTTATTGTAAACATGCTTTACAGTAACTATCTCGAAAATGCACCTAGGAACGAAAACTTTGTTTCGAACGGAAGCCCTTTTAATTGCGCACGTTTCGAACGGCTGAGACATAGCCATCCTGTGATGACTATGTCTGGGGTGATTCACGTAAGCTAGAGGTGTGGGATTATCTAAATGATGAGACATTATGTAATTCTTAACACAACTTTTATTAAGAATAACTTAAATTACTTAATTCTAAATAACAACTTTCTTAAAGTGAGAATAAGCCAACAATTAAACCTTATATTCAAGTCATATCGCGCAACTAGAACACTTATCTTAATTATATTAATTTAACTGTCTAATCTAACTTCCTATACAAAATATTACCTTTTATAGAGTCACCTTCCTAGGTTGAAGAAATTCCTATTATGTTAATTTTAGATGAGAAGACTCATGCTTTCTTAATCCTTATTATAATTTAAGGCAATAAGCGTATCCTTCTTCCAAAGCTGTAGGACGTCTAACCTTTATTCAAACAATTCCGCACTAAGTTATCTCTAGGCATTGCTTATATCTCACCAAACTTTATCCTTTTAAAGTATATCTCATTTGCATATTCGATCCGTTTCTCTTCTTGGTATTGGGTTGGAAAAGTTTTGCCATTAATCGTGGCCGTCAAAGAACTTAGGAGTTATGTTAGAAGAAGAACGCGAGAGATGTCACACGGCTTCTTTAAAAAAAAACATTTTTTTTACTCAGGAAATTCGTGTTTTGGGGGTCCACGGAGCCCCCTTTGAGACGAAAACCAAAACGAATATATATTCTGGACGTACTCGACGAGACCGTTCAGAATATGTAATTGTTTTACGGATAGTCCTATTAATTCGTGAATTACGGGATCCCCAAAATAAAAAAAAACGTTCTTCGAGGGGCGTTCTAATAAATGTATTTCTTGCCTCTTATTTCAGATTTTCATTCCACTCGACATCACACCCTTCATGACTGTTTTTGTGAATTACTCCGACTAAACGTGGTTTGCAACCCCATGTTCTATGAGTATTTGTCGTCCTCATGTTCCTTATTGTCACCCCTCTGAATTTGTCGGTCGAATTTGGCAACACCCTGTATATATATATATATATATATATATATATATATATACAGTGGTGGCCAAAATTGTGAACACTTTTAAAATTGCTATGCTTTTTACGTTAGTATGCTTATAGAAAATTTTAAGTTGCGCAAAATGAAAAGTATTGCATATTATTTTAAAGAAAATTCAATACAAAAAACAAAACTCAAATATTTGCAACGCATAAAAAGTTATGCTGCAATAACTATCGATATACATTAGATACTAATGATAGCAGTGAGTTATGAAGATTAGTGAGGTTGCCTTTATTCTTTATTACAGTTTTACATCGATGTTTCATTGAGCTGAAAATAGTTTTAACCTCTTTCTTTGCTATTACATGATGCCATGAAATAATTATATCCTCAATTAGCTCCTTTTTATTTCATGGGAACCTCATTCGATCAAGCGTTTTCAAACGGTGCCATAAGTTTTCAATAGGATTGAGGTCAGGACTGTTTCCTGACCAGGATAACAATAATATTTAATCAAAAAGCAATGACAACAGATAAAAGAGTAGATTGGACACATGTGTGATGATAAAGTGGTATTTCTTATGTTAAAATTACGTTACAGGTGGGTAGCTCAGTGACTACATCTGGAGACTGAAAGTTTTGTTTAAGATGTCAGAAGACATATTTAATTTAAAAAATGCAGGAAAAGACCGAAAAAGGTGCACCACATCTGTCGTTGACAGAAGAACAAAAATACTATGTTTCAGAGATAAAAGAATTTCATGGACAGCCATCATATGTGATCTGAATGATGCTGGTGTTTCTGTCAGTTCAAAAACATTCAGGTGTAGATTAGAAGATGTAAGACTAAAAGGAAGAATTCCACAAAAAAAGCCCTATCTCTATTTACAGTAGTGCTAAAAAGGACCACAGTGCGCAATGGAATAAATTATTTGGACAAATGTTTATTGGTCACGTTATATAGAGGGACGAAACTAAAATATCGTTATTCGGTAGTGATAGCCTAAAATATGTAAGACGTAGAATAGCAGAAATGCTACTTCCTGACTGCATCCAGGCACCTGTGAAGTACTCACGTAGTTTTATCATTTAGCCATGCATATCAGCAGATGGTATTGGTCGCCTTCATATCATCGATGGGACACTGAATGTCATAAAATACATTGACACAATTCTAGAATCCAATCTTTTATCTTCAATCAGAGATCTATTTACCAACAATGCTTCATTTACTTTTCAGCAAGATTCTGTTCTTTGATACACAGTAAAGTAATGGAAAGACTGGTACCCGATCTAAGATCATTGAGTTTCTCTCCAGGAAACAGTCCTGATTTCGAACCTATCGAAAACTTGCGGCTCATTTCCAAAACTCAAGTCCGAATGAGGTACCCATGAAATAAAAAGGAACTAATTGAGGATAAATTGTTTCCTGGCATCATGTAATAACGAAGGAAGAGGTTAAACCTATTTTCAGCTCAATGAAACATCGAAGTGAAGCTGTAATAAAGAATAAAAGCAACCTCACTAAGCTCTGATAACTCACTGCTATCATCAGTATCTAATGTGTATCGATAGTTATTGCAGCATAACTTTTTTTGCTCTGCAAATATTTGAATTTTGTTTCTTGTATTGAACGCATTGAATGCAGTATTAAATTCCCTTTAAAATGATATGAAATACTTGGCATTTTGTGCAACGTAAGATTTTCTGTAAGCATACAAACTTAAAAAGCATAGCAATTTTAAAAAGTGTCCACAATTTTGGCCACCACTGTTTATATATATATATATATAGGCTAATTCTCTACAAACAAGAGATAACATCCAAACAATAGCATTCGAAAAACACATAGACAGTTGGAAAATCACACAATGAAGGACATATTAGTAATCGAGATTAAAAATTATAAAATGGATGCTCTGCACTGTTATAAACATTACTAACTTAGGACAGCTAATATATAAAATAATTTATATAAAAGTGGGGTTGAACAATATATATATATAGAGAGAGAGAGAGAGTGACAATGACCAGATTGAATTAAGTATGCATTTATTTAGGGGAATTATCTACAAGGGAGGGCTAAAATTTAGTAAAAGTTATGGGGTGGTTGGATTCCACCAGGCGTCTCGTCGCTGCCTTCGTCTCGTCCCGTCTGACTCGCTCTCTCTCTGTCTTCCCGGCAATCGTCCTATTCGTCCGTCTGTCGTCTCTTTATCCTCGAATCGCCTTGTCCTTTGGGGTGGCGCCCCTTGGCCTTACGTCATTAAAGGAATATAGGAAGGATATGATAACGTGCACATCCATTCCTACCTTATATATATAATTTTATATAAAATATATATATATATATATATATATATCGGTTACTCTCATGTCCTTCATTGTGTGATTTTCCTACTGTCTATGTGTTTTTCGAATGTGTTTGCTTTGATGTTATCTCTTGTTTGTAGAGAATAAGCCTATATATATATTTGTTGCAGAGAATACATCGAAAATAGTCGTCTATACTCCAAGGGCTATTACATCATCTAGATCCTCTCATCTGTAAAATTCTACTTATTGACATAATTAAAGGAGGGGGTTCCGAGGAAAGTTTCTCAATTAATGCTCAGTATAAAAAAAGTAGTTTTCATTTTTAAAAATAAATATCATTTTTATGCTCAAATGAAGCTTTCCTTGTTGTTTATACCCATGAACGTCATTTTAAAACATTTAACAAATTTAAAGTATTATTTATATAACTATTTGGCTAAATATTCCGGATATCCTAAAGTTTCACTCTGTTATAAATCTACTTAAGCATTTTTTAATGTACATTTTTTACAAATACGTAACATAAAGTCATAAAGTATTCATTAGCAGAAATCATTATGAATAGTAATTAATATCATATTTTACGTTCTTACAGACACAATTTCACTAAAATATTATTTTAGTTTTAGTTTTATATGTATATTTATATGCATTTACACTCATATTCAGTAAAATTTCACTTACATACAGAGTTCCTTTAAATTAACCTTTCTCTCTACAATTAATTTTAAGTGAATGCATTTGAAAATGTCTTTCATTACAAATGTTTTAATGAAATCCTTTAGTTACAATTTAATTGAATTCTCACTAAATTCTGTATTAAATAATTACAGAAGTTTAAAAGATCTGCAATTAAGTCGTAAAAGTGTCTCTCAAATGAGCAGTTTAAACTACATTTAAAAGGGGAAAACATGACACATGGTACAAAAAAGTAATAGCTTTTAAATTACTATTATGTAATTTTTAAAAATCTCAATATATTATAAGGCAATTGCTCTAAACTGGAAGATTAATACAATTGAATATATTAAATTTTCCCCGCTTTCCATTGTCTCTATTTAATTTTGCAGGTAAAATTTCAAATTAATTAAGATATTTGGACTCTTCCTATATATATATAGCCTTTTTGTGTGAAAATTCAATGAATAATATATAAAAATAGAAATAAAAAGTATGCGCAAAATTTGTAGACAACATTCGAGAAGGTTAAAGATTTATTCATACCCTTTCATATTTGTTAAGAGATAAGCTATTCCCAAACGAGCTTTTATTAACCCGAGCTATTTATTTTTAGCTATCTGTTCCTTCGCAAAATAAATCTCCACCCTGCTTTTATATATATTTATGTGTATTTTTAGTCAGTAGCATGAAATACATCTAACAAAGATAATGTTATAGATAATTTTCTATGATTTTTGTTGTTTATGGTGAAATAAAATTACTATCTCTATACTATTTAAGATAATGAAAAGATGCAAGAATATTGATGATAAAAATATCCATGACCTTTTAGTTTGATTTTGTTGTAAGACATAAGTTATTGTAGATAGCCACACAATCTTGAAATTAATTACTCATAATAGATTTTAATTTATAGAAGTTTTACAATTATTCTTCTAGTTTTCATTTGTTTCGTGTAGTCTTTTCAGTTGGATACGCATATTATGATTTGTCTACAAAAATTAATTTTGTGTTTCATATTTAGTTATTAAATTATATTAATTGTGATAAATTATTAGTTTTAAATTATATTATACTATTATTTCATAAAATTTTAAATTAACTCAAATGTATAAGTGAAGGGGAAATTAAAGTTTATATTTCTTGAATTGCATAATGAGATGCTGAGAAAAAATTATAATCTTTATATATATACGCATGTGCTAAAGACACATGTTTATATAATGTGGTGGAAATCTGATAAAAGATAAATGTCTATAATTTTTAGTATTAGGCATATAAAAAAATATATGGATAATATTTTTTGGTGAATTGTGCAAAAAATAATCTTTTCAATGCATCACAGCATATGTCTTCAATATTTTTGGAGATTACTACTTTCTTCTACAATTTATTTTTCTTCAAAAACAGTACTTAAGAAATTCAACTCAATTTAAATGATTTAAACACAGATAATTTTTAGTAATGCTGATTCTTTTCGCTTTATACCCATTTTATTACTTTACTTTAAATTCTTAGCATCAGTTTTAGAACAATGGAAACTATCCCAATAGTATTGCAATCGGAAAATGTAATTAGTTTAGAAAAAGATTATTCTGAAGTTTTTATAAAGTCGAAGATCTCTTTCTCTCAAAATCCCACATCCTCTCCATACAAAAGTTGATTAATGTATTTATTTAAGAGTAATTCGAAATCACATTATATAATTGCATTAAATTTACGATTGGCATGATGAAAATATATATACATTCATGAAGTAAGCTATACATTAAAGATATGGTGAAAGCGATTTTTTAAGGCAAGTGGCAAATGAAAAAAAATGAGCTACATCATTTTCAAAATCTTAATAGCTGTTATATTGCAAATTGCCAGAATTTTGACACATTCTACCATTTTGCATATTGTTGCATATAAAAATGGATTTTTATATATTTATTTAAAAGAATTTGACTATATACTTGTAACTAATGGCATTTGTTGGAAAAAAGTGTATAAAACATTTTAAAAATCATGAAAAGAACGTAGATATATATTGAACTAATTTGGTACTAATTTGTTCTTTTCTTTAAATTTTTGGTATATTTCTGGCTATATAGCTGTTTGCCGAAGTTTAAGAGACCAGGCGCCGATTTTTAATGTTTTAACTTGTTTCATAATTTTCGCAAATCGCTGCGTCATCTCATATATAGATTGCATCAGACGCATTCTACTGCTATAGTCAAACGTGCCCATCTCGTTTATTGCTAATTGTTAATTGGATTTTGCCGTAGACAATGTTGTTGCGCAATTATTGTAATATGGAAAAAAACATTCACTCATTGTTGTAAAAATGGCAGCAATAATGACCATGCGTGAAGCCGGTTCTCTGAAAGTAAAACAAGCCTGGGAGTAAATGTGAGCACTATAACTATTCATCAAACTAACAGTAAATCTAATAGTTCCGAAAAACACATTGGCCTTAAGAGAAGTGGTCAACCAAGAAAAATGAGTGCATGTAATGATCATTTGGTAAGAGAAGAATGATCATGTAATCTCCAGCAACCTGGAGACGTTTACAGTAATACAAAGGACGTTTAAGAAAGAAAGTTTACAGACGTTTTGAAGTAATACAAAATGATAGTTGTGCCCTTTACAGACAGTAAAGGGCACAACTATCATTTTGTATTACTTCAAAATGTTTGACCTCAGATTTTAATTGATTATTCCATGAAAATGCTATAAAACCGTTAGTTACTACAAGTATGAAAAAAAACTACCAAACAATATCAGATCTGTGCCAGACAGTAGTAGTGTACGAAGTTAATTTTCAATAAGTCACGTGTGCAGCAGTTTTCTGTATGTGTTGTAAACATTCGCTGCTCAGTTGGAAAAATATATGCTGACAGACGATTCTAATTTATAAATAACCTCTGAACCAGGTAATATTGGGTGTATTGCTTGCATCTGGTACCGTTGTTCTGCATATCCTGCCACTTGAAACCACTATAAACGAAAAATTGGTACCTTAATTTGTTACATGAAATGATTCAAGAGGATGGTGGTAACTTCATTTCACATGTCCAAGACTGTTAAAATTGGAATAGGAAATCCAAGAGCTTGACTGGCCATGTAACATCCCAATATTAATTCTCATCAAGAAGCTGTGGGAAACTGTAGCGCGGGAGAGGTGTAACGGGTCTATCCTCTAATCTGCAACTAATCATCTTGGGGTAAAATTATTCTTTTTAACTATAAGTTTTGTTGAAGACTTTCTCGAAGAAGAAGTCGAGATTTAGTTAAATCAGTTCTTCTATTTAATCATCGGCATTTGTGTACGCGATGATGGTCGACAGCTGATAGTTGTCGATTAAAAGTGATTAAATTTTGAACAAGCTTTACGACCAGAGGTCGTATAGTTAAGCAAGACACTTACACAGAATTGAAGCGTAGGTGTAAAGAGTGCTCAGAAGTCAGTTAAGTAAATCTTAATTATATTTTAGTAGCTTTAAGCCTATGCGATTGTTCTTACAATTATTTATGAAGTGCATTTCCTACCCTTCGTTGAGTTGGTTGATTAAGTAAAAGGATAAATAAAATTGTGTTTAAAAGGGTTACGGCTGATCTTTGCTCGAACCCCCAAACACCAACAACCCCAGGTGGAATGGTATTGCAGCACTTTTTGAAGTAATGTCTGGTGTATGGAGCCCCTCAGGGGGCTCACCTTCTTTAGGTGGGTACGGGTGTCACAATCCCGAGGTACCCTAGTGATATTTTCCTTTTCCCAAGGGGTTTACTATCTTTGGTAAACACGGGTGTCACGACCCCGTGGTATCCCAGTGATCCTTCTCTATTTTCAACCCTCCATCTTGTCATCCAATTTCTTCTTTTCTTCTTTTCCCGTCCAGACCACAGACCTAAGAATGTTTGGCGCAGTATAGCCAAAACTGGCTCTTGCGCCATAAAACACCAAACTCAACTCAACTGGTGTATGGAGATTCATAAAGATTATTTCCAGTATCTTATTCATAGCATTCCTAACAGGATTGCAACAATGATTAAAAACAAAGGGGATAAAATAATCTTGCAATTTTTCTTTTATATAAAATAATTTATTGCTGCAAAATGGCATTGTATCCGATTTTTCTATGGGTAATTAGCAATGTTTGGGAAACGTATTGCCTAAGGCAAATGAGATTTATTTTAAATCAGTACTCCAAAGAAGCGGTTCTTAAATTTTCTATCGCCACTACCCCTTCCTTTATATATCAATCTGACATTGCGGACTTCCAAGAATTTGAACCTTGACATATAACATATGGCAGAGTGATTTAAAAAGGTTCCTCGATTATTCCAAGTCTCCCTCTACTACTTATACAGACTTTTTAACACTTCTATGGATTCCTGCTATTTCTTTAAAAAATATTACGTTACAGTAATGGCTATATATTAGCAAACAATAAAAAAAATTGAATTAATATCCTTGATCAAAATATATTTTCTAGAAATGTTTTTTCATAAGGTGCAAAGTAATGATCTAGTCAAGGATGACTCATCTTTCAATTTTTTCACGAGGACTTTCAGAGTGTGTAAAAAAGGGACATTTGCGGAACCCCTAGAAAAGCTCTGGGGACCCGCGGAGTTTGCAGACCTTAGTTTAAGAACCACCTCTTTTAAAAATGTGTTAATAGGACTTTTTGAGTTCACTTAGTATGCCGCAAATGACTTTTTTTTTTCAACTAAATTTCAGCTAATATGCTTAAGGTATCCGACTACATTCGGAACCGTGATTTTAAAAAGGCGCATAAATGGAAAATTTTTTCATGATATTTAGTTTTCACTTAGATTAGAATACATGCATAAAAAATTTTTTTAAGGACATTTTGGCAAAAATTATTTAAATACAATTTTCGGTAAAAATTAACTTAGAATAATCTTTTTCAAAATGTTCTCCTTTTTTTGAAAAATGCTTCTATTATAATAATATTTTCCTGTTTTAGTTCAGACCTCTATCAGAACAACTATGATTTTTGAAAAATTCACATTATTTTCAGAGTTACAACCATTTCAGATAATTATAGGCGTTTTTTCTTAAAATTTCTCCCCTTTGTTGTCGTAAAACATGGATAAACCCACTTCTAAGTTATATATTTCAAAAATTCCAGTTGAGTCTCTGTACAGAGGTCTGAGCTATATACAGGCAAAATAGTATTATTAGAAGCATTTTTCACAAAAGGAGAACATTTTGAAAAAAGGTTATTCTAAGTTGATTTTTTGCCGAAATATTGTATTTAAATAATTTTTTTTTTTTGCCAAAATGTCCTTAAAACTATTTTACACATGTATGCTAATCTAAGTGACACTAAATATCATGAAAATTATCCATTTCTGCGCCTTTTTAAAATCCTGGTTCCGAACGTAGTCGGATACCTTAACAGTTTAAGGTGGATGCAAGAAATAAATAAATTAAATAAAAATTTGCACAGAATAAAGAACTTGGACAGTATAAACCATAATATATTTAGTTCCGACATAATTATAAATTTATGTAGCTCATCGTTCAATTAATTCTGTCGATTTTACTTTTTATATTGAACCCAAGTTCAATAGTTAAATTTCCATTTAAAAATATGTTAAGAAATATAATGACTGCATCTACAAAATTTTTTCGAGAGAAATAGGAGATTTTTAAGGTTAAAATTTATTCCATGAGAGAAAGAGACACAGCTGCTCTTCTTATAGTTGCTGGCTTGATTTGAATTCTTGATACATCAAACCTAGATGTAGGATTAATCTAAAAGCTTTTAAATGTGACTGATTGTAATTTACATATTATTATATGATCTCTGTTGATTTTATGGTTACTTGTTACTTTTCTGATTTAATTTTGCACTCTTCTATTCATTTGAAGATTTTCTTTTCAAGATGATGGCTTGCTAATAATTTTCATAATAAGAACTATTTATCTTTTTTTCTTTTCATTTATAAAAGTTTGACCTATGAATCCGAGAACTGCTTTATAAAGAAAGTGACATAATCAATAAAAATTAAACGCATAAATAGTAACCGTAATAATATCAATAAATGTCTTAATTATTAAAAATTAAACCGTATGAAAGTTGTGTTCTACAAAATTTAAATTAATGTACATTTTTAATTTCATTTTGTTTAGTGATTATCTGTGAAATTTACTGTGGAAGCTCACAACATTAATTTGATCGCAATTCAATTTTTTTTTTTTTGCTTTTCACATTATTTTGAAACTCTAAAGAACCAAGCTAACTGAGCAGAACACAGAAGTGAAAAAGTCTAATTAGTAAGAGAATCTGAAATTCAATCCCAATCATTACCAGATCGTATTTTGTTATTCTATCCATTTGAGCTGAGATGATGTAAGAAATGATTGACCTTGTATGCGAAGTGTTTAACTATTTTTACAACTGAAAATTCTGCTGATAGTGTTTCGTGTTCGTTAGTAGTGTTCGTTTTTTTTATTTCATATTTATACACGTCCATGCGTGTGTATTTGTATAATTTAATACTTAAATTAAATAACTTGCCATTAGGATTGCTCTTTTATTAAATGTAACAGTAGACTTTATTGCACTTTTATGCAAATAACAAAATAAAAACCGAGATTCCTAAAATTTTATTATAATTTATAATGGTTGTTTTCATAAAAAATAATAATAAATAAATAAAAACTTGTTTTTGATTTCTACATCGAATAAAAGTGAACTCGGAAAAAATTGTGCTACAAATTTTCATTACTTTCTTGAAGAATTAGTTACTGTTTTAACTGTTTACTTATGTTTAAGAATATATATATATATAAATATCCAGAAATTTTCGTCTCTTATTTCAACTCTATTTTTAATCTTTGAATTATTCCTGAAAAAATTCTAAAAGCAATAGCTAAGTCTTGACATTTAATGAAATATATTTTTCCCAACTGGTATTGTGCTATTATTAAATCGACTTTGTGTGCTGTTATTGTTTATATAGTTAGAAGTAAGAATTACACAGAAAGTAATCTATTATTTTGTTTTAAACCTGAACTTCGAGGAACACAATTTCTGTAAAATTTTTTATATGTTTTTTTAAAATCGTTAGCTAATTCTGGGTCGTGGAGCACCTAGCTCGTCAGGGCTTTTATCTCCTGTCTGTTGATTTGAAATTGCGCAAGAGATAGTTTATTACTTGCCCATTTTTAAAAAGATTTAAGAATTTAAAATTAAAATAACTAGAATAGAAATTTACAGATAATTTACTTGCTAATACAATGAATAAGATAATTTCAAAGAAACAGCTTTTTTCAAAGCTACTAATAAAAGCATGAAGTACAAGCTTCTTGCAACTCCCTCGGCCAATGAGAGCCTCGGGAGGTCTGACTGCCTGACCAAAGGGGTAGCAGCTAATCGTGTCGTGTTGTGTGAATGAAAAGTGCTGTGAACTTTGTTCCTTCCCGCGTTTGCGAGAAGGAGCTCCCTGATTGGTTGTTGTGTTAATGAAGTGACTTCGGTCCCGGGAGGGGTACCGTCGCCTTTTCCGGGTGCAAGAGCTTCCAGAGAAGCTCTCCCAGAGTTGCCAGAAACTTATGCATCAAAGAAGCACGAAGAGGGGAAAAAAAGTAGCAAAAAGTAGCGAGTCGATTTTCTCATGAAATTCAGAAATATAATTTTTTTAATTTTGTAAAACTACGTTAAAATGCTTAAATTATTTAACTCATTTAAAATACATTCAAATTCTTCCGCTATATATCGTGATCGGGCTTTTTACAAATTTCTGAATTGTATTGAACGTTGAGCGATGGAAGGAAATCAACAGCAAAATCCTCATTCTTCCAAAAATGATTTTGATTCTGAGAATGACTTAAGTATTCGAACACATTCGATTCCTTAATTTTGTCTTTTTTGACGTCACTTTGGAAAATGCCCTTTCTACAGTGGCAGGTAGGTTGTAAGACTTTAAAAAAATAGATAAATCTCTTAAATGGATTCAAAATGCATTCAGTAATTTGAATTATCAACATGATCACTTTGAAAAAGCAAATTAATCCACTCACAACTGCAAAATTGGCGCTGTAATTCATCAATATTTTTAAATTCTATCCTTTATTTATTTAAATAAAGGGTAGTAAGAGAAGTAATTGGAAGGAAGAATTCAGGCAGTGGTGCAACGGAGAATATTAGGGCCCCTTGCAAAGTCAGTTTTAGAACCCCAAGCCTTAATATGTACTTGGTGTCAGTCAGGCTTTGAGCCCCCTAGAATCCCTGGGCCACCCTCAATGCGATGTAGTACGAGCCACTGAATCTAGGTAAAACCTTTCAAAAGGGATTTAATCAGATTTTTATCACGTAATCTCTCTAGATGATGAGTGCTTACTTTTGTCATTTTAGACAATTTTATGTTCAGTGATGCAATGTGTTAATTACAAAATAGATTTTTATTCTTTAATTCAATGCAGTACCTTTGATGATAATTATACAATATACTTAATTCTATAAGAAATTTTTCCTTCACAATTATTTTTTCCAGTTAAATATTTATGTAGAAATTCTTCCAAGCCTATTTTTTAAGAATATTACGTGTTTCATTTTCATGTTTTCCCAAGGATTAGAAAGAATCCCATCATTTCTTTTTCTACCACTTGCATTGGAAAAGAGTGGCAAAATAGGGGAGTCCCGCATAATAGGGTTGTGATACTTGGCGGCTGCGGGGGAGAATTACAGCGTTTCGTGTCTTTTTCCCCGAATGGAAAAAACATACTGAAACTTCATGTTTTCTTTAGAGACTAAGGTCCAATTTTCCAATTTTTCGAAACTTGTTCTAATACTTTTATATATGGTTGAAAGTAGCACAAAGTAGCGGTGATCTTCAAGTGAAGTAACATAAAATTCGCGAAGCAGCAATAGTATAAAAAAAGTAGCGGTAAGTTTTAAAAAGTAGCAAAATTCGCGAAAAAATCGCGCGATCTGACAACACTGAGCTCTCCTATTGGTCGATGTGTATCTGAGACTTAAGATTTGAAGATTTTTGTTCGAGATGAAGTTACAAATTTTGAAGAGTGGTGTTCTTACAAAAATGAATAGATAGATTTGATGGTGTGTGAGAATTAATAAAAATAGTGGTAGAAATTAATTTAGGAGAATGTTTCTGGGTCTGTTCGTGAGTCGTGAGGGTATTATTTCTCAATTTTTTGGATCGATGCATTTTCTGAACTGTATATGTTTGTGAGGAATTTTTTCGACAGCTTTTTTTAAATCCAATATTAAAAACTCTCAAGAAGAAATCAAAGCGTCACGAAGAAAGTCATTAATTGATGTTTATGTATGAGAAAGTTATGGAATCCATGAGAAAGTTTTTTCTCATTTACCATTGGTATTAAATATGAGAAAAACTCGTTCGTAAATGATGAAATGATTAAAACTTCACAGACATAGGACCAGCGTCGTAACGTTCACCCCTGCATCACGGAAGGGGGAAGTGGGGGCGAAACTTATCGTTTTACAATTTTAAGATTTTACAATTTTTTATAAGATCCAGCTCTGGGCCCAAAACTAGACTTTGCAGGAGGGGACTTAATATTCTCTGTTACCCCCACTGCATATGGCCATCAATGGGTAGCAATTATATGATGAATATCGAAGTCAAAAGTTGGTTTATCCGTGGTGAAGAAGCATGATTGGACTTAAATATGAAGAATTATTAAGATCCTAATCCAGTGCTTCTCAAAGTTTCAATATTTGCGACCCAATATTTAATTATAATTTTCATCGCCCCCCTCCATACAATAACAATGCATTAAATTCAGTAATATGTTACTTTGACGCTAAACCTACTGTACAATTTTAACCTCTTAAGTGCCTCTGGCGTATGTAAACCAAAATCGGCCCTTGCGCCATTAAACATCAAAATCTCTCACTCACTCACTGGCGTATATAAATGTCTCACTTAGCCAGTGCGTTAATTGTCTCTGACGTATATATATGGTTTTCCGAAGTACGATATTTTCTGTGAACTGCTATCCATAAAATTATTCCGAAGTCTTTGGAATGCAATAAAACGACTTTTACAGTGTTTACGGAGAATTTACTTATTTCAGAGGATTATCTTTTATTATTATTATTATTATTTATACCTTTTCTCTCCCCCTCCCAATACATCCCATACACGCGTCTACGTTTAAAATTGGGTCATTGGGAAACAAATCGCGTAACTTTAATTCATCAGTTAAAGAATAATTTAAACCGTACAAATTATCAAGATAAGTGTTAATTTTTGTAAATAATTTTATATATGACAAGACCATGGGGTCATTGTTATTTATTAATGTTTTTCTTGATTTAATATTAAATTAACTACAAAATACATTGTGCAGTACTGATACATTTATAAGTGTTAATGTGTATTTTATTTTTTAATTATGTTTAAATGTAATTTGTTTATTTACTTTCAGTAAATTAATAAAAAAATTTTTAATAATCTTTTGTTTTCGACTTTTCAATATGCTCTCGCCCCCTTGCAGAGTTATCACGCCCCCCTAAGGAGGTGCGTCCCACAGTTTGAGAAACGCTGTCCTAATCTCATCTTATGATACATTCTACCAAGCATTCACCAATTATTGCTCGAAATCTGCAATTCCCGAATCTGACACTCTATTATGTCCCATAAACTCAAACTCAGTGGCCCAACAGCCCATGAGGGCTAGGGCCAACTTTGCTGAGGTGCATGAGCAGATTTCTTGATCATGCGGTCAATCTGAAGTGAGATCCCCAGTGTTTAAGTCTCCAAGCAAGCTTGGTACTCATTTATCGACCCACTGCAGAAGGGATGAAAGGCTGATTATATCCCATTCTTGTTCGAAACGTCTTAATGTCATTCTGGGCAAGGAAGAAGATCAATAGTGTACGAGGGTAATCCAAAAATTTGCGAGTCGCATTAGGTGTGATATCATCTTGTTGAAAAGTGGCTCCATAATGGCATTCCATGAAGAGTAAAGCAAATGGTTGCAGGATATCATCAACATATTGTTAAACTGTTTAAAACTTCCATGAAATAATCATAGGCGGCTTGTTTTGTCCTGTTAGATAAGTATTCCATAGCTTTTAGAGTAACAGCATTTTGCTTATATAAAGAAATGGCTGATTCAGACCGCTAATCATGGTCCTTCATACCCGGATCCAATGGCTATATGCTCCAAAACTGAAGCTACGATTATCATTCAACTGTGTGTGATACCAATCTGCTGACAGAGCCATGAGGATCGACTACGACCCACTCTAGGCAACTCTGTGGATATTGTGAGGTTAAGGATAATGTTTTAAAAGCCGCTGTTAGCATAACACCACAACAGTCAATGATAAAAGGAACCATGTACTGGTATAACGGCATTTTTCGTTGCGCCACCGGGAATCGAAAACACCGACAAAGAGTAAAGACAAGACGTACGTAATTATCACTTATTTTGTTTTTTGCTATTTGCGCAGTAGAAATGTGTACTATGATGAAAGTTAGCATTCATTGATCTTAAAAATTTAATCATTTGCATGCCTGAGGAGGAAAAATAAGGAAGACAAAAAAATTTGTAATGGTCTTCCCCTCATCATTTTGTCCTCATCATCTTGTCGAGCTAAATCTGTAGGAGAGAAAGATGTATAACCAAGAATATAACCATGATAAATCTAATTTATTATTATCAAAGATAATATTCCAGAACAAGCAATCGGGAACCTTTGGAGTGATATAAAGAGAGCGCCAACCTTATGTGAATAAGCGTACGAAATCCGAATATCTCAACTTAATCAATCCTCTCTTAAGGTATCCGACTACGTTCGGAACCGTGATTTTAAAAAAGCGCATAAATGGATAATTTTCATGATATTTACTGTCACTTAGATTAGAATACATGTATAAAATTGTTTTAAGGGCATTTTGACAAAAAAAATTATTTAAATATAATATTTTGGCAAAAAATTAACTTAGAATAACCTTCTTTCAAAATGTTCTCCTTATAAAAAATGCTTCTAAAATAATAATATTTCGCGCTTATATAAAGAAAAGACTTCTCCAGAGAGTCTGAACTAGGATTTTTGAAAAATTCACATTATTTTCAGAGTTACCACCAATTGAAATAATTATAGGCGTTTTTTTTTCTTAAAATTCATTCCCTCTGCTGTCGTAAAACGTGGATAAACCCACTTCTAAGTTATATATTTCAAAACTTTTAGTTGAGCCTCTGCAGAGAGGTCTGAGCTATATTCAGGCAAAATATTAGTATAATAGAAGCATTTTTCACAAAAGGAGAATATTTTGAAAATGGGTCATTCTATGTTCATTTTTTGTCAAAATGTTGTACTTAAATAATTTTTTATTGTAATAATATTCTTAAAACAACTTTATATGCATTTTCTAATCTAAGTGACCCTAAATATCATAAATAGTATCCATTTATATGCTTTTGAAAAATCATGGTTCCGAACGTAGTCGGATACCTTAATTCTCTAAATTCACTAATTTATTCTTGTAGATAAAATCCGCCTTTAGTCACGCGGCGTAATTCTAATTCTTATTGTATTGACACAGCTTTCAGCAGCTCCGCTCCTTCTCCTACTAATCTACGATTGTTAAACTTTAATTATATATACACTAGCTAATTTGCATCTCATGGTTTCTTCTTGAGAGGGATGGCTGTGAAATAACGCTATTGCTAGCCCAAAGATTCGCCAAGAAGATTATTAGTTGAAAGTCACGTAAAGCCCCGTCACAATTTGCAGGTGATCTAATTATTTTTAGTTGTACTTTAAAAAAAAAATAGACACGTTACTTGTATGATTTGTTTCCCCCATTATATTGATTCATCTTACATTATTGTTTCTTTAATCAATTGCTTCTGTATGTCCCTATAATAATCCTAAATTTAAAGCCTTTATTTATTTATTTATTTATTTTTATTTTTATTTTTTATTATTATTATTATTTTATTTTATTTTTTACTGACAACAATTTAATGTCCATAAATATCCAAATATTTTTTATGGCCTATTGGAGTATACATAATTTTTTGATGTGCAAGCAAGTGTCATTGTAACTAGGGATTGCAATACCGGGATACCGAATACCTTATTTGATCCATTTGTACAATTTTGTAATACCAGTATTCACAAGTTTAAATACCAGTTTTTCGGTACTAGAAAAATATAAACTAACTGAAAATAAAACATAATACATGTTAATATTAGATACTAAAACACGTTGGAACAGTTCACTCCTAATGATGAAACGATTTTTCAAACTGAAAAATCCAATCCAAAAAGAAATGATCGACTTAAATCTGCAAATTAATTTTTCTGATAGTGAATTCGATTTAATATGCAAAGCTACATTAGCTCTACTTTCAATAAAACTGCCTGTTGAGGCATTATGTCCTAGAGATTCTAATTTATTAACAGCTAATGCAACAATAAATTTCATGTTTCAGTTACTGAAAGAACAGCACACATCACTATCTGAAGAATTATATATTACATTGAAAAATCGCACTGAAGAAAGGCATCCCGAAATAGAACATGTTTTATGGTATTTACATAATTATAACAATTTTAAAAATGAAAATGAAAAAGAAGAAAAGAGAGTAAACAATTCAAATTTGATCAGATTAATAGGAAATTTTCTTAAAATTTTTTACCCACAAACCTATCCACATTCAGAAGAATTCGGTACAGCGAAGATGATGATGACACTAATGTCACGAGTGAAAAGGAATTGTCTCTTGAACAAAAATTAGAATTAGCGACAACTAAAAAGATTTCAACGAATCAAAATACAATACAAAAATCAGTTATACCCCAAAACCCATCGGAAATGATTTATATAAAGATGATGGATTTAGAGGTAATTACTTGGAAAAAGCATATTGCGCATTGTTAACAGTACCACTTAACGAAGATGCCGAAAGAGAGCGTTTTTGATAGCTGGTAATTTCTGCACAAAGTTACATTCCAGACTCAATGACCGTATAATTGATGCATTATGTTTTTTTAAGATCACATTTCAAAAATTTTTAATAGTACCACAGATTGAATAGTGATATTTACACTTTTCTGTGATTTAAATAAAGAACAAGTTCCTTTACTTTTTGTGATTCCTTATATGCTGTTATAATTTATAAATTATTTTTTGTGATATTTACACTCTCTAATAAAACTGGCAAATAAAAAACAAGAAAACACCTGAATTTTCTCTTTCTTTTTCTAAAATTTCTACTCCTGATAAAAAAAAATCCCGATAAATTCTAAATAAAATCCCGATATTAAGATCTAAAAAATACCGAATACCAATATTGAACTTATGGTCCGATATTGCAATCCCTAATTGTATAACTAACGTATACTCAAATATTTCGCTAAATCTCCTATAAAGAAGACCAATATTGAACCAAATTATATTGTAGTTGAAAAGCATTAATAAGTGTGACTGATAAATTTGATTGCGTGTAAATGTTCACATAATGATACGAATCTCACAGTGTTTACTTTTAGGTATTAAAAATAACAAATTAGAAAAATATTCAAAATCAAATCGATAACAAAAATTCAATAACAGCATCAAGTTTTTAAAAATATGTATGAAACTTCAAAAGCAAAAGTATTCTTACCCTTAGGGCTTTGGTTTGAAAATATGCGCATAACTTTCATAAAATAAAGTTTATTTTAGGGAAAAAAATCGTTTGTCTTTCACAAAAAATTGAGAGGATTATACAATACTTTAAGCCAATAACAATATCGAATTTAAAAAATACGTACTATATACAAAAATTTATAGATTCTACAGTAAAAGGATTGTGAAGTTTCCTTAAGAAATATTGAAGTGTGATTTATATATACTTGCATTCTCGATATTATATTTTTTTCTCTCTTCGAGGTAATATGTCACTATTTTACCATAATATGTTAACTTTCTTCTTTTTCATTTACTCATTCATTATTAATTTGACAAACTAAATTTAATTCGTACCTTGTGAGTATGCTATTTTATTAGAAATTTCTGAACAGAAACAAAAATGGGTAAAAAACTTGTATGCAATTAGTTATCAGTAGAATTATAATTACTGTACTTACTCGAATCTAAGCCACCGTCGATTCTAAGCCGCACCGTAAATTCTCAAATTGTTTTTGTGAAAAAGTATTCTCATCGATTTTAAGCCACACCCCTATTCTCTACGTGTGTTTGAGAAAAAATAAACAAGTAATATAGAAAAAATTTAAGTCAATTCCTACTTAAATCAACAAAGAAACATTTTACTCTTTAGCTACTTTTTATTAAATAGTTACAATTAATATAAATATGCATATACATATGACAGAATCACAACATAAAGTGGTAATTAATTTTTATTAATTATCATTAAAGTATCGCATTGTCCTCCAAAACAATCGTGTATATAAAATTTCAGTTCAACTGAATGCTTTAAAACGTGAGAAAAAAAACCTTTTCAAGTTTTGACACAAGTCGCCAAAAGGGTCGCTAAGTCACCAAAAATGATGCCAACGTGGCTGTGTGTGTGTTTGTAGTTCTTTAAATAATTAGTTTTAATCAATTAATATTTATTAATTATAGTTAAATTATTGTCTTGTCATCCAAAAAAATCATGTATATAAAATTTCAGCTCAATTGAATGCTTTAAAATGTATTTTATTAACGATTGAAAATTCCACTAAGATAAAGAAATATATAGAGTGTGAGCTAATAGTAGGAATTGAAAAATTATGTAAAAAGTCCATCAATATCCGAAATTTAAGAATTTTTTTTAAAAAATTTTAATGAAAAATAATAAGTTAATAATTAGTTTATTTTACCACTATTAAAAAGTTTCAAATACATATATGAAACTATAGTTACTTTAATCGTCAATATCATGTTTTGAAAATAATTTGTCCATTGTCGCATCTGACTATGGAATTGGTGGCGGCGTCGCCATTTACACACACGGTGTCGTCTTCCGTGCCATTCGATGTATTTGTTCTGCAACATATTTTTGAAAGAATGTTTTATAGAAGAATGTAAAAGAATTATTAAAGACTGTTAAACATTCACAAGCAAAAATTATATCATTTTGTTTGCACCCCCGAAGCATATTTGTTATTCCCGTTTTTGAACTATAAAACCTACAGACTTGAAATTTGGAAGGCATGTTCCTTTTGTAGAGTAGGGCCCCAATACCAAAAAGGTTTTTCGAAAATAGACCACCAAGGGGTGTTGTGAGGGGTTAATGAGCATTAGAGATAAATATTCCCTTTTTGAATAGAGATCCGCGCTAAGAAAGGGTTTTGCAAATCAACCTCCAAAGGGTTTGCAAAGGGTTAGGTGCCTTTATAGATAAATATTCACGTTTTTTAACTATTAGACTGCAGATTTGAAATTTGGTATAGTCCTTTCAAGAAGTAGAGAACTGCTATGCAAGAAGTTTTTTACGAAAATCGAACCTCAAAGGGCTTGCGAGCCGCCCATCCGGTATAGTGGTTAGTGACGCTGACTGCGGTGCCGTAGGGGCTGGGTTCGAATCCCGGGTAAGGCATGGATGTTTGTGTTGTAATCCTCTTTGTGATATGGGCTTCATGCTTACTTCTATGTAAGCCCTCGTACGATACTTTGTGGTGCACGGGGTTATAAATTTTCTCAATAAAAAAAGGAGAGGTTGCCTGGGGTGAAAGGAGTGTTACAGACTAAAGGGAAATTCCGTTTTTTCGAACTATTAAACCTCGACGAAATTTTCTTTCATGGAGTAGAGGTCCTCTAAGAGAGGGTTTTGCGGAAATTGACATCCA
Organism: Trichonephila inaurata madagascariensis; assembly: GCA_019973955.1. Lineage (NCBI taxonomy): Eukaryota > Metazoa > Arthropoda > Arachnida > Araneae > Nephilidae > Trichonephila > Trichonephila inaurata. The sequence continues at coordinate 7,680 of BMAV01020635.1, read as the reverse complement.
AGAGGGGCTGCGTGGGGGTTTTATGTTTAAAAAAAATTCCCTTTTATGAATAACTAAACCAATAATTTTGAAATTTAGAAAACATGCAATTTTTTGCTAAGCAGAGATCTGATAAGAAGGGGGTTTTCGAAAGTTAACCCACATGGCTGTTACGGGGGCGTTATAGATTTTTAAAAATCCATTTTTTTCAACTATTAGACCTACAGATTTTAAATTTCGCAAATCTGATTTTTTGCTGAGCATAGATAAGTTAAAAAAACCTATTTTTTGTTTTTTTACTTTGCAATTCCTTTAAATTTTACACATAAAAAATTCTTTTCCCTTCAATAAACAAATAATTTACAACAACTCAATGTCTTTTGAAAGCTAATCATGCATGTTCATGTTCAACTTCTATTTCGTAAGTGGTTTTGTAGTCATCAACTAAACTTATACAAAATTAGACAGACGATAATGTTTAATAAATAGTTTTGTAAGTATTTAATGTTAATTTATTTACTTAATTCTAATTATAAATTGCAAATTCTCATCAATACTCTCTAAATAATTTAAAGGATGAAATTTCCCCATATTAAGCTTAAAAAAGCAAAAGAGTAATACTAATGTTGAAATATAGCGATATGTATTTTAAACATTCACCAATTTCTTAGAGATATAAATGTACTTCTAAAAGATATTTAAAAAAGTTCAAATCATATCAGTATATAATAACGATTATGCTCTAACCCAAATAAATTAATGAAATTAAAAACTAAAAAAATTTAAAAAATATCTAATGTGTTGCCAAAGTATTTCATTTAAAAATGATTATTTACTTGATAGATTTGCATGACGATATATTGTTACAAATTATCCATCTTCGTAGTTCCACTTTCATTTCTTTATGTTTTCTTAGGTTCGACAACACTCCTTATCAGAATGCTCAGACCGCCAGACGGAATATGATTGAGCATACTGACTTGGTGCCTGTGTCCTGCGTGTACCTATTCCAACTGTTCCCTTTCTCGATCGCCTTCGACCGGACGATGACCATCCGTGAAGTCGGTGAGAAATCTCGGGAATTGTTTGGTGGCGAAGAGATGGTTGGACTGCCTGTAGAAACCTTTTTCCTAATGCACAGACCCAGAGTGGCATTTACCTGGGACAACGTAAGGGATTAAATTTTTAAATCTTTAGAATGCTACCTGATTTGTTGTTAATAATTCAAAAATGAGTGCAAAACAAACAAATAACATAGAAAAAAATTTTTAAGTGAATTCCTACTTAGATCAATAAAGAAAAATTTTATTTTAGCTACTTTTTATTAAATAGTTACAATTAGTATAAATATGTATATACATATGACAGAATCCGCAACATTAGAAGTGATCATTAATTTTTAGTAATTATCATTAAAATTATCATATTTTCATCCAAAACAATCGTGTATATAAAATTTCAGTTCAACTGAATGCTTTAAACGAGGAAAAAACCTTTTTCAAGTTTTGACACAAGTCATAAAATGATGCCAACGTGGCTATATTTGTAATTCTTCGAATAATTAATTTTTGAAATCAATTAATTTTTATTAATTATAATTAAATTACTGTATTTTCATTCAAAATAATCATGTATATAAGGAACTGAAGACTCGAATTGAGCACTTTAAAATGTATTTTATTAACGACTGAAAATTCCACCAAGATAAATAAATATAGAAAGAATGTGAGCTAATAGTAGAGATTGAAAAAGTGTTTTTCATATTGTCATAACAGCGAATTAGCACGAACAATTAATGAATTCAAATAGGATAACTAGAAAAGGTTAAAAGTTGGGTAAAAAAAAAAGATTGAGGAATTATAATTGCTAAAACACGCATCTATAAGCCATTTTGAATTAGTAAAAGTAATGTTATTATAACCGAACTTTTACTTCAGCACTATATATAGATGGGGAAATATATTTGCTGGAATAAGGCCAGTACATCAAATAAAATAATAATAAAATATGCTATGTAGAAATAAATGCATTTTTCTTCTGATTTCTGATTTTTGCTAATTTTTTATTCATGTATTTTTGGAGATTTGTCATTTGCACCTCCTCATGTTGGTTGAGGGAAAAATTATGCTCGTGGAAGGTAAGGATTCTGGGGATATTTGAAAGCAACATATTGTGGAAAAGAAACCATTAAATTAAGCTTGAAATTATTACGAAAGAATTTTACAATAAATTACTTATATTATTTAAACACTAGAAATGATTATATATGAGAGGACTTGATTAATGGGTCCAGAATCCAATTTGTACTTATCTGAATGGAAATGCGACACCCTAGACTTGACAATATCAAATCTTCACTGTAATCTTGTATCGTAGAGTAGCAGCAGCAATATGATTCTGGGCAGCCAATACTTGCAATATCGTCCACAAACACATCAACCATTATCTATAATTATCTACTTCGTTGTTAATAAATACCTTATTCGGTGTAGAAGTTCTTTGGGAGACCTCATGGATATAGCCCAATATTACAGATTTAAAACTTCCAAAGGTGTCATTCAAAAAGTAATAAAAATAATTATAATAATTGAATGGATTACTCTTCAGATACTTTTAATTTATTCAAATAAATATAATAATCAAGATTTGAAGAGGAAAGTAGAAGTTACCATCTCAAATTCAAAATGGCTGATAGGCGTTAATGAATTTCTTTTTGCATATATTATTACTACATCAGAAAAACTACTGAATATTAATTAATAAGAATAAGATTAATTGCTTACATACAGTATATATTCTGTAATTTAAAGATTTCAAACAAATAATAATCATTAGTAAAATCTGTTTTTTTCGATGAGATATTGAAATATTATGTTATTTTTATCCCTGTCGAAAGAAATTTACTTAATTTCGTGAATTTATTACAAAATTTTATGTCAATCTTCTCAAGCTTAAATATTGTACAATCACATTTGAATAAAATTTGTTTAAACCTTTAAATGTAACTTCGGATATATTCCTTATTTTACTCAATATTAAAAAGGCATATTTACGAATTTTTATATCTTACGACATTTAAGGCATTTCAATCATAAAAACTTCATGGAAGAATCACCAAATCTCCTATCAGCTTCGTGATTAAATATAAGTCTTCATCTCTAAAAAGAGAACATTCAATTTTCTTCGATATATAGAGGTTGTGTGTTTTGATTGATAGAAATCTTAATGTAGTTGTCAAAATAAGTTCAACGTCATGGAAATTTAATCTGACAAAATAATAATAAAATAAAAATCATAGCCATAGAATGGAGAAGATATTCTAGTGGATCTCTTCAGAATTGGTCGTAATTTTCCTACTTCAATCTAAGTCTTCTTCATACAGATTAAAGTGGAATATAGAATCCCAATTTCTTAACAGCAATTCCCTTTTTTCATGCATGAGTTTAGTCGTATTGTGGGTTTCAATGCAAAAGTAAAAGTGAAATAGTAGATACAAAAAATGTTTTTAGAAGCTACTATTTATAAATCACTATCAGCATTAGAACTGAGATATTAAAGAGAGACATTTCAAGAAAATCAAATAAAGAAAATAATATTTATTGGAAAATGAGCTCTTACTTCTACTGCTTCGAACATGAAGTTTAATTTTTACTTTAAATTAGAAGAATTATGACGCTAGCATGCATTAGACGAACTATGGTGTTTGTGACAAACATAGTTTAAAGTTAAAACGTTTACTTTAAATAGCAATCTCTCAAAAGTATAAACTACAGCACAAAAGGAACATTTTTGAAAATCCTCTACTCATCTTATAACATTGAAAGTTTGCACACATATTAACATTATTTAAATAAACATTTTAATGGGAGATTTGTCAAAAAAATTATTTTAAAAAAACTTATTTATTATTAAATTTTTCATGTTACTACACAAAAATGATTTTTTTAAAAAAAAAAATACGAAAAAAAATTTTTTTAATGATTTCATTAATATAATAACAGTACAATAAATATGAATAAAAAATTGGTGATTGTATAACCAGTAATTTTTTTTAAAAAAATGTTCCTTATACTTAAATTTTTTTTGAATTTTGAAGATAAGGAAAAAGCTTCATAAAGTAACCTCTTTAACAATTTAATAATTAAAAAATAAAATGGTTTGTTTTTTAATTTTTTTGTTAGTTCGTGTTGAAATAACTGTTATTTCTTAATAACTATCTGTTTGCATTGATAATTCATGCATTCAATAAATAACTCACTGAGAGGTAAATGCGACATTCATGAAAAAATTTGTATTTTTTTGTTCAATGACATCATAATAATAGCACAGAATACGATATTTATCTTAAAATCATTTATAATTGCAAAACATGAATATTCATTCGTATTTATTCTCTTTGTTTGCTTTAAACAAACGCAACTACTGAGACAATTATTATCCATTATATATATATATATAGGATGTTTGTAAACTCAACTTCAAGTGGGCACTGGTAAAGGGGGGCCAATAAACTGAGAAAAAAAAAAATTCAATCATTTGGTTTAAAAGTTTTGACAAATATGTATTTAAAAGTGGGAAAATTGAATCCCCACCCATCATTAAATCTATGATCACAAACTTCACAATTTTACAGTGATCGTCGTTTTTTACTAATGTGATCTTAGCCTTTCTATTGTGATCACGACACAAATCGAGCAAAAAAGGGTTTGTTTGGGTTTAGTTACAATTAAAGCGGTTTTATTGAGTAGGAGTTTGAAAAAATGATTACCTAACTTTGACTTTCCACAAAAAAAAAAAAAATGATACTCTTGATAATTTAAAAAAAACATTTGTAAAAAATTCCAAAATGACCCATGGCTCTTTTTTTATCCATAAAAAAACTTGACTTTTTTTAATTTCAAAATATCTCCATTTAAATAGACCGGGGTTTTCCAATACCTAATAATGTGCATCAATATTAGGTACTGTGACCAAAGACAATTTTAGTATTTTTTCCCCAACGGAAAACTTAAAAGAAATGCAATCAATCACGTCACAAAATTTAAAAAAAACATTTTCCAGTATATTTAAAAATTTAACGTTGCTTGGTTTGGTTTGGGAAAATGATGTCACCTAACTTTGACTTTTTATAAAAGAAAAATATTATATACTTCCTAGGCAAGTCATTTCAAAAGATGATATACTTAGTTAAGATTCCAAAATGGTACAACACTTGCTTTTTTTTTTCTATCCATAAAATTATTTCTAATTTTTTTAACAAAACTACTTTATTTCAAAAAACTATATCTTCAGTCTGAAACTCAAACAATACATTTAAAACTAAAATTGAATACAATCTTGTAATCCTTTATGAATCAAATTTTCCATGTATTTTTGCCTAAATTCTTTTGAACCATTTGAAAATGTAACCGAACTGCACCAAAACGAATTGCTTGAAGCAGAGGAAGAAATAAATCTAGCTAGTTAAGCCCGACTCATCAAGCGATCTCTTTTAAAATGATGTAGAGAGCCTGCTTTCGTGTATAAGATAGACACTTTGAATATTTAATCAAAGCATTACAAAAATGTTTTCTGTTTTATTTTTAAATGTATTGATTAAGTTCAATCACACACTTAAAACTGAATCTTTTGAAACAAAGTCATTTGGTAAAAAATAGCAACAAATTGTAATTAGATATATAAATTTTTAGATAATATTATTTCATTACCCATGAAAAAATAGATTTAAACTTCTATATATTTATTTAAATTTTGAAAAGTGCGCTACAATGTTCCTCAAAAAATAAAACCTCTTTTCAACGGCAAGAACGAGTTGACGTACACACATTCTCAAAGTAAATTCGTTTGTTGTTTGAAAGTAGGGTTGCATTTTACGTTAAACTTATTTATACCAAGCCCGATAATTAATCCACTTCAGAAGTTTGCATCTTTTCAACTTTAAGGATATATATTGCTTCCCCTGAGAGTAAAAGTTTAATTCTCATTCCCTGTAAATCGAGTTCTAGAATTTCGAAGAAATAAGACGCCGAATGAAGAATGTGCAATTTCGCTCTTTAAAAAGATCACATGAACCGCAATGACATATGAGACAGCAAGGTTCCTCTATTCACGAGGCCGACGCGGAAATAATTTCTTCGAAGACGAGCCGAAATAGTTCGCTCGACCGAAAAGCCAAGAGTATCGGCACTAAAGCGTTAGCATATACTTAAGAAATATAATCAGAAGAAAATTTACTATTCATATATGCAGTTAGCATGTATTTTGAAGTACATAGTTCCAAAAGAACTGTTACCTCGCTGTAGAACAATTTTGTAGGTTAAAGTAAAGTATAATGGTGCAAACCAAGTTAGGGTGTATGAACGGGACTTTTTTTTTTACTCGATAAAGATTTTATTCTGGCAAACTGTCTAAGATATTACGTTTTTGGTAACAATTCCTATAATTTAGTGGCTTGTTTTAAAAATTGCGAAAAAATGGCACCTTATACACAAAATCTCAATCTTCTTATCTTAAAGATTAGCATACCAAATTAGTAAGATTTCGGATTATATGCTCGTTTTTCGTGCCTCGTTTTTTGATTTAAAAAAAAACTAGAGTTTATTTTGTAAATAGTAAAAGCAGAATACTCTTGAAAAATGCAGAATACTTTCTTATTAAGACTACACAGTACCCTAAAAATTTCATTTTTATCAATTTTTTTCATTTTCTAGTGCCCCATATCATTGAGAAGCTTGCCACTAAATTTCATATTTGTTAGCAAATTAGTTTTTAAAATATTTGTAGTTTTATGAGCTGTGATTTTGGTTTCATTTTAAAGCATTTTTCCACTCTTAAACTGAATTAATTAAAAATATTTTTGAGTTTTTAGTTTGAAATGGTTATTAATTCCTATTATTCCTATTTCATTAATAAAATCGTTTCTGCTTGATTAAATTTTGAGTTTTTTGAGTTCTCACATAATTAATTAATCAAGATTAATTTCATGGCCAATTTTTGCTTTAAAAATAGTTTATATAGTTTAGGTTGTTATATAGTTTAGTTAATAGTTTATATAGTTGGGTATTGTTTCTATAGTTAGTTTACTCACAGGTTGCTGTGAGAAACAATATTTCGAAGAGATGGAATACTACTGAAAATGATGTATCTAAAAATCAGTCCCTGAGGATTCTGCAATTAGACTTCCGAATACAAATATTCTGAATTCAAATGTTGCAGATATAACTGAATATTTCCTTGATGTACCAAACTACATTATACTAAACATATTGTAGTGCTATATTTTAGTATTTTAAAGTCGTACGTGCGCGCGCGACAAGAGCTAAAACTTCCTAAACTGCCCCGAATTAAAACTGAAAAAAAATTAAATTTTATGAACAAACCTGACTATTTTTAGCTTAAGTTAGTATCAATATTATTTTGTACATAAATGCTTTGTGTTTCAAAACTTTTGTGAAAATATTAGGTTAAGATAAAGCTGAATAAACTGACATCTTAACAAATGCTATCAATATTATGCAAAAATATATTTTGAATTAAAAATATTATTTTCAGTAATATTTAATTAAAATAGTGTTTTAATGCAGAACATACATTGAAAAATAACATATTAAAAAAATTAGAGCTTTACGGGCATTATAAGTTTTTGTTTTTTGACTTTGAAACTTTAAATATGTTTTTTTTCAGACTTTTTAATTTTTTTAA